>JAXCLQ010000011.1:1741496-1758716 GCA_035584115.1 Cedrela odorata | reverse complement strand
ATGCCACTACAATACATTGTTGTAGTGCGCTCATACGAATATATCTATAATGCGCTCATACTGTTATAGTCTCGTATTATAGTACGCATTACATTTTTTATTTTTTAAATATTATTTTTATTAACAATTTTATAAAATTTTATTATAAATAAATTCAATTTAATTACTTATTGTTTATTATATATATTTAAAAAGAAATAGTTAATAAATAATATATTAACATTATACCTTTAAAATAAATAAAATATTTTTTCATTAAAAATATTTTTTTTAATTTCATCATTTATTATTTATTATGTACATTTAAAAAGAAAGAAAGAAAGAAAAACTTTATTGAAAAAAAAAACCTACACGAGCACGTTCTTTGTAATTTTTATTTTTTAAAATTTTTAATTTTATGTAAATTTTATTATAATAAATTTTATTGTAAATGAATTTAATTTAATTTTTTATTATTTATTATGTATATTTAAAAAATAGTTAATAAATAATATATTAACATAGTATATTTAAAGTAAAATAAATAAAATAAAATAAAAAATAATATTATATATTTAAAATAAATAAAATAAAAAATATGATTGTTAGAATTCAAATTCAAATTATTTAAATGACTTAACAGTATATTCACTATTAATATACAATAATTTTTATCATTTTAATTAATATTTACTAATAGTTATCTATTATTTTATATTTTATTCAAGTGTTAAAGTAATTACGAGAAGAAAATTATTTAAATTATATAAAATTGATTTGTTTGTTCAAAATAATTTCGAATTCATCATAAATGTAAAATAAATAAAAAATAAGATTATTTTCGAAAATTTTTCCAAGTACATGGTTATAAACAAAAAATGATTCAAAATGATAAGCTCAATTCTTGCCATGCTATGACAATATATTTGGTGCCAACTTTGTTGTTGTTATCGGAGCATTGATGGAATGTACTCCTCCAAACGCCATGGACACTGCTTAATTTTCTCTTCGAACTTCTATGCAAATGATGGATTGAGACCAAAAATTGATCTAAAAGGCAAGCATATACCAAGCAAAATGCTACTATATCCAATTCCAATGTATCGGGAGACACATTAACAATCCAACATCATGATAAACAATTAAACATTAGCTTGTTCATGTTGAGAGCACTAAAAAATATGAGGAAACGTTTGATATGAACAAGTCCCAACATCCGTGATACTACTGAGTTGTTTACATCCAGGCTCCAGCTTTAGTAGCATTATAAAGCATCATATAAACATCTCTTCAAGATTTAAGTAATCGCTACAAAAATAAAGTAATCATTTCAACAAATAATTGCAAAAAAACAGTAGCTGATTTCATTTCTATGGCAATTCAAAATACAAGCCAAGCAACAATTCTTATTTCTTAGTGATGAATGTCATAAAAAAAACAATTTCCAACAATAAAGAATGAAAAAAAAAATTGATGTACAGTATACACAATTGCAGGGTTGATAATGAATACAAGACCATCTATGAACAGAACTAATCATATATATGTATGAATGGTAGTGTGATTCTCACCAAACTCAACTAGCCCCTCTCTAATCAAATCACCTGCCTGAGCTCTGCCAAACCTCCACAGATTGCTGGCCCTTGCGCGTCACAAACATCTTGTTGCCTCCAAAAGCTAAATTGGTTATCCTGGATCCTCCCATATCCTTCACTCTTCCCATCAAGTTCTTCCTAAACACCCTCTCCTCTGACAATTCACCTTCATTATTCTTTTTCGAACCCATCACAATCTCTGACCACAGTTCGATATCACCTTCTTTTCCACAACACACTTGGTTTGCATGACACTCAATCTTACACCCAAACCCTTCTTTCTTTTTCCCATTAAATATTTTCCTTTTATCACCTAGACAAACCCATGCAGTCGCATCACCCAATTTCCTTATATCCATATAAGAAACCTCGCCCGAGTTAACACCAACTTTAAAAATGGCAGACAAATTATCAGATACTGTTACATCAGAAAAGCAGTCCACTAGATCCTTAATTTCCCACACAACATTAGCGGACCTTATATCCCACAATTTAATGTTCCCCACAGTTTTAGAGATGTCACTATGAGACCCAGATGCCATAAGCAAATTATGACTCGAAACCCACCTCAATTTTGTAGCTGGGAGAGCAGAATCAATATCAGCACCGAAAATCTCACATGGACCAATTTCGGTAACGGGTTTCAAACTATTACTATCATAAATCATAATAGAATTGGAATTCCTACGACCTGACTCAAAACTAACAAATAAAAGTTCAGATGATGAACCAATCGCTTGAACATTAGAACTAGACCTAGTTACATTTTCCCAATTCAAAGTTTCTTTCACATACCCATTTTCGAGGTCAATAACTTGCAACCCGGAAAAATCGGTAGCCCCAACTGCCGCGACAGTCGGAGATAACGCTAACAAAGAATCAATCGCGGTGAACTGTGTCAAGATCGTTGACTTCTTCCTCATCGACCAGTCAAAAGACGTGATTTTGCTTCCGTGACAAACATGAAGCGTCCCACGATTCGTCGTCGCGATTGTAGACGGCGAGTCTCGTCCGTTCAACGGCAAAATCATCGACTTCTCGAGATTAAAAGCGTCAAATAGAGAAGGGTTCGAATGAGAATTAATCAAAAGTGACAGGATGTTGTAAAACTTGGCTTCTTCAATCAGGTCTTCAACATCAAAAGCTTTAGCCTTTGAAGGCAGATTTCCAGTTCGTAAAAAAGACAATAAAATGGAGAACAACTCGGGATCCCGGTCGATAAAACGCTGCTTAGAGTCAACGAGTTGTGAGAGGAGCGATTTGGATCCGGCGAGAGCAAGGGTTTGTTTCGTGGTTTGGAAAATCTGACCACCAACATCAATTGTAACAATGTTTGAATCAGGCATTGAGTTTAGAATCGAGGGCATAATTATTAATTCTGCCCCTGCAAAAAGTTAAAAACAAAATCCCAATTTGCTGAAACAAAATCCCTAAATTTTTGATTCGCTGATTGCTTCGGAAGCCGGAAGGTATTATATACAAAGACAAGGAGGGAACGTGTTACGTGATGAAGTAGGAATTTCTAGAAGGCCATCCCTCGGTTTTTGGTCAAAAATGGTGCCAGGATCTTAACTTGTTGTCTGTTGCAAGTTTTTTTCCTTAATTGAATAATTGGGTGTTCGCTTGGCCGTCCAACTTAGACCATATACTTGGAACTATTTGCTTTGCTACCCAATGACAATTGGAATACATTGTATGTACATAAATGTAAATGTAATATTCTTAATAGATTGTGATCTATTAGCTAGTGTAATTAAGAAATTAAATATCATTATAGTGTAAACTAATAATTTTATTCGGCAAGTGAAAAACCATTAAATGGAGGATGAAGGTTCTGTAAATGTCTACCTGTCCAATAGAAGGCATTCTTCCGAGGGTTGAAAGCATAATTTATTTATAAATTCTCAACATTAAAATTGAAGGTGAGAGTTCGAGTTTCCAACCAAGTAAAGAATGATGATTTGAAAATGCAGTAACATTTCATACAATGTATGTAAATGTATGTAAATAGGCATGTATAGGTGAACGAGTAGTTCATAAACATTAACGGCTAAACAAAAGCACAATTATAAATTAGATTCAGAGCCTCCTGGGAGAAAAAACAATGTTTGATCAACTTGCAGAAAGCACAATTAAGTTACATTAGTAAAACTAAAAGTTCATTTCTCATCATTTAGCGGCATTATTAATTTCACTATTCGGTGATTATCATTTATATTACAGACGGAAAGGATGAAACACAGATCTAAAAACCGCTGTTAATGCTGTCTTTCAGCCTAAGCTATTCATATATATTACACTACCCGAACTAACTTGACAAAATATTCCAGTCTGCCCTGTTTTCAGGCCACGAAGGACTCAAAAACAGCCTTCATGTTTTGCTATTAGGCGCTGAAGACCTTCCATCCATCTAAAACCACCAAAACTGTCTCTAATTTGTTTTGCTGTCATTAATTGGTTTGGAACCCGAATTAAGTCCGTGACACAAAATCCCTATAATGCTCCACAAATGTGGAGATGCCGAGAGTTTGGGAAACTAGTTAGCTCACACCTGGCTGCATCATAGGGAAGAAGGCCCAGTTCTTCATGGCCCCGGTTTCCTTCCCGACCACCTTCTCATTTGCCCACCAGTCAGAAGCAATGTTAGGCTCATGAGAATCTCCATCTGCACTGTCAAAATTAAATTCTTTGCCAGAACCAAGTGTGATTGACTGGTGCTTCTGATGTGCTGGAGCTGGAGCCTCTTCAACAGCTACTGGAGCTTTCTCTGGTGGGACGTTGGATGCTTCCCCAACACGGCTACGATTAACATTCTCAAGTTTGCTAGAACTTTCTTCTCTCTCGGCTGTTGCTCCATTTTGTAGAGACTCTGATACAGCTTCAGCCAGTGTTTCTGGCTCGTTTTCTACACATCTTACAACATCTTCAGCAGTTAATTCAAAGGAGACTCTATGTTCAACAATTTGATTATTTTGGGCTCCATTTTCTGACTGTGGATGCAAAGCAACCTCAGATATCTGATGGTTCTGAAGAAAACCATTGTGAGGAGTGGACCTTACTGCATCTGGGTTCAAAGTGCCAGAACCTTGCTGGGATCCCCGCTTGCAAATAGAAAGCTTATCAAGGTTCAACAGTTTGGGAGGATCAACCCTACGGAAATCAGGAAATTGAGGACAACCAACGGCAAACTCACCATCAGGGAAAGGTGAAGAGGTGCCTGAACTTGATATGCCTGAGCTAGGTGAGATCAGGTTGCCAACTGGGCTTCCAGGATGGAGATGATAAGACTGAAATTCATATTGGGAAAACGAGAATTTCTGACCACCCTCACCATAACTCAGATTGGCTTCAAGAAGCTGAGCAAATGGCACCTCCGGCGAGGAAGGAGTAGTCAAGTGGACAGACTCGGGAGGGGGGGTGAAAGGAGCAGTTGATGGTTCTGTGGTGAAGGTTGAGAAGACAGGTGGTGAAACTAACTGAGTTTCGTGGGCATAAGGGCCAATAGCAAAAATTGAGGCAGGCCCACCAGGGGAGTACATGTTGGCAGAAATAGAGTTGAGAGAAAGTAAACCTGCTGGGGATTGTGTCACAGAAGGGGGTTCAGATTGAATGAAAGATGCAGGAGAGGAGGGAGGTGCAACAAAGGGAAGAACAAAGGCAGGTGCTTGGGTTGAATTTACAGCCGCAGAAGCATCACTTTGGGAGGCCCTTGGTTCAGGAACAAGGACAGCATGCCCGATTCGCTTTTTGTGCTTTTGAAATCCAAAACACCAGTAGATGCTCCAGCGGCTCCCCCATCTTCTCTTCTGCAAAAAAGAGAGCAGGAAATTATAACATAAATTCTATGTTTTGATGGGAAATAAATCAAGAAACTGATAATCAAATGATTCAAATAAAACTCAGTTCTATGAATACACAAATTAAATCCATATCCATTTTCCATCAAATTCCAGCCTTCACTTTAATATTTTCAGTCAGAACTCAGGAATTGCAGAACGGACAATTAAAGGCTCATTATTTTGAAAACAGAATATATATGCAAGGAAGTTGGATTAAAGCAAATACCACATCCACTCATTCTGTTTGCATGACCACCCAAGATTTGGAGCTTGCTCATGCATTGAAGAGTCAAAGAGTAATTGATGCAACAATTCCACTCGTAAAATGCCAAGAAATTTTCATCGAGTAAAATCTAAGGACAACGAAATGAATTCTTATATTTATAAACCACAAAGATGAAAGGAGAAAACAGAAGCAACTCAGCCATATCTTGCAAGAGAGAGGCACCAAATGTAATTGGTTGCTTGCAAAGCCACATTTGAACCAAGGAAGCTGCCACAAATTGTCAACCTAACATATTGTCCCATTACCTAAGCAATTAACAATAAGACATCCGTATCTGAGGATCAACACATACTGGTCTCTTATAAATCTTATGCGTTCGGTTTTCAAAGCTGTCAGCCAGCAATTATCAAGAAAGGAAATAAAGAGCATCAAAACCTCACACAGAGGCTTCCAACTGTTTAATGTACGAAAGAAAACACATTTCCTGCTCTGTTTTATGACCAAAAAGTTCCATGCTCAGTATTGATAAAATGCAATCGATGTATCCTCACCTAGGCCTCAAGTCAGTTTCAAATTACTTACATGAAAAAAAAAAAAAAAAAAAAACACTTTTTCCTTAGATTTATGACCAGAAACTCCAATAATGCACTCATTTGAAGTCTCATTGCAACTTGCATAGATTTGCTTTAATCATTAATCAAGTGTTCAATCCAGAAATACCATAACCAGCCTGTCAATCAAAAAGAAAGTCCAAAAAGTTCTCATTTTAAGTAACTAAAATTTAAAAAAAGAAAAGAAAAGAAAAGAAAAGAGGGCTTCCAAATCCAAATCAACAACTGAATCTACATTAAAAACCGCATATAAATTAACCCCAGTAATCATCAATTAAAAATTCCAAAACCAGAAACAGAAAAAAAAATAAATATATATTTAAGTTTTTTTATTGATTTAAACTAATTTTTTGGGGGCAAATTTGTATATTTCTCTGAAACATTTTTTTCCCAGCTTACAAACTTCAAGAATAAATTACACCGAATCTATAAGTTCCAAAACAGAGCCTCAAGCAAGGAAGAAAAAAAAATGAACTTGGAATCTAACAAGAGCTAAAGCCGGTTAATTTCTTCTAATACAAGTCAACCTTCAGAAAGCTATTAAGGAAAATAATTCAATAGACTCTATGGAACAACTTCCGTTAATTCTGAATACAAAAATTACTACTTCCAGAAAAAGCAACAATGATTGCCAGAATTCAAGTGAAAGAAACTAATCTTAATCAACATATATAAGCAACAGATCTTAAATCTACCAATCAAATAATACAAAACAAAAATTCAAACAACTAACAAAATCAAGACCCGATCAAATGATTTTACCCGAACCGTAGCTTGAGGAACACGATTCTCAGCTGAAGCGATCGCAGTAGCAGCCGCGTTTATGGTCTCCAAAGTGTTATTCAAAGCTCTTGAATCTCCATTAACGCTTCCTCTCAT
This sequence comes from Cedrela odorata, assembly GCA_035584115.1. Lineage (NCBI taxonomy): Eukaryota > Viridiplantae > Streptophyta > Magnoliopsida > Sapindales > Meliaceae > Cedrela > Cedrela odorata. Next base: position 1,751,587 of record JAXCLQ010000011.1, on the reverse strand, counting down.
CTCTAATTTTTCCCGGAAAAACAAAAACCACCAAATTTTCTCGAGAAAATGATCAAACTAGAGAGAGAAAGAGAAAGAAAGGAACTGAGATTTACAGAGGAAGCTAAGCTGAAGCCATCTATTACAAACTGCTGCGAAATTAATTAATTAATTAATTAAATTATTTATTTATTAATTTATGAATTTAAAATAAATGTATTGTGCGCAACAGACATTTATTTTTGTGTCAAGCAACGCTTTTGAGGTCAAACACGGCAGTGACTCCCGTAATTTCTCGCTGATTATGATTGAAGACCCGGATTTTAGGACCTATGGACGTAAATAACCTTGTTATTAACTTCTATTTACATGAATTAAAATATAGACAGAGCCACTCGTGAATTATAATAGTTGTAATTTTGTTGGGAATACGAGGGGTATTTTGGTCTAATTAAATGTGATAAGTACCATTATCCCAAGATTTAAATATATTTTTTTAATAGCAGAGAAAAGGTCTATAAAATTATAATGTCAAATGTGTGCACGTGTGCTCATCCACTTCTCGATGGCTTTCGTGCGCACGCAGCCCACTGCGTATCATAGGACCCCCCCACCCCAAAATTCTCCCAATCTTACCCGCCACTTCAACAAACTTGCTTCCTTCCCTGCGCCTACCTCCATTATATTTACTTTCTATTTGTTTTATTGCGATAAGCCCACATAGGTAAAGAGCCTTTTTGAGTAATCTTTGAAGCTTTGATGGGGTTAGATTTGACACACAAAGGCAAGGGATGTGAAGATTTACTTCTTCTTTCTATCTTCCTATCTTTTGCCTTTATTGGGTATTGGCTGCTAAAAGGAAAGGATTGAACTTTATGGTTCAGTTACTTGTATGTATGAAAAAGTTCAATCATCAAAAGCTATAAGCTTTTTGGGTCCACTGTAACTTGCCATTACTAGATAATTTCACAAACCCTAAATACTAGACCTTTAGGCTTTTGGGTGTGTTTATTAACATATCATGCATAGGCAGAGGCATAGTCATGAGCATACCCTACACACATGTGATTGGTGGAGTTTGACATATCATGCATAGGCATAGTCATCATAACTTGAACAAAGTTTGACATGATTGAACAGAAGTTTCAAGGAAGTTCAACTACAAATCCTACCTTTACACTTTGTTAGGCCACGCAAGATTGTCGTGTACTTCACATTTAAGTTTCAGATAAATGTAAGTAGAAATTAGGCAACTTCTGACCCACCAAAGACTGTCATTTTCCAATTATTTCATCAATGAATCAGCCATTAAGTCATTAACTTTTAAGGTGAAATCTTTACACGAAGTCTTGAAGTATCCCATAATTTCTTTTCTTTTTCTATAGGGTGAAATGCATTGATTGCACCCTTTCAGGCATATGCATTTCTGAAGTTGTATACACCTTTATGTAATTGTAATCACTTTCATATTAGAAAATTTTGTTCAATATAATCATACAAGGCTCCCTAAACTTAAGCAAAATCTAAAGTAATAACATAGTTTGTGTTAGTTTTTTACAGAGGTCAATGCAGTCAAATTCCATTAAAATTCATTAATTTTCCCTTTGTCAAATTATTGAACAAATTCCTGAACAAACTTCAAACCATAAATTTTATTAACAAATTTTATAAATCTGACAAAAGAACCCACGTTGAAAAAAACATACAAACTATATTCTCATTTATAATTTTATCAAATTTACAAGACCTAAGCATGATCACCTTCAATATGCAATTAATGCAGCAAGTAAGAAGAAATATGGTGTTTTCCCATCGGCAATCAGGACTTCTAAACAATGAAAGAGAAACAAGAATATAATTGTCACACATTGAAACTGAAAAGTTCAGAACCCGTGCAGTTGCATGATTGTTTCTATAGCCCTTGTAGAGGGAGCAAAACGCAGCTATTGTTATCACATAAAATGTGGGATAATAAAACTTATTTTTCATATCAAACTTGCCAAGGCAACAGTTATTTTCTAAGACATTTAAGCAGCTAAGCTTTTGGAGGCAATCTCGAACACATTCTCTGAGAGTCCATTGGTAGAAATAATCATCTCCAGTTGCGCCTGCAAGGCATCGTGTCATTCGTTATTGTATTTCAATGCCAGTAGCATATAATGGAACAAGAGAATTTTATCATAAGAATCCGTCAATTTGTCCGTTTCAATCACACAGGTTAATTAGATATTTGGAAATGTTATTTTCATATTGGTGTATTTACAAAGTTCATAAGATTATTAACGACTGGCAATGGCATCAGGTTGTTTGTTACCTTGGCAAGGCTTTGTCGAGTTTCATCAAAGCGCCTCCATCTTGAGAAAGCTGACACCATTCGGGAAGCCACCTGTGATAGATTGATACAAATAAGTTTAAGGGAAGAAGCAACAAAATGATGAGAAAGAATGCTAAGATTCAAGAGATGTATATTTTAAACAAACCTGAGGATTCAGTTTGTCTAATTGGACCACAATTTCTCCCAAGAACTTGTAGCCTGAACCATCCTTTGCATGGAAATTCACAGGAGAACCACAAAATCCTCCAATGAGAGAGTATACCTATTCCAAACAGAGAATTCAAATTCAGTATAATCTTAAGAATGGAAAACACTAAAGGGATGCATATGAAGACACCAGGCTCACTTAAAACCACATGAACGAAAATACACACTTACCTTGTTTGGATTACGCAGGTCAAATGCTGGATGGCTTAAAAGTTTCTGAACATTCTCAACATTACCAGGGACATCAGACATGGCTTGAAGCGCAAACCATTTATTCACAACCTGACAATAGAGGAAAATGATATTGTCCAACAAATGTATTAAGGAACTCAGCTGCCAACAACTCTAATAATAAATAGTTTTACCATAAAGCAGGAAGAACACAACTTCAAACATTTAAACAGCAGTAAAGAGGAAATCAATAAGTTTTATTTTTTAGCTTGATGAGAAATTTATTTCATAAATACTATAGTAAACTGCAGTACAATCACAACACACCTGAGAGAGAGATATACGGTACAGAACATTCCATTTAGTAACTTAAAAGAGAAATTTAACAAGGCAACCAACAGCTATTGAATTGGAGACTTACCAAAAAGTCATTCTGCCACTTGCTATAGAAGTCATCCAACGCCTCATCACGAATATTACCAGGGTTCTGGGCTATGGCTGCCAAAGCTGCAAATTGTTCTGTCATATTTGTGGCAGTTTTATATTCGTGCAACACAAGCTTTGTAACATCTGGATCTTCAAGCGAAGCAAGATAGGCTATAGACAAAACAAAAATATATTTAGTTGAAGGTCATTTTATTACAATGATCTTAAAAACAAAAAACTTTAAGCAACACAAACCAAGAGCAATATTCTTCAAGGTGCGCCTGGCCATATTCAGATTATCAAACACGTACTCTCCTGAGCTTCTATTTTTTTCAACCTGGAAAATACAAAAAGATCAAGTTTATCCATCAAGATGAAGAGACACAAAAATATGAATTCATTTATTGAAGGAAGATGTCACTCCACATAAGATGACATACTGTGCTTAGAAACTCTGCTTTCAGTTCAGAGGCAAGTTGTTTTCTAATGAAACTTCGAACAGCGTGAACAGCATCTGGATCTGCAACGACCATCATGTCCATGATCTCCCCTTCACCAGGCAGAGTTACTGCCTTTGCAATGAATTCCTGGATAATAAAATGAAACTCAAAGTTGATTAGTGCACTCATCCTCCTCCAACTAATCCTCCAACAACCAAAAAAAACAAAAGACAGCAAACTCTAAATCAGATCTGAAATGGAATCCCAATCTTTACTTTGTCCAAGCTTGAATCACTAAGTATACTTCTGAGCCCATGCACAAACTTTGGATTCAGGACCAATGGTTTATTTTGTTGAAAATCAGCCACCAAGCTGAGCATCAATTTCCTTGCCAACAGTTGTCCAGCTTCCCAGCTAAACAAAAATACATCTCATAAATAACTCTCATAAATCACTGAAAACCGAAATCAAGGAGAGTATAAGTTGGCAAAGACAAACCGATTGAACTCATCAGAATCATGAGCAAGGAGGAAAAACAAATCACTATCAGAGAGATCAGATTCAAGGCGTATAGGAGCACTGTATCCCCGCAAGAGAGATGGAATTGGCCGATCAGATATATCAGAGAACACAAATTCTTCTTCTTTCTGCTTAGTAACAAATAAAAGGTTGAAATGGAAAAGGCGATTGCCATTATGACGAAAGATATAAATAAAAATATTTCAAGTTTATTTCAAAAATGGCAACTGCAAAAGTTGTAAACTAAAATCCACAAAATCAATAAAGCAGTTCTAAGATAAAGACAAAGAAAGCATAGCTTCATAAGAATGTTTTCAATTGACCTTGGTTACTCGAAGAACTGTTGTGTGGACTAGCTGATTGTCACTTGCAACAGATTGCAATTTCCCATCATGATACACAGAGGAGAGTGGTATGTCCTTGCCACTTGAGTCCAGCAGACCAACAGCCACAGGAATGAACATGGGTTCTTTCAGTGGCTGCCCAGGGGTTGGCGGTACCTCTTGACTAAGAAAATGTCCCCAATCAAAAACAGTTATTAGTAACATTATCAACGGAAAGTGTAGGCATAAATTTTCACTATAATAATCCTAGCATGTGTACCTGAACTTCAAAGAATAAGTAAGAGTTTCAGCATTGTAGGATGAAGTGACTTTCATGATGGGGGTCCCAGCTTGGGAGTACCTGAAATTTTTGTTACACGTCAAAGCATAAGCATCAAAACTATCAAATTGAAACTCAAAAGCAAAGTATGACAAATCCATACCATTGTAAGAAATTAGCAAAATCTGCATCATTTGCATCTCGCATGGCAGCAAAAAAATCTTCACAGGTTACAGCTTGCCCATCATGTCTCTTAAAATAAAGATCCATGCCCTGAAATGAGTACAGATTATATTAAATGGCGACTCCAAGCTGAGCAGCTTTGCAGTACAAAGCACATTTCTCATGATATGATTGACAGTTTCAGAGTCAGAAACTTCCTTAAATCTTACCTTTCGGAACCCTTGACTCCCAAGTAGGGTTTTGTACATCCTAACAACTTCAGCTCCCTGATAAGTTGGACATAAGCATAAATCATTGATGCACAGGTAGTAGTTCTTAATCACATGCATGCACATGTGAGCACAGAGAAAGGGAAAGAGAGATGAAAAACAAAGTCAAACCTTTTCATAAACCTGTCAGAAAGAAATGAAACAACCAAAAACAACAATTAGACATCTTGTCAAAAGAAACCAAACAAATAAACAAGGCAAAAGATGCAACAATCAGCTAAGCCATTACCGTCACTGCAGTTTGAAGTTTGTAAGTAGCCCAAAATCAGAATTATATGGAACACAATTGCACAATAAACACAAACATATCAGAGTCAGCATTAAATGAGAACTTCTAAGCCACCAAAAAAGTGTTTCCATGTAATCTTCAAGAAACTTCAAATTGTAGAAAATAAAAACTTGCCAGTGTAGAAGTTATCCATCTGCATGCGGAAAAAGAGTTAGCTTCCAATAAAAGAGAGCTGATAACACTTTACAAGAAAGAGTCATTAAAATACTGACCTTGATGTAAGAGTGCGGTCGAACAGGATGAGCCATAGGACCAGCATCCTGGAAAATTGGAAAATAGGCGTTACAAGCTGCTTAAAAAGAAGTGCATTATACCACATTTGTTTTCAATCAGTGCAGGGATCAAAAACAAAAAGAAAGAACCTGTGGAAATTGAAAATTTCGAAGCCTTGAAACATCAGCAATCCGCTTTACAGTACGGCTTCCCATGTCAGAGGAAAATTCCTATCAACAAAGAATGAATTCTCATACCCTTAAAGCTTAAATCAATAGTGATGAAACCATGAGGTAGCATCTGCCACCAACTTACTGAAGATAGAAGTCAGAGATACCTGATCACGGAAAACAGTGAGACCTTCCTTTAGGCTGAGTTGGAACCAATCCCGACACGTCACTCTGCAATTATTTTAGCCAATGTAATCTTAGAGCCAACACAAAATTGTAATCAAAATAACATGACAACACCTACAAAAATAAACACTTCCATGAACAGGGATGCCTAAACCTTTCAAACCCAAAAACTTAACATAGATGTTAAACATTAAATATAAAATGTAGACACCACTCAGAGCCATCACAATTAGAAAATGAAGAACAAAGACAGATTGTGTTTTCTACAAAAGAACCAAGAGCCTTGACGAGATAGAAGCTCACCTATTGCCAGTCCAGTTGTGGAAATACTGAAAAGAATAAATGAAAACAAAGTTAGAACAACCTTATTCAATTTGAATTAACCGTTACAAGAATCATGACTTTATATCCTTTATATTGCTGATATTGAAAGCAAACCTCATGCCCAATGACTCCCAAAATTGCAGCATAATCCGCATCCGAAGCAGTTTCAGGAGATGCCAATACAAGCTTTGAATTGAAAATCTGTAGAGTAGCAATCCATGCATGACTTTAACATGATTACACAGAAAAGATTCAACCACATCTAACAAGTCAAAAACCATACATTCAAACTCTTGTTTTCCATGGCTCCCCTGACAAGCAATCCAGAAACAAGCAGTATCAGCATTAAAGAACAATAAACAAGGTATTTATCAACAGAATTTAACTGAAAACAAATATAAAGGTGTTTTAGTTTTCACTGAAACAAATATAGTATATGTATCGTCACATAAATCATGATAAACTGCAGCTTACATGTTAAAATCAGGAACAGCCACAATATTGAAAAGATCTAGGTCATATTCAAGTCCAAAAACCTGTTTGTAGAAGCATATGAACCGCAATAAGCTTCAGAACCAGGGGCAATAAAATAAACTTTTAAAATAATATATCCTAGCTAAGAATGAGGATACCGACATCTTCATCCCACTTCATCGCTGCCTTAAGCGAATACATAGCATGTGCAGTCTTAGGTACGTCTTGTGCTGGGGTCCAGATCCTTAGAGACACTTCCCGACCCGAGCGGGTAGTAAATGTATCATCTCTGCTCTCCAACTGTCCAGCAACTAAGGCAAACAAATAGCAAGGTTTCTTGAATGGATCCTCCCAGACGGCATAATGTTTGCCACCCTGCAGTTGAAAATAAAGATCACTGTAATAAGAATCATTAACTTATAAATAATCAACAACAAAATGAGAGGGAAAAGCCTATTTGCAACATAAGCAAACTTCACCTCCAGATCTCCATTCTGGACAAGATTACCGTTTGACAGCAATACTGGGTACAATGACTTATCAGCTTCAATATAGCATGTATATTTTGCCATTATATCAGGACGGTCCTGTCAATAAATTAAATGCATCAAAAAAATTTGTGCTAGATTGACAATCCACAGAGGATTATTAAAATTATCAATTCTTTCAAATATGGACCTGATAAAATGTAATTTTTCGGAAACCCTCTGCTTCACATTGCGTACAGAAATTCCCAGATGACTTGTAAAGCCCCTATGTGAAAGATTTATATTTACGGTTAGATCACTAGATCAGAAATACAATTGGTACAAGAATAAAATATAAATATGAAAAAAGATAATATTTACCTCTAATGAAGTGTTCTTCTGAGGATATATCTCAGAGACAATTTCCAAGGTAAATGTACCACTTGGTGGTGATGGGAGTGTCAGATGGCGTGACTCTAAGCAATAATCTCCCTCCTATGAACATTATCAAGTAGATAAACTGGACTAAAATCCATAAACATACACCCTAATCCCACCACAAAGAAGTCAATTGACAATTCTGAATTGAGAGTATGAAAAGCTAGGATACTAGCTTAAGATTTAATGACACTAAGTATACTTTTGGAATGTTTGACAAAAAGGAATACCTTCAGTTCCGCACCGTTGACCTTGATTGAAACAAGCTTAAGATCTTGTCCATCCAAAACCAATGGAGAAGAAGAACCTGTTCCACATAACAGATTTTTAAAAACGTGAGATGATTAGGTATCTTTTTAAAGTATTATGTATATAAGAAATGAGAAAACATTACCTTCAACCCTGGGAAAAACTGTGATTTTTGAACTAACAATTGTTTTTTCCTCACCCAACGAAAATTTCAAATCCACCTGAAGTGGTAGTTTCATTAGTACAAAGGAAAACAAGAAAAATCCATGCTAAGAAGTTCAGAGTATTCTAGTTTAATTAGTTGCATACATACCGTATCAAAATAGTAATCCGGCATCTTGTAATCCTTCAAAAAGATTTCTTTTGGTGTACTCATTTTGGATTCCTCGACTTGCTTTGGTGAGGGTTCTGTGGCAACTGAACAAAATAACCTCCTGCTGGTTTGCTTAGTCCTCTGAGAGAAAAGATCAAGGAATCCATGGATTAGCAAAATTGAACAAATAAGATCAATACCTTATTACATACCACACAAGCATCTCTGAGTGTATGTGCAGACAAATAGCAAAGCAAAAATATTTCAGATTCAATGAATAACCACTTACATGTAAAGAAGGATATGAAAGCCTGTAATGTTTTTGATAGGTGACCTAAAAAATGTAAACAATCAAATATCAGAAACATTTTACTCAAATTTTCAAGAATGAGATCATTTAAACACAATACACAAAGAAATGCACAATCATGCACTCACCTCTGAACTCAGCAATCCTCTATATTGAGAAATATTTCTCCCTGGATTTTGAAAGCTAACACAACTAGTAGCGTGACGCTGCAAACATAAAATGGAATATATTCATGCTAGCACATAAAAGAAAATGAATATTTTACAGATCATCTGTGTTTGAGTGTGTGTCTCTGCACACATATTCTTTGACCCCAAGAACAATCCAAATTGCATTTCAAACTCAGTTAACTTGCCAAATGATTAATAAGAACAATACATTCAACAGCAGTATGTCAATTCCTCATACAAGTAAACTGAAGGGAAACAAACTTTATAATGCGCAAAACCTATAACCCAACAAGAAGACTAAGATTGTGGTCTTAAAATTTTCAATTCAAATTTAATACCCTCAAGAATTCTGCACGCTACCCCACCTCCCGGTAAGTGAATAAATAAACAATACACATTTTAACATCTACCAACCAAATTCAACCATATCTAACACCGTCAATTTTCATCTCCTTCTTTAACGCATCCTCGCAAACCAAACACATCGGCACACGCACATAAAGCACAACAAACAGTAAAATGGGATTGAGTAATCACAGGAGAAGGGGAGATGAAACCCAAAAGAGTGATCTTTGTCAAACACGAACTTTTGCATGGGAGAATCAACCGAGCCATTTAGATAAAAACAAAGAAAACCCTATTAACTACTACAGTTTGACTATAGTAAAATCTAAAAGGTTTTTTTTAACGAAACAAAAGATACCCAGATGAGATGACCAAAACCCAACAAAAACAACCAAAAACCCTAACCCAGAAAAGTGAAACAGAGACAAACAAGTTCTGCTCTGGGTTCTTATATATAAGGATATATGGATAAATCCAAATATGGACAAGAAAAATCAAGGGAAAATTAAATAAATACAATTTTTTTTTTTAAAAAAAAAAAGCCTGGTTGCCAATAAATTAAATTTACATGTTTATAATAAATAAATAAATAAGAGTAATATATTTTACCGAGATTGATGATCAGATGAAGAGAGACTGAGAGAGTGAGTGAGAAATTCTTGAAAACCTTGGATGGAACAAATGGTAAGTGGCCCACAAAGGAGATATTTAGACTTTAGTTGTTAAGTGTAAACAGTTATTAATAACACAATCTAATCAAAGAAAACCTGTAATTAGAGAGTTTTAATTGACTAATTTTTATATTATCCATCATCCTGTCAGTGTCACCACTTTCCTTTTTCGATATTTCCTAATATTGGATGAGGCCTACGTTCTGGACTAAGACCCCTCCAGTTTCAGGCTTTCATCCCAATCCAGTATTGGGCTCATGGCCCAAAATATTTGGGCTCTCACTTAAAGTGAGCCCAATTCAACTCTATTATTATTATTATTATTATTATTATTATTATT
>JAXCLQ010000011.1:1723452-1740063 GCA_035584115.1 Cedrela odorata | reverse complement strand
GCGTGAAATGTATTCATTCATTCAAATCTGCTTCTTCGAAACTTTTAAACCAAGAACCTCTACACTCTCTCTCTCTCAAACAATGTTAAAAACAACTAAGTGCTTTTAACATCCGGAAGCCATTGATTGCATGAAAAAGTTAAAAGTGTGAATGTATCAGAGCCGTAAATTTGGTGTTGCGTGGCATCACATGACAGCATGTGCTAACAAGTACTAAACAGAGGAGTGTCTTGGACTGATGTCGAAAGAAAGAGCCAATCCAAATATCATTTAAGAAGTCAACTTTATTGTAGTTTGGTTGGTACGTAGAGTCATTGAGATTTCAGCTTTATATAATTCGTCTACACCAATGCAATGATTTATGGAGGAGAAAGCAAATAAATAAATGAATAAACAAAAAATAATATCAATGTGTGAGCAAAATAGGATATTATTTATGGGAAATCAGACAGAAATTGCCTTTAAGATTTGGTGTATCCTCATTAAAGCTAAGCAAAATTCAAAAACCACAGCTTCAAGTTGTTTTCATTCTTCGAACAGCCATGTCTGAGCCTTTCCAAGCTCAACACTCCGGCGTTGCCACTCTGTAATCCAATTAGACACTTAAGAACTATCATAATTTCTGATGGCATGCAAAAATTTTACAAACTTTTGATCAAACATCATTACAGATTCAATTTAGAGAACTCTTATTTGTATCAAAGTTACCTATGCACTTAATCATTTAAGTCTAATTCTCGAGCTCCATAAATGTACTTAATGTATAATACTTGAAGAACCCACTATAGTTTTGCTTTTCAAATTTACCATTAAGGAAAAAAAATTTAAAATTTATGTCTGACCAATGGTGTAAAAAGAAAATGAATTTAATTTAGATTTTATGACATGGTGACATCAGACAAGAAAATGTCCTTGCATAGCATAGAAATCTTCTTAGAAAGAGTAAAACCAGAAACCCACGTAGTTAGTTAGCAATACAGAACAGCACTCACAGGAACAGTGACAAAAACCAGTGTTTCAGTTTCCATGTGTGAACCCAAAAGTGCTTTATCTGAGTCTGTTAAGGGGCGACTGTGTTACAGTGTTTGTGTTTTGTCCAGTGGAGCCTACCAAACCCATACCTCGTCAGATCCGTTCTTTTGGGTCCCGTAATTTTTTCCCTCTTCACTTCAATTCAGAAACAGAAAAAAAAAATAAAAATTATATACACAAAATCTAAAGAGAGAAACAGGAGCAGGAAAATAGTTTCTTGTTTCCTTACACACAGAAAAAAGAAAGTGTTTTTGGTTAGAGAGGGATAGAAAGCAGTGTCTTTTATTACTCTCTTAAGTGAGTTGTTTTTGTTTTTCAAAAACTAAGAAACCAAAACCAGCTTGTGGGTTTTGGAAGCTTTGGGATTTTTATTTGGACATTCTTTCTTGAAAAAGGTAAGACATTTTTTTAGCATTAATAAAATTCGTTTTCCATAAAAATCGTGAGTTTGTGAAACCGGGTCTCTATCAAATCCATCTCCAAATAGTAAAATTATATTCACTTCAAAGTCCACCATTTTAGACTCACTCATTGTCTACGCTTCCTCTATCCTGATTGAATAATGATGAGCTTCAAGCTCGAAAGTATGCTTTTATACATTTGTTTTTGGTAATTATGTGCTTCACAAAATCATTTCTTGTTTTGCAGTTTGGTTAAGTTTGGTGTACTGATTGTAAAGGACACCAAAAGATTTGCTTTCCTCGAAATTTGAATTCTTTCGGGTTTATCATTGATTTAAAGCAACTGGGTTGATTAATTTGGAGGCAAACTTTGAATCTACGATACCATTTTCCAGATTCGAAGCCTCGTAAGTTCTCAGATCTGAATTGTCGTCGGAATGTTATATTTCTTCTATTGCAGTGAGAAGTTCTAAAGTTTTCTTTGTATCGTAAATAGCTACTTTAGATCTGTAATGCCCTATGGTGAAGCTTAAGAGGCGGCAATCATAGTGTTTTTGTTCGAATTTGAGATACGGGTCTCGTTTTTTCTTATGTACGTCACTTGTTTGAATCAGGTTATCTGGATCTTTGAAGCATAGTAACTGCACAAAGTTTTCCTCATTATTGCTTTACCAAATTTCAGATATCAAATTATAATTTTGTAATTCTTTTATTTGCATTATAGGTTTCTGCATTTGTGTTTCTTCCAAAGATCGTTTTGTTTATCTTTTTACTTTTTCCTTCTGTTAATTTTCCCTTTCTGGCAGTAAGCTTAAGCCATATCAGTTAATTCTGAGGCTGCCAAACTTTGCTATCGATGTTTTATAGCTTGTGTAATGTACTTATTTATTTTTCATTCTTTCTAAGGTTAATCTATGAATATGCTTCCCTCTGTAGTTATAATAAATTCTTTACGAGAATGACAATGCTGGATTAGTGACTGTTGAGGATGATAATTATGGATACCATTATCTTCCCGGTATTTTTGTTCACATTTTTGGGAGTTTTGTTACTAATTATTGCCATTATCTCCATTTTCAGTATGGCTTCAGCCATTCCAGAATGCCTGCATGAGATTTAGTATCGTTCAGAGGCGGTAAATTTTATAAATATGGATCTAGGAGAAGACAGCTCCTGGTTTGAGTTGCTACCAGTCACAACTTCAAGAAACATGTCATCATCATCTTCGGTGTTCTTTTCAGCGAATCAATCGCCTTTCTTCTCTCCAAGATCACCAACATGTCAATTATCTGAATCAACACGCTCTGATGCTCAAAATGACAGTATTCATTTAAGAGCTGATCCTCTTAGTTCCAGTTCAGGAATTCCGGACCCAGAATCAATAGCAAAAGCTAGATTCACCACAGCGGACATTTCAGCAGCCCCTGCTGTAGGTACTTCAAGTGATTTCCAGAAGTTTGGTCGTGTATCTTCCCCAGCTGGCATCTCTAACAGCAATATATATAGTTACAGCCGTGCCCATGACAATGGTTATGCAGGGCAAAGAGAGAACCATAGAAAGCATGGGAGGAGCTATGGCATGTCATATACCTCGATTTCAGTTTCACTTTCCTGTAACCGATTGAGGAGTTGTGATGTTTTCATAGGTTTACACGGTCACAAACCCTCTTTACTGAGGTTTGCTAACTGGTTTCGTGCAGAATTGGAGGTTCAAGGGATGAGTTGCTTTGTATCTGATAGAGCAAGATGTAGAAACTCTCGTAAACATGCAATCGTAGAAAGAGCAATGGATGTTTCTTCATTTGGGGTTGTGATACTGACAAGAAAGTCTTTTAGGAATCCATATAGCATCGAGGAACTACAATTTTTTGCAGGCAAGAAGAATTTGGTTCCAATATTTTTTGATTTGAGTCCAGGTGATTGCCTTGTCCGGGATATAGTTGAGAGGAGGGGAGAACTGTGGGAAAAACATGGGGGTGAGCTATGGGTTTTGTATGGAGGGTTGGAGAAGGAGTGGAAGGAAGCTGTTAACGGTCTCTCCCGGGTTGATGAATGGAAACTGAAAGCTCAGGAAGGTAATTGGAGAGACTGCATTTTAAGAGCTGTCACACTATTGTCTATGAAGTTAGGAAGGAGAAGTGTTGTTGAGCGGTTGACCAAGTGGAGAGAGAAGGTAGAGAAAGAAGAATTCCCTTTCCCTCGAAATGAAAATTTCATTGGCAGGAAGAAAGAATTATCTGAGCTAGAATTTATACTTTTTGGTGATATTAGTGGAGATTCGGAAAGAGATTATTTTGAGCTCAAGGCTAGACCCAAAAGAAAGAATTTGACGATTGGGTGGAGTAAGAGCAGTTCAGTGGAGGAAAGATGCAGGGAGCAACAATGGGAGAGTGGTAGCAGGAAAGGTAAAGAACCAGTTGTATGGAAGGAGTCAGAAAAGGAGATTGAGATGCAGAGCACTGTAGTTCCTCAAAGGCCAAGGACAAAAAGCAGTGGGCGGTACACGAGAAGAAAAAAATCAACAAAGATTTTGTATGGCAAGGGTATTGCCTGCGTGACAGGAGACTCAGGAATTGGCAAGACAGAGCTTCTTCTGGAATTTGCCTACAAATATCACCAAAGATACAAGATGGTTTTATGGGTAGGAGGGGAAAGCAGGTATATCAGACAGAATTATCTGAATCTCTGGTCATTTTTAGAAGTTGATGTGGGGGTTGCAAATTGCTCGGGGAAAAGCAGGATAAAAAGCCTTGAAGAGCAGGAAGAGGCTGCCATTTCTAGAGTTCGTAAAGAACTCATGACAAACATACCGTTTTTGGTGATCATTGATAACTTGGAGAGTGAAAAGGATTGGTGGGACAACAAACTTGTGATGGATCTTCTTCCCCGTTTTGGTGGAGAAACTCACATTTTAATCTCCACGCGCCTTCCTCGTGTGATGAATTTGGAACCTTTAAAGCTCTCTTACTTGTCTGGTGCTGAGGCGATGTCTTTAATGCAGGGAGGTATCAAGGACTACCCAATCGCAGAAGTTGATGCCCTCAGCGTAATTGAGGAGAAAGTTGGAAGGTTAACCTTGGGCCTTGCGATAGTAGGTGCAATTTTGTCTGAGCTACCCATAAATCCTAGCAGGCTCTTGGATACCATTAACAGAATGCCCTTGAGGGACTTGTCTTGGAGCAGTAGGGAGTCTCATTCATTGAGAAGAAACACTCCCTTATTGCAACTCTTTGAGGTATGTTTCTCAATATTTGATCATGCAGATGGGCCTAGGAGCTTGGCTACCAGAATGGTACTTGCAGGTGCCTGGTTTGCACCAGCTGCAATTCCAGTTTCCCTATTAGCCATTGCTGCTCAGAAGATACCTGAGAAGCACAAGGGTACACAGTTATGGAGAATATTATTACGTTCCTTAACTTGTGGATTTACTTCCTCATACACCCAGAGATCAGAAGCAGAAGCATCTTCCATGTTGTTGAGATTTAACATTGCCAGAAGTAGTACCAGGCAAGGTTACGTCCATTTCAACAAGCTCATCAAGCTTTATGCTCGCAAGAGAGGAGTTACTGGTATTGCTTATGCCATGGTCCAAGCTGTTATCAACCGTGGGTCTGTCACCCATCATTCAGGACATATATGGGCAGCGTGTTTCTTACTATTTGGGTTTGGTAATGAACCAAAAGCTGTTGAACTCAAAGTGCCAGAGTTGTTATATCTTGTTAAAGATGTGATTTTGCCTCTTGCAATCCGGACATTCATTACATTCTCTAGGTGTCGTGCTGCTTTAGAACTTCTGCGTCTATGCACCGATGCTCTGGAAGCAGCAGACCATGCCTTTGTTACCCCAGTTGAAAAATTGTTGGACAAATCACTTTGTTGGAGGCCCATCCAAACTAATGCTCAGCTGAATCCATCCCTCTGGCAGGAATTAGCACTAACAAGAGCCACAGTGCTTGAAACTAGGGCCAAGTTAATGCTAAGAGGAGGACAGTTTGACATAGGAGATGATCTAATTAGGAAGGCTGTTTTTATTAGAACTTCAATTTGTGGAGAGGATCATCCAGACACCATAGCTGCTCGTGAAACCTTAAGCAAACTCACTCGGCTTCTTGCAAATGTTCAAATTCATGCTTCGCCATAGATTCTATATTTCTTGTAAGCAAAATTCACATTAGAATTATACAAAGTTTACGAATAAGAATGCTGTAAACAATTAAGAGGAATTTTCATACCATTTTTAACTCTGAATGAGACGTCCCTACATTTTGAATTCATTCTTTTTCTGTTACATTAAAATGAATCACATGAATTTGCGCCATCCTTATTACATTATTGCTTTGTATGCTCTGCTAAATTCCCACATAAATGAACTCACTGACTGCAGTTTTATAACCTATCCTTGTGTCGATGGTTTCAAGAGTTTCCATTATGAAGACTACCATAATTGAAAGATTGCCACTTTATGATATTTTGTCTTCTGTCTTGGTCTATATATTTTTATGTATGTATACACGTGTATTTTTCATACTAGCGTATATTGGGCTGTATTCTATTATGTTGTATCTCTAAGCTCTCCATTGTATCGTGTTTTCTATTTCATAATGCTTGTTTACACAAACTGGTTAACCTTTGCATTTGAATTATCTCTAGTTACTAACCGCCCATGTAAATTTGTTAATGGTATGTTTAATATCTCTATCTTGTGCTTTAATGGTAGGTTTAATATCCCATGTACATTTGTTTATAGTTTCAGGTGAATTAAGAGAATATTTGTGAATTAAAGGAACTTTTGATTCATAACATGTTGGAGGTATTCGATAGGGATTGTATTTTTGTAATATATTGATACAACTTTCATTACTGATTTAACCAGGTTATTCCCTGAAAATGCTATTGTTGGCTGCATTCATGGGTGGAAGTGGAGTCATGTCGGAGGTATCCAATAGTGTTGGAAGAAAGCAGAAGTAACATTGGAAACTTATCGCTAAGTTTTCTGGCCAGGTACAGTTCTTTCAATTGCTTTTATAATTTTAACTACCTTTCATTTCTTCATCTATTTCATTTTGTTTCCAATGTTTAGTAAGTGCTTTTTCCTACATTGGCAGATAAAATACATGGAAGTTGCAATTACTGCACAGTCAGTAACTCAGTTATGGATCCATTTTTCCTCTTCAAGTTTTTTAGATAGGCTATGAAGAAGAGATCCATGATCAAGTGGTTTTCAAATGTCCATTTACAAATCTTTTGTGATCTAGCAAATTCTGTAGTAGAAATTTGAACTTTAACAGAAAATGGGAAGATAGGCAATTCGTTTGGTGACTAGAATTTAAGCTTGAAAATACGCTAGCTTGTCCTGTGACTTAGCAAGTTTATTCATCTGATTATGGAGCCCTTATGATTTTATAGGTATGTTTGCTTCAAAGAGAACCAGGAGTATGGCTAATGTAATGCGCTTGGAATGCTTGCGATGAGATAAATATTAGGAGTTAAGCAAACTCGCCAGATTATATCCCAATCCTAAATCATGAAACAAATGTGTTTTTGGTGACTCATTATTCTTTAAGAGGTACTTTACTTTTTACAATTTCATCTACTTCTGTTTATGCGAAAAAGAAACTCTTTCATCTAGTTACCTTTCCACAGTAAGACCTCCTTTCAGTATTGATTACAACTTTTATCTGATGTTCTCATTTGAATCCGCTCTTGAGTTACTGTTAGGAATTTTCTATAATATTCCTTTATGTCATCACTGATTAATTGGCGATCTCTTAGCTGTTAAAGTTTGTCCAACTGCTAAAAGTTAATTGGGTGACTTTGGATGTACAAGAAGATGAATCCATGGTGTGTTTCATTGATAGCTGTTTGTATGTGCCTCTATCGCAGCAACTACAAATAGCTGACTTTCATTTTATGAAGGATGTTTATTGACCACCTGAGAGTTGAGTAGTTAGCATGCATGATGATTTATTTCATTTTCTCAAATTCCCATCCGTAAGTGAAACCAATGGAACACACTGCTTTTTATGATCTTGTAATTGCTGATTTATGTGTAATTAAAAATTCTGGAAAGTTATGTATCAGCCCTGGCCAAATGGTAGAAATAATGTGGTGTCTTTGAGTTAACAGAGTCATTGATAAAAATATGTTACATTGCAGGTTTTGTTGATTCCTTTCTGCCACTGTTTTGCTGTGTTACCAAACTCTGCCACTGTTTTGCTGTGTTACCAAACTATCTCAATATCAACACTCATATTTAGAAGTTCAAAAGATTCCAATTTTTTTTTTTTTGGCTAGTAAGTTGAGATATGCATTTCATTTCATTTGGAATGAGTGAATTGTATTTGTTTGCATTTTGTTAGAAATACAGAGTTTAGCAAACTGGTTCATCCTCCATTGTTTATGTGAGATCAGACCCAAAACCCAGTGTTGATTTTGCAGATTTGGTTTAAAGGACAACACTACACTTTACAACTCCCTTTTCTGATTTGCAGTGAATACCTATGGTGTTGCATTGGCACTGTGATTCCAAATCCAAAGTCTGTCTAAGATTTTATTAGCTATATTATATATTTATAGAGAATGTAATTTGATTTTTCAATACAAATACTCTCATTCATTGTTGTTCTGAAATCATTTAGTTTAAAAGTTAATGTTGTTATCAGGTACGTAATATATATTTTAATGTTTAAATTTTATTTATAAGATATTTTTTACGAACTTTTAAGGTTTAGCCCTCAATAATAATATCGTTATATTTGAGCGTTAATTGACTAACTAAAATAATGAAATGACTAAAATAATTTTATGTATATAAATTTTATATATTAATAGTATTTTTCAAATACTTTTATAGATTTAAAAAATTAACAAAAAATACTTATAAAAGCTATTTTTTAGTTTTTAATACCAAATTTAATTTAATTTAATATATATATATATATATATATTAGATGTTAAATTATTGTATATATCCAATATATTGCACAAAATTAAAATAGTAGTGAATTTGCTATCTCTAATGACGCGTAGAAATTACTCCCTTTAAATATTTACATGTGTTATAATAATATTCGTATCAATTGGATATAAAAATCTGTATAGTGTTATAAAAGTATTTATATAAAATTTAGAATTGTATTTAGTAAATATTAGCATTTAAAAATAATAAAAATATATATTCCACCTTAATTTTTTTATTTCTCTTTTATTAAAGAAAAAAATGTATTTTAATTATTATAGTTATAATAGGTATTGTAAGATCATTCATTAAATTTTTAAAAATACTATAATGTTAGATTTTTTTTTTAGATTTTAAATTATTGAAGGTATAATTTAATGATTTAAAAATATTAAAATATATGTTTCAGTTTAAAATATTGTATTTTTAATTTATAATTATTAACATAAAATAAAATTATTAAATATTAAATATATAAATAAATATGTGATTGATTAATAAATATGAATTTATAAATTAAATATTTTATATGTTATGTTTTTAAATTTGAACAAAAATATAAGTATTATTAATAAAAAAATTAAAAAATTTATTGTAATTTATAATATTTCTCAAATAATTTTTAAATATACAAGAATTATCCTATTTTTCTATTACATTTAATTTACAAATCTCTAAATTATAATTATTTTTTAAAAATCTAAATTATAATTATATATATATATATTAGAGAATTACAGAATCAAAGAATCTTCCTGGAAATCTAAATCATAATGTAATTAGGACTCAATCAAGCCAAGGAAATAATAAATAACACTCCTCTGAAAAACTGAATCTATGAACAATGCTCCACTCTTGCTTGCAGGTCTGTCAATTAAATTTCAATGACGGCACAAGTGTCATGGTCCGATCTCCCAGATGACCTCTTATCCCTAATTTTCCAAAATTTATATCATTGTGCTGATGTTTCAAGATGCGCAGAAGTCTGTTTTTCATGGAAATATATTATTGAAACTAAATATCATTCGCCTCCTTTAATATTGGTCTCAAAAGTTGGTGGCTTAATCAAGAATTCCAAGGATCGTATTCCAGGTACAGACAATCAGTATTGCTTCTTCTTAAATCCCCAAACAATGATATTTCATATAATAACATTACCAGAATTACGAGGAAGATGGTATTCGAGTTCATCTTACGGATGGCTTTTAACAATTGGCTGCTGGGATAAGACACAAAATATGTATCTGGTAAATCCTTTCACCAGGACAAAAGTGAAGTTACCACCACCAGGAGATCAAATCAAGAAACTAAAAGGCTTGAGAGTGATCACATCTACCAGTCCCTTGGATTCTAATTGTGTAGTTGCTGCTTCTTCAGAAGACGTTATAGGTAAACTTTTTTTATGCAGACCCGGAGACTCGACCTGGAGGACTTTGCAAGAAGACGATTACATCACAGAGGATGACAACGTGACTAACTTACACAAACTATCAAGGAAGAGAGGGAGAATAATCGGTTTGCGTCTGTGTGTTGGAAAGGATACCATATTTCATAAGGGTAAATTGTATTGTATGGGTAAATGTGGTATCCTATATCGAATAAGCTTTGATGATGGTGATCCTAATAATTTACCTATAACTGAAGCAGAAGCTTTACCTATTAAAAAACCTCAATTTCGGACACTTGAATTTCAGCCGCCGAATTACAATAGCCATAATTACTTGGTGGAGTTAGATGGTGATTTGCTATTAGTTGCAAGATTCGCATTCTTCGGGAAAACAACTCGTGCACTGGAGGTATACAAGTTGGATTGGCAAAGAAAAGAATGGGTTGAGCTGAATAATATAGGTAACAAGGTAATTATACTGGGCAAGCATGCTTCCACTTCGTTTATGGCAGAAAAAGAAGAAGGAGGAGACCATTATTTTGAAACAAATTGCATATATTTTATTGATGATAGTATGTCGATGTCTCCCGAGATTAATACACATGATTTCTACATTATAATCGCAGAATTTTTTGAATGGTGGTCTTATCATTCTTCAAGTTCAAATTCTCCCAGTTGGTTCAGATCCTCCGAAATGGTTAAAATCTTCCCGACTTAGCCTACTCTGATTTTATATACACCGTATAGTATTATATATATATGATGCCGTATTTATTTTTTTACCGATAAATTTAGTGTATGATTGGTATTGTTGTGATTTCACTTTTAAAATAATTTAGAATATATATGATTCCGTAATTTTAAAGTTACAATACAACAATCCTAACTTTAAAATTACAAAAGATCTTTAATTTTAATTAAATACAAGCCTATCTTAAAGTATATCTTCAATTAAACTGTTCTAGTCTTATTAGCATTTCTTCCAGAGCTGCACCACCACGATTGTTATGGTCTAATTTCCGGACTGAAATTCTTCTGATGATATTTCAAAACTTGAAAGATTGTGATGAAATTTCAAGATGTGCAGCCGTATGTTGTTCGTGACAATCTGTCATTCAAACTGAATATCACAAACTTGAATCAATTTCTCCTCCTTTCATATTGCTCTCAAGGATAGGTGGCTTGATCAGTCATTACAACTACACTTACCCAAAGGTCAGTCTTGCATGCTTTTCAATCCCCAAACAAATAAAATCCATGAAATATCATTACCAGACCTAAAAGGAAGATGGTTTTCGAGTTCATCTTACGGATGGCTGTTAACGGTTGGCTGCTTGGATAAAACACAAAATATGTATCTAGTAAATCATTTCACCCGATCAAAAGTCAAGTTACCCCCACCTGGAGAACAATTCAAGAAACTACCAAGCTTGAGGGTGATCACATCTACCAGCCCTTTGGATCCTAATTGTGTAGTTTTTGCTTCCTCAGAATATCATATAGGAGAACTTGCCTTGTGCAAACCAGGAGACTCGTCCTGGAGGAGTATACAAGTAGATCATGATTATATCTCAAAGGCAATGGAAAGAAAAACTTGCTGTCTTAAGAAGGATACCATATTTTATAAGGGTAATTTTTATAGTATGGGTAAATGTGGTATCATCTTTCGTATAAGATTTGATCCTTTTCCTAAGCAGTAGCATTGCCTATTAAAACACCGTCACTTGTATTGCAGGAGGATAATTACAGTGTCCATGGCCATAACCTCTACAGTAATTGGTGGAGTTGAATGGGGATTTGTTATCAGTGGTAAGATTGACATACTATGATTGGTTGGGGGTATAGAACTGGTGCGTTTAAGGTCTACAAGTTGGATTGGGAGAGAAGGGAATGAATTCAGCTGAAAAGTATAGGCAATAGTGCAATATTATTGGGAAAACATAATTCGACATCGTTGTTTCTTCCCGGAGGAGGTGATAATTATTTTGAAGGAAATTGCATATATTATATAAATAATTATATGGGATCACCTTCTCTAAATAACACAGGTGTGTACGAAATGATTAGAGAAAGTGCTGAATTGTTTTATCTGTCTTCGTCTATTTGGTCAAGTCTAAATCTTCCGAATTGGCTCAGAGTCGGACCATCATCGCATAAAGAATCGGACGAATAGATCTTCCGAATTGGCTATAATAAGCTCATAAGTTGAAACATATTTATTTATTTTTGGATGTGTAGTGGGTAGCTAATATTTCTATTGCTCATGCCTTAATACTTCCTTAACATATTCCGGAAGAAATTTCACACCAAATCAGAGGCAATAAAACTTCTAGAGTGTGCGTATAATATAAAGTTGGGATCCGCTAATATATATATATATATATATACATTCATAAATACAAATATTAAAATATAAAACGGACAACTTTATACATTCTTAAATACAAATATTGAAATATAGAACAGATAATTTAAAACGATTAATAAAAAATTTAAAATATAAAACGTAAAAATTAATAGTAAAATTAGATGATAGAATTTGTAATTAAAGATTGGCATCGAATAAAACTAAAATTACTAATTACTAATTTGCCCTCACGCAGGATCGAAATACGGACCTTCAGTTTACAAGACTGACGCTCTACCACTGAGCAATAAGGGCTACTTGTTAAATAAATATATAGTTTATTTTTGTAATTTTTAATCAACGTTTTACTGTCTGTTTCCCAAAAATAACCAATAATTTCAAATACTTGGCAAAAATTTTAATCAATGGCTGCTATAAAGTTATAATCTCTGTTCAATTGCTATGTCCATAACAGAGTAGAAAAATAAAAGATTTTGAGAAACCATCTTCCAAGAAAAAATATCTAAAAGATTTAAAGTTGGTAAATGTGATTTTCCTTGGCTTCAGGCAAACGTATGTAGCAATGGAGGAAATAAACATATCTTTCAAGTCATTCACACCAACATGCCTATATAGCATAAGCAGGCAGTTTCAGTCCCAACAGTAAATGAATTTCAAACATTAAGGCACAGTTGATTAATTTACACAACATCCATGGAAAATTAAAACAGAAGGAGAAGGAATTTTTCCATAAGCCTTCAGTTTTGTCAGGTTCAGTTTTCCAGGAGCTGAATTTAATGTACAGAGACAATTAATGGGTGCAACGTTTTTGAACCTAAGGATCAGGCTGGCCAGCCATTGCCTCATCACTGGAGGCATATTCATCTTCACTCAGCTCTTCATCACTTAACTTTTCCTCTGTGGCTCCCCTAATGTCTTCTGGCTTCGCATATTTCTCGCAATACTCTGGAAAAAGGAAATGCAAGTGGGCAACAGAGAAGTAATTTCATCAAACAATGCAGAAGAACTGAAGAATACATAAAATTCACTCACAAGTGAAACACATTTTTACATTCCGTGTGAGCATACTTCAATGTTGCATAGTAAAACTCAGTGTTAAATAGAAAAGTTCCTCAGTTTTGAAATGTCAGGTCAAAAGTACTCTGACAACTAACTTTCTCAACTGCAAATACGAATACCATCTCTAGACTAATGAAAAAAAATCCTCTAAACTTATGTATAGTCTCTAAATCCCAAAACCAAGATTTGAATCCACAAAAGAAAAAAAAGGACTGCTACAGACAATGGTTAAGATTGTGCTTTATGCATCCACCTATCGCCTATGAGTTTCATAAACTCCAACTGGTTGATGGTATGATCTCGGGTGGAAACTAATAATCACCCAGTGGACCTACCAGTGATAACCACCGCTGGCCCTCGTGCTACATGTCATACAAATTCACCACCTTGAAAAATTACAGCATTACACAATTCCTCAAGCAGCAAAAGAAATTCTTGAAACAATTATTGAGACCAGAAAACTATAGCAGTCTAATTACATTCCCTGTCATTGCAGCTGAATTTAGGGGCTAAATTTACCAAATCTAGGAGCTAAATTGTTTAGATAATGTGTCTAGAACTAAAGCATTTCAAACCCCCAAATAAGGTTAAAAAGATCACAATTTACAAGTGTGAGGTTTTATTAAACATTTCAATTAATATTGATGTGCCAACATTCCAGGCTCATGACTTTGTATACTTAGTTTCATATAACTGAATAGTAATAAATGAGATTCTTACTGACACACTACCATTAAACTCCTATATGAAGTAGCTGAAAAGGTAAGGAATACTGAAGAAAGCATCTAAATTTTATAAGGTGCCACTAGTTGACAGGGAAAATGCAACTATAGTATAAATGATTGAGAAGGATTATTGCCTTTCACTCTTTGTTCATAAGCAGTGCAATCACGCATCATTAGAGCAGCAGCTTCTCCATTCAATGGATCTGATGGATTGGGATACAAAAGAAGTTGAGGAAGAAACACTTCAAACACATTAACCAGATCTGCAGAGGAATACAAAGAAAAGAAAAGAAAAGGATAATTGGTTGCCAATTTCTGATGGTAACAGCACAACACCAATTAACAAGCGAGAAAGAATCAACATTTAAAAGAAATAAATTACAGGAATTCTGTCATGTTTAGTATATGGCTTATATCTATAGAAGAGAATAAAGTGGTAGGTTTACCATACATGGGGCTCCACGTTTGATTGATGACATCTAAACAAACTGAACCAGACCTGAAATTCAATAGCAATAAAAGAATTAAAGGTTTCAGACCAACTTATCAAAATTTTGAGTGCTATACCAAACCATAAAAAGTAAGCCATCAATTAAATGAGTGGTGAAATTACAACTCAAACTCACATTTCATCAACATTTGGGTGATATATCTTGTTGACAAAGCCAACAGATGGAGATTTATAAGGATAAGCATCTGGCAGCTCCACGCTTATCTTCCACACACCTCCCTGGTAAGGACCTGTCACATTCCACATAAACCTACTTTAAAGAACAAAAAACCATTTTGTTCCAAAATAAAAGTACCCATAAGCTATTTACCAGTAAACTCAGTTATCACAGAGGAAACTCAGTGAACGAGAAAATTGCAGCTTTTATCATAACAAACAACTAAGATAAAACAAATACAATTAATGGAAACTAAATTAAACTACAGATTAAAACAAGGTTAAATAAAAAATCAACACCAGATTACACTTGAAAAAGATCTTAACTCAATTTAAGAGAGAAAAAAAAAATGATATTATTTGGCATTCTATTGAGGGGTAAATCAACAAGTTTGATCACTTACGCATGCTAAACACAGTTATAACAACAATCAAACTCAGAATATCAGAAGGACCCAGAAACAGAAGCATCAAATATAGTTTAATCATACAGCAGATAATAAAAACAGATGATTTTAAGAAGATAACGAAATGAAAGGGGGTTGATGACTTTACTCTCTTTTGGTCCATTGAATTCCACATAGAACTCTTGCATGCCATCATTGATCATCTCCACCTTATAGTCACTCATCATCCTAGTTCACAACAATCAAACTCAGAAAAAACAAATAAAAAATCAATATCAAATTAAACAAAAAAAAAAAACTTTATGCATATAAATTATAAAAAAAAATTACAATTTCATCAAATCCATTTCCCTGCGCTTGCTTGGCGAAGACATTTTTTCTTTTATGGATTTTTGGAATTTGGTAAAAGAATGATACGACAGTATCTTCTTTTCTTTTCTTTTCTTCAGAAACCAAGAGAAGCAAAAGTGGGTTCAGACATCAGCCAGTGAATCTGGGCTTATATATATATATATATATGTGCGCTGTCCACATTCAAGCCGGCTCACAGTAAATAATGGTGCAGTAATTTTCTATTTTTTTATAATAAAAAAATTATTTACCAGATGGGTTGGTAATTATTGAATTCTGCCACATTGGGTTTCTCTTTTGCAATGAATTGTGAGGATGAATTAGGTCATATTAATAATGTTGATGGGGAAGTTTATGAACATGGTTTGCCAATGATATTTAATTGTTTAAGGGCAATATGGTAAAATTGTATTAATCTTATATATAATTATTAAGTGTTTTGCTAATATAAGTTTATAGATTTTTTTTAAAAAAAATATCGTTTATGGGTGCAAATTTCTTTAGTGGCTAGATTAGTTAGGTTAACAAAGTGGCAATTACAATTTGACCCAACCTCTATTTAATTTATTACATTTATGTATGAAAATAAAACAAAAAATGGGGAATTAGTGAAAATAAGTAAAAAATTAGGGGAGCAATGGTAAAAAAATAAATTATGAAAATGACTCGTAAGATTCTCATTCTTTCATTCTTTGTATCTTTGCTTGGTTTTCTTCAGGCCACCTAAACTGTTTTCACACGTTTATTTTGCTTGATTTCGTTATAAAGATGATTTATTAATTGAATGATCCCATCACGTCAGTATTTATTATTATAGAACTATCCTACTTAAAATAGTAAGATTATCTAAAAAATTGATATCATCTCCCCAATCACAAATGAAAGTCCAAGAATTCATAAATGCAAGTGCCATTTACACATCTTAAAAGAAAATTTGAACAATTTCCTGCTCTAAAAACCAGTAACGAGTAAAATGTAAATTTTCTATGTCCATATTCATTTATCCAAAAACTATTACCTGTATCTACAACGTGACCATCTCATTTGATAGCATACGGCTTCCTGGTATAATATAAAATTGTACAACTTGAAAAACTTGACCTGGGAGAACTTTTAGAACAAAATTTGTTATCCTGACAAGGTCAACTTCCACCACCAAGGCTACAAGCCTACAACCTCTCTTCAAAATTGCATCAGTCGTCAATGTAATTACTTGGAACTATGATATCTTCGGCATCATGGAGTGATGCTTTATC
>JAXCLQ010000011.1:1692689-1723352 GCA_035584115.1 Cedrela odorata | reverse complement strand
GGATGAAACTGTGACTAACTTACACAAATTATAAAGGAGAAGGAGAATACACGGTTTGCGTTTGTGTATTGGAAAGGATACCATATTATAAGGGTAAATTGCATTGTACGGGTATATTTGCTATGGTATTTTGTATACGATTTGACGATCCTAATAATTTACCTATATCAGAAGCAGAAGTAGAAGCATTACACCTCGATTTCGGACACTTGAATTTCAGCCTCTGAATTACAATAGCCATAATTAATTTGGTAGAGTTAAATGGTGAATTGTTATTAGTTGCAAGATTCCCATTCTTCTTGATAGACTCAATAATCACTCATTTCATGATACTCGTTTATCATTGAGTACTGCTACATATACAAACTCATATAACAATGTTGTATCCTTGTAAAAGAAAAATAAGTTTTATAGGACATTCAACTACTAATTCAAGGTCTGAGAGTCATTTCAATGGCGTCACAACGTATGTCATGGTCAGATCTCTCCGTTGAACTCCTATCTGTAATCTTCCAAAAATTGATAGATCTTGATTACATTTCAAGATGTGCAGTCGTATGTTTTTCTTGGCAATCTGCACTTGAAACTGAATATCACCTACTTAAGCCTATTTCTCCTCCTTTTTTATTGCTCTCAAACCTTAGCTTTGTCGATGAATCCAAGCATATCCCAGACCATCAATCTTGCGTTCTTTTCAATCCGCAATCAAATAGATTTCATGAAATATCATTACCAGAATTACAAGGAAGTTGGTTTTCGAGTTCTTCTTACGGATAGCTGTTAACAGTTTGCTACTCATATAAAACACAAAATATGTATCTGGTAAATCCTTTCACCAGATCAAAAGTGAAGTTACCACGACCAGGAGAACAATTCAAGAAGCTACCAAGCTTGAGAGTGATCACATCTACCAGTCCTTTGGATCCTGATTGTGTAGTTCTTGCTTCTTCAGAATATCATACAGGAAAACTTGCCTTATGCAAACCTGGAGACTTAACCTGGACGTGCATGCAAGAAGATCATTATTATAATTACTTGGTGGAGTTGAATGCGGATTTATTATTAGTGGTAAGATTCACATGCCTGGGAGTATAGAACTCGAGCGTTTAAGGTGTTACAAGTTGGATTGGGAGAGAAAAGAATGGATTCAGCTGAAAAATATAGGCAATAATGCAATATTATTGGGCAAACATAATTCGACATCGTTGTTTGTGGGTGATGATAACATAACAAGGTGTGTCCGAGAAACTTTTGAAATGTTTTATTGTCCGTCTTCATCTATTTGGTCAAGTTTATATCTTCAGAATTGGCTCAGAATCGAACCATCATCGCAGACGTATTGATCTTCCGAAATGGATAACAAGCTCAAATGTTGAAACATATTTATTTTTATGTGTAGTAGGTAATATTTCTATCGGTTATAAAGCAAATTGATTGTATTACGACTATTTAATGGGTTGGTAACTTATGCTTTATGGTATGAGATGGCACTGGATTATAGGGAAAAACTGGGTTAACCAACCAGAAGATGGAGTGTAAAAGGGGAATGGCATTGAATGTGACAGATGCCAGCCGGTGAAGAAATTTTAAAGGGGAAATTGGTTCGAGTTTAATTTCAAATAATTGGTTCAAGTTTTAATCAGTGGCTGCTGTAAAGTTATAATCTCTGTTTCAATTGCAGAGTAGAAAAATAAAAAATTTTGAAAAACCATCCTCCAAGAAAAAAAATATTTAAAAGAATAGGTTGGATATTATTTTTAAATTAATATTTTTATAAAATAAAAATAAAAATAATATTTTTTTATTATTATATTTCGAATATAAAAACGCGTTATTATATTTTAAAAATTATATTATAAAATTTAATTTAAATAAAATAATTTAATTTAGGTGAAATGAATATTTTATAATTTATTTTATAAAATAAATAAAACAACTTTAAATTATTTTATAATTTTAGGTTATAAATGTATAATTTATATTTTCTATTTTATAAATTTAATTTTAATAAAACAATAAAGAATATATTTTACATTTAAATTTATAAAATAAAAATAAAAATAAAAATAATGTTTAAAAGTAATACTGGACAGACCTTAAAATTTGGTAAAAATGATTTTCCATGGCTTCACGCAAAAGTATATGTGTAGCTATGGAGGAAATTTAAAAAAAAAATTCAAGTCGTTCACACCAACATAGCATGAGCAAGCAGTTTGAGTCCCAACAGTAAATGAATTTCAAACATTAAGACAGTTGACTAATTTACACAGCATCCATGGAAAATTAAGACAGAAGGAGAAGGAATTTTTCCATAAGCCTCCGGTTTTGTCAGGTTCCATTTTCCAGGAGCTGAATTTAATGTACAGACAGACAAACAGACAATAAATGGGTACAATGTTTTTGAGCCTAAGGATCAGGTTGTCCAACCACTGCCTCATCACTGGAGGCATATTCATCTTCACTCAGCTCTTCATCACTTGATTTTTCCTCTGTGGCTCCCCCAATATCTTCTGGCTTGGCATATTTCTCGCAATACTCTGGAAAAAGGAAACTCAAGTAAGCAATAGAAGAATAACTGCATCAAACAATGCAGAAGAACTGAAGCATACAGAAAATTCGCTCACAATTGAAACAAATTAGCATACTTCAATGTTGCATGGTAAAACTCTGTGTTAAATTGAACTTCATGCAAGAAAAGTTCCTCAAATTTCAAATTTCAGGTCACAAAGTACTCACTACTCCAACAACTAGCTTTTTCAAGCGCAAATACAAACTAGACTAATGAAAAAATTGTTCTATACTCACGTCTACTCTAAATCCCAAAACCAAGATTTGAATCCACAAAGTTAACAAAGGACTGCCACAGACAATGGTTATGATTGTGTGCTTTAGGCATACACCTATCACCTATGAGTTTCATAAACTCCAACTGGTTGATGGTATAATCTCCTTGAGTGGAAACTAATAATTTCCCAGTGGACCTACCAGTGGTAAACCACCACTGGCCCTCATGCTATATGTCATACAAATCCACCACCTTGAAAAATTACAACACCACACAGTTTCTCAAGCAGCAAAGGAAATTCTTGAAACAATTATTGAGACCAGAAAAATTGTAACCATCCAATTAAATTCCCTCTCATTGCAGCTAAATTTAGGGGCTAAATTTACCAAATCTAGAATCTAAATTGTTTAGAAAATGTGACTAGAACTACAGTATCTCAAACCTTGAAATAAGGTTAAAAAGATCATAATTTACGAGTGGTTTTATTAAACATGTAAAACAATGTTGATGTCCCAACCTTCCATAAGTAGTTCATATAACTGAATAGTAATAAATGAGATTCTTAAGACAGGCTGCCATTAAACTCCTACATGAAGTAGCTTTAAAAGCTAAGGAATACTGAAGAAAGCATCTAAATTTTATAGGTGCCACTATTTGACAAGGAATATGTAACTACAGCATAAATGATTGAGAAGGAATATTGCCTTTCACTCTTAGTTCATAAGCAGTGCGATCACGCATCATTACAGCAGCAGCTTCTCCATTCAATGGATCAGATGGGTTGGGATACAAAAGAAGTTGAGGAAGAAACACTTCAAACACATTAACCAGATCTGCAAAGCAATACAAAGAAAATTGGTTGCCAATTTCTGATGGTAACAGAACAACATTAATTAACAAGCAACAGAGAATCAACATTTAAAAGAAATAAATTATGGGAACTGCAACATTTAGCTTATAGCTTATATGCATGGAAGAGAATAAAGTGGTAGGTTTACCAAACATGGGGCTCCACGTTTGATTGATAACATCTAAACAAATTGAACCTGACCTGAAATTCAATAGCAATAAAGGAATCAAAGGTTTCAGGCCAACTTATCAAAATTTCCAGTTCTATACTGATCCATAAAAGTATGCCATCAATTAAATGAACGGTGAAATTATAACACAAACTCACATTTCATCAACATTTGGGTGATATATCTTGTTCACAAAGCCAATAGATGGAGATTTATAAGGATAAGCATCCGGCAGCTCCACCCTTATCTTCCACACACCTCCCTGATAAGGACCTGTCACATTCCACATAAATCTACTTCTAAAAAAAATTGTTCCAAAACAAAAGTATTCATAAGCTATTTGTGTCAACTAAGTTATCTCCGAGGAAAACTTGCAGCTTTTATCATAACAAATAACTAAGAGAAAACAAATACAACTCATGGAAACTACATTCCACTACAGGTTAAAACAAGATTAAATAAAAAAATTAACGCCAGATTACACTTGAAAAAAGATCTTAAAAAACATCTGAAAAAGATCTTAAAAAACATCATGTGTATTGAGGGCAAATCAACAAGTTCGAACATCCACACATGCTAAACACAGTTAAAAAACAATCAACCTCAGAATATGAGAATGACCCAGAAACAGAAACATCAAATATAATTTAATCATACAGCAGAAAATAAAAACATATGATTACAATAAGATAACAAAATAAAAGGGTCGTGATGACTTTACTCTCTTTTGGACCATTGAATTCCACATAGAACTCTTGCATGCCATCGTTGATCATCTCCACCTTATAGTCACTCATCATCCTAGTTCACAGCAATCAAACCCAGAAAAAGCAAAAACAAAAACCAATATCAAATTAAACAAACAAACAAACAAACAAACAAACAAAAAGACAACTTTATGCATATAAATTAGAAAATTTTACAATTTCATCATATCCATTTCCCTTCGCTTGCTTGGAGAAGACATTTTTTTTTTTTTTTTTTTGTGGGTTTTTGGAATTTGGTAAAAGAAAGAAACGAGAGTTTTCTTTTCTTCTGAAACCAAAATAAGTAAAAGTGCGTTCAGACATGAGACATTAACCAGTGAAATTAGGACTGTATATATACACGTGTGTTTAAAGCCTGCTTACAGTAAATAAAGGTACAATAATTGTTTTTAAACTTATTTACCATAAGTGGCAACTTTTGAAAATTGGTAATTATCGAATTCTGCCATATGGGTTTCTCTTTGCAATGATTTATAATGATGATGAATTAGGCTTAATTAATTTGGGGGAATTAAACCTTATAATTTGTATCTAAACATGACAAACTAACTAATTTCTGTACATAGTATTTGTAATGTGATTTGTCAATTTGGTTTGCCATCTCATTATTTGTTCAAGGGAAATAGGTTGTAGGAGCAAGATTCCATAGAGATTGATTGTAAGTTTGGTTAAGTGGATTATTCAACTCATATTTCTCACATTCTTTTATCTCTTACTTGGCTATCTTGCCGCCACCTAAACTGTTTTCACACGTTAGTTTTTATTTGGTTTCTTGATAAAGATGACTTATAATAATAACAATAATACTATTCTATACCATACAACTCATCCTACCCTTACACGCAATCTTTGCTTAAAATGTTAGGAAACAATAATATTCACGTTAATTTTCAAATTCATCTCATTCTTATGTAATACAATACAAGCTTAAGGAACATAACAATAATAATATACCCGCCAAAAAGAAAAAAAGAAAAAAAAAAAAAAAACAATGTCGAGGAAAAAGTCAGACAAGCAACATTTGCATATTGATCTTCTTCCAAGATCAGGCCAAACAACAGATAAGAGTAAAGTTTTGTTTAATATTGAAGTATTGTGACTTTAACATTATAATTGTGTAAAATTTATTGATGTTGACCAACAAAAATTAATATTTACTAAACACTTTACTTGTCATTATTTTAAAGCACAACAAAAACACCATAATCCCCAAACGGCAAGTGCAATATGCATGTCTTAAAATAAATGTGAACAACTTCCAACTCTAAGAACAAGTAACGAGTAAACTGTAAATTTTCTATCTCCATATTCATTTATCCAAAAACAGTTACCTTTATGTACAACAAGACCATCTCATTTTATAGCATACAACATCCTAGTATAATATGAAATTGCACAACTTAGAAAAACTTGACTGCCACCGGGAAAACTTCTAGCACAAGATTTGTTATCCTGCCGAGGTCATCAATCTTCAATGTAATTACTTGAACGATCATGTCTTCGGCATCATTGAGCAATGTTTTATCGATATCTATGGAGGGAAGAAGCTATTTAGAACAACAGAAATTTGAAATCTGAAGGGCTTGGAGTTTCTAATCAGAGTAAATAACTCCTGAACTGCAATTCTGTCTATTCCAAATCAGTGCACTGATTATTCTGAGTACATGTTAATTTCTCGGAGCCATGAACCGTGACTGCTTCAAGCCCAAAACTGTCACCTACAGATCCAAATTCTGATTCATCATCATCACTGTCAATATCTCTTGGAGTTACACGGTTCTGATAACTTCTGCGGTGTACAAGGAATACGTTGAAATAATAGCTTACAAAATCTTCCCTCTTCTTCCTAAGAAAGCACTTAGATGCACTGCCCCAGAAGCGCACACTCAGAGAACGATTAAATTTTACCATATCCCTGAACTTCTTTTCTTCTTCAACTGTCCACCGAAGTGACACTTCCTCCCCCATCCGATCAAATCTCCAATGATAGAAAACTGAACCCAGCTCAAGCTTCAATTTCATCCTCTTCTCTGCAATGTGGAACCTAACACATTCGACAGAACCTGGCAGCCGACAGCTACATGAATCTGCTCTTCCCCTTCCAATGGAATCCATTTTCATTAGTGAATTTCGTTCTCCATCTACCAACAGCCATATTCTTGTGCCTAGCCACTTAGGGTCACTCTCAAGAACCACACCAGTCCATTCAGGGACACTAGCTTGAAAGAGAGGCCCTACAGAAACATGTTTTTCTAGGGGCTCATCCCCAGAAGAGCAAACTGTTGCATTCATGGCTGATGAAGTGACATTAATGGGTGTTTCCACCTTGGGCCCAGTCTCCAACTCGGTCCTGCAAGGACTTGTCAATTCATTTTCAGTGGCAGAACTTGAGCTGCAACATGAGCATAATCGAGACTTTACTATAGTAAGAAGCCTTTCACTGCATCTTAATCGCTCTTTAGGCTGGTGACTTTGACCTGTAACATCCTCGTACATAGACGGACGCATCTTTTGACTGTTCTGCAAGTTTAAATAATGATCTATTTAGAATATAGGCAATTACTATAGTTACATAAGCGAATAAGTAGAGATAAGTATAATCTGCAATGTAGACTTCTTTCCCAATAGTAATGTTTCAGTCTTGACAGTTACTTCCAATAGCATTGACTTCTTTCAAGTGAGCAAGTAACAATTATGACTTATGGCATAGGAAAAATGCCAATCAGAATCACTTCAGGCTTAGGTTATACCGACGTCCCTTCTATATCATGACAGACTAATATCAGTTTCATTGTGTTAAAAAACATGTTCATTACTTTGCTCAAGTAGATACTTCGCTACAGGAAACCTCCATGCTTAAGCTCGCCCTAAGCGTTAAACACTGTGTAAGATAGTGACTACAAAATGCACTACCATGACACTACAAAAAAATAGGCAACCTAATTATAGTTTTTCCAAAATGCCACGTCTCTAGGCTTGTTAGACATATTAAGTTACAGTTGTAATGATGGCAATGCATAGAATTCAAACACATGCAATTCAAAACTTTCTATACCAAATCAATAATGGTTACAGCAATTGATACTGTCGAGAAATAAGAAAGTTAGTTTTAGAAAATCTATTAATAGCTGTAAATTCCCAAAATTAGGAAGATTCTTTATATTTTTAGAATAATCCCTTGATTAGGAAAATATGTTTTTTTACATTTATATTTTTGCAACTTTCCTATTTTTGCAGCTAGAGTTGTCTATGTTAACCAGTTGTTGTACAAATATAAAATCAATGAAAAATTTCTTCTTCTCTCAGTATTTTTCGTTCTTTTTCTTCTGCATAGTATCAGAGCTGTAAGGTTCTTTGGTTTTTAATCACCCTTTCTTTACTTCTTTTTCTTTTTCGGCCTTAATCGCTGTTTAAATTTTGTTCTTCAATCAATCTTCATTGCTGGAAAAATTTCTGAGTTTGGCCACCGCACTGTTGCTGGAATCGCACTAAATCAGGTTGCCAGAAAAACTACTATAGCATTTTACTGTATCTTTTTTTTACTGTAACGTTCACTGTAGGGTCAAAGGACCTGTCATCTAAACCATGTCGAAAACTCTGATTCGAGACAACAAGGACAACCTTTGGTATACCTACTGCAAGAAGTCGAGGCATACTCGAGAACGCTGTTAGAAGTTTCATGACAAACCTCTTAGTAAGGACTGAGGAAATAAAGAGGACAACACTGAAGTAGTGGGCAAGCACATGTGACTATTTTGCAGAATGATGAGCATACAACTCAAGGAGAATTCGATAAGAGTAAAATTAAGAAGTTAAGAGCCTTATTGAACTATTGAGAAGCCTTCAGGTACTTACTCTTTAACACATTCAGGTAAATTTCTTTTTTCCTTTGGATTTAATGCTTCAGATAGAATCTTTGTCAACTCATGAATCATAAACTCAAGAACAACTGATCACA
Organism: Cedrela odorata; assembly: GCA_035584115.1. Taxonomy (NCBI): domain Eukaryota; kingdom Viridiplantae; phylum Streptophyta; class Magnoliopsida; order Sapindales; family Meliaceae; genus Cedrela; species Cedrela odorata. The sequence continues at coordinate 1,714,823 of JAXCLQ010000011.1, read as the reverse complement.
TGACACATTCATCACATAAATTCAACACCTATACCCCTTATTCTAGTACTAAAAAAATTATCACTACCGATAGTTCACTAATAACTGTAGCAAGAATAAGAGATATTAAGATTAGTCCACAACTTACATTGAGAAATGTACTTCATGTACCAAAACTGTCAACGAATCTGATCTCTATAAAACAACTGACTCAAGACATGTCTTGTAAGGTGATTTTTTATCCTACTTACTGTGTATTTCAAGACCAGGTTTCGAGGAAGACGATTAGATATGTTAAGGAATGAGACGAACTATACCACCTTGAAACACCAAGTAATCTGAGTTTCTCTAAGGGCAAATCAATTGTGTTATTTCTTTCTGATTGTTATTCATCAAATAAAGAAAAAATTTGACTTCATCATTGTAGACTTGGACATCCGTCATTCAAAACTCTCAAAATATCGTTTCCTAATTTGTTTAAAGGATTAGATATTGAGTTTTTTCTATGTGATGTCTGTGAATTTGCAAAGTACAAGCGAGTTCCTTTTCTAATTAGTAATAAAAGAAGTTCAGTTCTTTTTTTATTTAATCCATAGTGACATTTGGGGTCCCTCTACTATTTCTAATATTTTTAGAGTACGTTGGTTTGTCTCATTTATTGATAATTATAGTAGAGTGTGTTGGATCTTTCGATTTAAGAATAAGACTAATGTGAGTTTTGTTCTTCCAATTTTCATGCCATAGTTCAAAATCAATTTTGGGTAAAAATTAAAAAGTTTAAGTCTGACAATGCAAGAGATTATTTCAATCAAATTTTAACCTCATACTTTCAACAACAAAGGATAATTCATGAATCATCTTGTATTAGCACTCCACAACAAAATGGAGTTGCCGAAAAAATAAATGGTCATCTACTTAATACAACTCAAGCATTTTTGTTCCAAAATAAAGTGCCTAAATCTTATTGGGGGGAGACTGTTTTAACAGCAACACATCTCATAAACCGTCTGCCTTCTAGAGTCTTAGGTTACAAAAGTCCCATAAAAATGCTCTCAAACTCATATCTCAATCTCCAAACTACCAACCACTTGACACCAAAAATATTTGGTTGTATGTCCTTCGTTCATATTCACAATCAAAACAAGAGAAAATTGGACCCTAGAGCAATCAAGTGTGTCTGTTCATATACGTCCTTTCTATATTATGACAAACTAATATCAGTTCCATTGTGTTTAAAAACATGTTCATTACTTTGCTCAAGTAAATACTTTGCTACAAGAAACCCCATGCTTAAGCTCGCCCTGAGCGTTAAACATAATGTAAGATAGTGACTACAAAATGCATTACCTTGACACTATAAAAAAAATAGGCAACCTGATTATGCTTTTTCCAAAATGCCACGTCTCTAGGCTTGTCAGACATATTAAGTTACAATTGTAATGATGGCAATGCATAGAATTCAATGACATGCAATTCAAAACTTTCTATACCAAATCAACAATAGTTACAGCAATTGATACTAGTTACACAATGAGCTATATGTAACTCATTAGCTAATTAAGGAGATTCTTGGTCACTTTTGAGAACGAGAGGATTCTATAACTTCTACAAGGAGCTTCCTGTGATTCACCCCTCGCACGGTCAAAGTACAGATAATTGACTATTAATACCGGAACAAATGATTATCAAAGATTTGACCTTTTCGAACTATGTCTGTAACTCACTATAAGCTCGGGTACAAGTGACTATGGGAGTGAGATAAGTGAGTCTTCCTATTTAAACTGGCCTATTAGGCTAGAGGATAAAATCTTACAAGGGGTGTTAATTACAAATCATTTAAATTGAAATAATGACACCTGATCACAGAAGTTTTTAATGATGGTATCAATAAATTGAGAAAAACAATCAATCTAATATCAAGCCTCACCTTCAAAGGATATACCAGCTATACATCTTCAGAGTTCTCTTAACAAATAGCTCACCTTTTTACCATAAATAGCCTATTACTAATCCCCTCATTTCTAAACCATCTAACGACTAAATATATGTGAGATGGAGGAAGGTATTCTTCTTTTCATGCAATTCAAGAAAGAATTGTCTATGGGGACTGAAATGGATAGAATATAAAGCCATTCTGATGGTTTGACTCAGTGTTGGGTATGAGGTAGCAAAGGCTTAAAGTTTAATTAGTCTGTCTTGCTGCCAATTTAAACACACACACACAAAATAAATAATTAAAAAAACCCTATGCACGAGGAAAAATTGGGTGTAGCAGAACAACCTGTTACAAGGACCAAAAAGTTAGTGTCAAAGAAACACTAAAATATCAATTGTACCTGCAAGAGCGACTGTTGAATGTTTTCAACATGCCTTCTTTGCAGCAATGCATCTCGTGCCCTGATTGCCTGCACCCAAAGCTCCTTTTCTCCATGCTCCTTCCACTTAGATGGCTCGGGAATTCCCCCTATTGAAGGATCATCTGGATATTTTGCAATCTGGATCACCCAATTCAACATTCCTGATAAAGATTCTCGCTTCCTTTTTCGACAAAAGAATTCATTTTCATTGACACTTGGATTATTATCACATAATTTGTTGTCATTATCACTAAACCTTTTACCAAAACCATTACACCTTTCATGCCTATTTTTGGTGTCCCACAAGTCCAATTCTCTCTTTTCAATATTCAAATCCCCATTCTTGCCATTTTTCGTAAATTCCAACAGAGCAAGTTTATCATCTTTGATCTTCTTGTACGGCCATTTCATAAGTAACCCTCTAAACTCTGTCTCTAGTTCCAACGGCAAAGAATCGAAATTCCCACCACAGCTACACCCTTCACTGCCCATCAACCATTTTTCCAACTCACCTAAATACTTAGAATATATCAACTTAACTGAGGCCAAAACACCAAGATCCAACCCCAATTCCTGCAACACAAAATCCCACAAACCATTTTTTGACACCATATGAAAACCACCTCTCTGTCTCACAACACAAAAAAGCTTAAACAGATCCAACGACTGGCCAACACCAAGCATTGCCGGAATAGGCCTAATGCAACCCCTACCATCAACCTCTTTTAGAACAGTCGAAAGAACCTGATAAAACATACATTTCAATTCATCCTCATATCCATCAGAATCATCCACACTATCTTTTACATCATGGTCAAATTCTGGGCAACAACCGTTACTCTGAAAATTACCCATAGTCTTGCCACAATCCACAGCTGACCCATTTGCTAAAATCGACCATCCTGCCATGAACTTTGATTCTATTTTCCTTCCCTTTCACTTATTGTCGTAAAAACTGAAACCCACCCCCTCAAAAAAATATATCTATCCTTTTATATTTGTTTCTTTGTTTGTATTTACATATTGATATAAACAATAATCTAGAAACAGAGAGCTACAAAAGAAACATATGCAAATCATGAAATCTGGAAATCTAAGGTGATATTATGTATGGGCAGAACAGAAGGAGGAAGCGGGGAGCTTTAGCGGCAGCTTTGTTGAGAAACATATTACCTCATTGTTTATGAGTCTTGGATTTTCTTTTTCATTTGGAAAGCCGCCAAAATGATCCAACTTGGAGTTGCAGAGGAGACAGACCAGGTGGCATAAATGGGGAGTGAGGACAGCCTTAAGATTAATGTTGGTATTTTTAAGAGTTTGGATGTGGAAAATGATTACGGGGTGATAATATGGAATGAGAGAAACGGCAGGACTTCTGTCTGATCGGATTGAAAACTAGGGGAAACTATAGAAACCTCAAATTATTATTATTATTATTATTATTATTATTATTATTATTATAATATTTGTTATTATCACATGACCTAATTTAAGGTCTCAATTAATTATAGCTCTCTTGAAAAATTGTTGTCATTTGTGGTGAAAATGAGAGTATTTTGACGAAAATGCGCCTACCTAAAATTAGATGGTTTCTCATGTATGCTTTGGATTTTCAAACTTGATTTTCGTCTTTAGGTTTAAAAATTTGTTATATTTTTTAACGCCATTAATTTAAGTTTATTGTACTAAATAAATTTAAAAATTGATTGATTTTTAACTTTAAGTTTAAAATTTTATTATATTTTTTAACGCCTTTGATTTTAGTTTATTGAACTAAATAAATTTAAAAATTGACCAGAGTAGGTTTTGTGCTTTATTTAGACGAATTTACCTAAAAAAAAAAAAAAAAAGAAGAAGAATGATTATAGATTTTCTTTTAATAAATTTTGTCGAAACTATTTTATATAAATCTTTTGCTATAGTAAATTTTATTGAAAAAATTTGGACCTTGAAATTGAGCTATATAATTTTCTTAAGTTAGTAAATTATTACAATTGATGGGAAATACTAATAAATAGTGTAAAGTCCATAGGAATTCCAATAAATAGTATAAAAATCTAGGTAATATTAAATTACACCAACTCATTTACCACATTTATGGTTTATTGCTATTCATAACTATTTTCACCTCTACAGATAATAAAAAATAAAAAAAGTGCACATTAATTTGCTATTGCCATTAGAATAAATCAAATGCTTGCACCTCTATCAGCTGCAAATTCAGCAGATTTTTAAATCCCAATACCAAATTTAAAGTGAAGTTAAAAAACAAAATCCATCTAACTTTGTAATTCTCAGTTTCTCAATTAAGTTTATCATGAATGCTCCTTGGTCAAATTGATATTTTCCTTTCATATAGTTTACAAGTTTATCACTAAAAATCCCTAAAACATTATTTCCCTAATTTTATACGTTTGATTTTTAATTGGTAGAACTCAAAAAATTATGAAATTTAATTCCCCTTCAGACATCTGAACTCTTGATCATTACATTAAATTGTAGTACTATGAGTAATTTCTTACTAATTAACAATGTAGAGATTGTAAAATATGAATACCATATGATAATTGACATATAATAATTAGTAAATAGGTTTATCCCCGTACAGCTCTCAGAGTCGTATGAATCTGAAGACACCCAATTCATTCCAGCATGGTATGAGCCACCATATGCCATACAACAACAGGAAAAATCAATACCTAATGTTTTTAAAAAAGCAATAATAGAATGAAAAACTTGATCTAGATTGGAAAAAAAAAATGAAATCAAGGATGTGTATCAAACTGGTTATATACGTGAGCAAGTGAAATACAGAATTCTATTTAATTTGTCTCTTCCATTCACAAAGTAAATTCGAAGGAGAAGCAAAAAAGGAAAACAAAAGAATTCAAGTGCTAATGCGATTTGAGAATTGGGTACAAGGAAAAGCAGTTCTACCATCAGAGAAACCAAAGGAGTCTACAAACTACTTTGTTCGATAAACTAACCAGGGTTTTTGAACTTACTGAAGTAATTTGTACCTCATTTCCTCTTTGCAGCTTGAGGCATTACATCACTAATAACTCGCTGATCTAGGCCCTAAGGATGTATGTATAGGCACTGAAAAATGAAACTCAGAAATTATGTCACACTATGCATTTGAAATGAGCTATGACTCTTTCCTGTACAAAATTTCCAAACTCGTAGGAAATGAAAGCAGAAGACGTCATGCATTTGGAATGGGTTGTGACTATTTAAAAACAAAAAAGAGAGAATAAACCAAGCAACAACGGGGTCTGCAGCAGACCATCAACTGTGAACCAAAAAAAGGGGGGAAAAAGAGGAAAAAATTTCCATGCATTTGTAACCTTGAATTCTTAAACCAAACTTCAAATTACTAAGAAGTTGAACTCTGCAGGAGTCACTGCATATCTACTAATCAAAAGGAGGATCAAATATCATTTCCTGCATTAAAAGGAAATATAATAAAATTTAATTAACTTTCCTCTCAGAGGACAATATACACTTATTCAATCACAAGACATGAAAAAAATTCAGACGAACCTTATTGCACACAGGACAGGTGTCACTTCTTTCCATCCATTCAAAAATGCAAGCTAGGTGAAAATGATGCTTGCATTTTGTGATAATTTTTGGATTCTCTACATCATACTCTGCAGGGAAACGAGAAAATATGTCTATTCACAATTTTTCTATCCCAGAAACAAAATGAACTAAGAGTCACCTCATTCCTAACAATGGGAAGAGTAGAATGCAGATAGAATGGTCAAACTTTTTCAAAGTGATATTGAATACCACAATTGGTCTACAGGTTGAAGGAATATAGATTTAGAGAAAGGACAATACCTTCCAGACATGTGGGACAGACATCCTCCTCCTCTATCACTGAAACAACAGGTTCAACTGACTTTGAAAGCTCAATTTCCGGCTCCTTAGCTGATTCAAGTTCAACATTGGTTTGCTTTTTACATTCTGGTTCCTTCAGGTCTTCACACTTGGCCGAAGTTTCCTGAGTATTGCCACCAGGTGTTTCTTGAACAGGACCAGGAGTTGTTTGCACTGGAGCATCGCTCTTGCTGCAAATTTCTTGAGCAACTGGTGGAGTTTGAGAATGACCTAAACCTTCAAAAGGTATTGGGGCAGGAGGTGGTCTATAACCATCAGGCACTGATGTTTCCAGATTTGTATCAACCAGAAGTCCTCTGGAGAGTGCCGAGGCGGCAGCATTGTGAGGTGACAAGGGCAATTGCTCCTCTGATGCTCTGGGATACTGCAGAAATATTGAAGTTTCAGGAATAAAATAAAAAAGACAAAAGAACATGAAAAGTATTAATCAAATGTATGTATAATCATTAAAAGTATGTCTTCAGAAAGAAATATGCAGTAGATTATATTTAACATAATTATTAAAAAAAAAAAAAAACAACAGTGAAATGGATAAGAAAGACGTCTAATGGCCAAAGAAAATATTATACTGACATAACAAAAAGATGGAGCAATATTTCTCTCCACTCCTTTTGAAGCACAACAGCAGCAACCTCCCATTTCCTTTTACTTATCTCCAATTTCCATCTAAATTTATAGGCACCTGACACATCATATCCTGCTCAGTGCAAAAAAATGTTACAATGGGTTAGTGCAATGTTGAGCTAGATGCTTCAATGGGTTAGTGCAATGTTGAGCTAGATGCTTGATGCAGCTAAAGACTCTCCTGCATACAAGTGCAACAGCAAAAGACAAACCTAAATGTGCAAGTATCACTACAACTGATGCATAAACGGATAGAAACATAACGTGGACATATTCAAGCTTTTTAAGAAGTAAACACAAGAGAAGTGATAAATCAAACTCACAAATCCTCTCACAGATTTTCAATGTGTAAAGCTAAAGAAGAGTCAGAGACTAAAACATATCACAATAAAACAGTAAGAGAAGATTCTGATTCATTTATCTATGATCATAATTCGGTCTCTCAATCACATACTCAAGATCACCTATCGAAGCTCGCTGTTCTCATCAACTCATCCTTGATCAAACATTGTAAAGGCATCCACATAAAAAATATGAACAAAAATTAACACAACAATCTTACTACACCATGGAGATATATCATCATCAAAGAAAAAACAAAATCCATAACTCTAAATCAGAAAGAAACATCAAAACATTTACAATATTAACTAAACCCTAACTAAAATCATAAACTCAATCCACACACAGCAATAAAATTCCATACGAAACAAACAACTAAACAAACATCATCTACAGATAAACACAGCAAAGCTTGAACTAAAGCCATTAGAAATTCACAGTATCGAAACCAAACAAATACACACACTAGCCAAAAGCAAGTGATCAATCCAGTGGAGGAGTATGAATTCAAAACAAAATTAGAGAACAAAAAAAATTGAAAACGGAGTTTCGATTGTTACCTGATTATTAAATACGTCGGCGATCAGAATTAGCCAAGTCTTCAGAAATTTGAATGAACTGAGAACATAATCCTTCACTGTTTGGTTGTAATTTCTGACGTGATAATGATCTTTGGTTTTTTAAAGTTATTCTTTAGAGAGGAGAGAACCTATAAAAGGCTTCCTTCTTTGTACGTGCTTTTGTTTGCTTTGTTTCGCGTGCGAGAGAACTACTCCCTTCGAGGGAATTTTATTTGATTTTTTTGTCGCCACGCTCTAGGGTAAAGTCAACATTCTAATACTCGCTGGCTTTGAAAGCCACGTGGATTGTCATGGATATTTTGATTTTCTGTCAATTTTCAGTATGACCCGTAACGATGATAAATTTGTAATTGGCGTCGGCTAATTGGTCGCATAGAATGTTAAAATTGACTTTTATTTTCAATTGGGGGCTACTTATGCAAAGTTGTTGAGAAAGTTTGATTTGTATTTGATAAACAAAATAACAAATAAATAAAAAGGGTATTTTAGATAATTTTGCTAATTTAATAGGCATTTCAATACCAACCCACTCACCAATATTGAACCTAGATGGATAAACTCAGAATTTGACTGAAATTGGGCTCCCATAGACTATTGAGCTTAGACACCCAAAGTAGGATGGGCCAAGCCCAGATTCAAAGTCAGGAATCATATTCGAGGTCTTAGGTTTTCTTGAACCCAACTTACTCGGTAATCGTCCCAATAATTTAAAATTGCCCTCATAATTAGATAGGTAAATGCATAATGATTTTAACTTTTGCAGTACATTTTCACGCATGAATAGAGACGGTCCCATGTCTGGCCACTCGGGCCAGTCCAACAAAACTTTTTCTAAAAGCAAAAGGTAAATCTTTGCTGTAGCCAATATTAGCTAAACGACGAGCTGCTGCTGCTGCACATTGGCCTCTAAAATAGGCAAAAGTAAAGCAATCCCTCTCGCTCCAATTTGACTTCACAGAGGTATCCTCAAGTTTGAAATTTGAAACCAGAGGGTAAAAAGAAAAGCAGCTCATTGGTCGGAGTGGCATTTTTGTAAAACAGGTTCAGTTAAATCCATTCCACATATTGGTCCCCATCACATACAGATGCTGCAGAGATCCTTGACACCAAATGCCAGCCTGGCCAATCTTACCAATCACCATCATATAATTGAAGGGGATGATTTATTATTAACACCACCAAACCTCTATAATGTTTTGCATGATTTTAATGGTCACCAATCCACATCCAAAATATCCCCATATAACAAATCTCTTCACCTAACTTTACATTCTAATGGCTATGAGAATCAGAGTATTATTTGCCCAAATGGCAAATTGTACAATAATTTTGAACCTAATTTTTTTTCCTTTATCGTGTCCAACATTTGGACTGAAACCAAGTGAATATGTATTTATGAAAACAGGAAATCAATTCCCTCATCAATCTTTATGTGATATGAGCCAAAAACAGGCCGCAAACCTTGTAGACTATCTCAAAAGATTCTACTAGTTAAACTATAAGATCAGTTCATCTAGCAAGCAATGTTTGGAGAATGAATGACTGCATTTTAGTTCTATCTACAAAATTAACTATGCACTATTGGAAAGTAGATATGATAACAAGGTAACTACTAAAATTAAGGAGGGCATCAACCCAGTACTACTACAAGGTTAGAATCAAGGGAAGAAATATGGTTCACTAGAGAACCAACCACCCTCAAATATATTTGGAACTGATCTAGAGGATAGAGTTAATATGTATGCATATAATAATTATACAAGGCAGTAAACATAGGTAGTTTCTCACTCTGTCCGGATGTCAACTGTTTTCCGTCTCTTGGCTGCATTCGTGGCTGCATTGACAAATTCAGGTATCACGTGTACCTCAGATAGTTTTGGCTGTAATGAAATAGGATTGGATGTTAGTTATCTATAAATTTGCAATTACACAAAGTTTGTGTGAGGCCACAATAATGTAAAAGAGAGACCTGTGATATAAAATGCCGCTGCACAGCATTGAGCATTTGCTCCCTTGATGAATCACAACTGATGTTCACCTAGAGTTAAGGAATGCAGAGGATGAGTTAAAATAAAATTATCCCAACTTATCAAAAACATTAAATTTTAGAATCTGAAAGTTAGTTAAACATACAAGGTTGAAGTATCTGAAGTATCTTCGTAACGAATCTGTTCCCAGTTGAGTCAAGTTCACCCTCTGATTATCAAGACAACACAATTATGAAGCCCATTAATAGAGCAGTTTAGAAAATTGGCAGCATTGGAAGCTTAACAACATAAAGCTTCAAACAAGGGCTTCTAGTGCTCAGCATAAAAGAACCTATATGTAGATGTCAATTTATTCTCAAAATAAAATTAAGCATTACATCCAAATATCCAAAAACAATATAAAAAAGTATGGTCGTGTTTCAGGGATGAAATTGGATACCAAATTCACATTAACATACTACCTAACAACATTGTTATCAACATCCTGCTTCAAATTTCTCACCGGTTTAGCTGTGTGAATAATGGATTGAACATCTCTGTAACTGCCACGATTCACCAACTTTGCTGATGCAGACGGAACCCATGGCCTTGTTTGACGAACACTAGGCTTGCTCACTTTGTGAAACTCAATGCCACTAGCTGCTCAAGGTGAAACATCAACAGCCTTAATGGGGTCTATAAAATTCAACCAACAGTCAATTATGATAGTGAGAAAGATGCAGGGTGATTTCATCAGGTATAAAATAACTCACAGAAATTGTGATCCTTTTCACCAATGTCCGAGCCACTACTAGAGTCAAAATCATGATCTTCATCCGCTTCATTCCCAGTAGGATGTTCCAGCACACTCAAAGCATTCCTTTGCAGCTTAACTTCAACTCCGTTTTTAAGAACCTTGTAAACCAAGGTTATCAGATTAAAAAAACCCAATGAATCACAAATAATTTGACTGAAAATAGGAAAAACTTATTTGCCCTCCATCTAAAAGGTTGTACTGCCACACCCAAACACTCAATAGAGTATTAAAAATATAAAAATAGAGAGAGAAAAGACTTGATATTCAAGGTTTGTGTATCCTATAAAGAAATCCTACAATTTAAATCCAACACAGCTAACATGGTCTAGAAATTTCCTTTGAGAAGCGTCTACTGATCGGTTAGGGGAAACAAGAGTTCAACTATTACAAGGGCCACAAAAACAACCTTTAAAGGACTAGATACGTTTCATGAAACATATTGAAACACACAAGATTTGTTATAAAAAATTTTGGACTTTGAAAAACTAGAATTTACCAGATTAATTTACTAATTGAAATACTTGATACAATCATCAAAATCCCATACTTACTTTAAGGAATCGCAATTCGTATAGATTTCTCGTAGTAAACAGAAAACTCAAACTTACTTTGTCACTCATGCTGGACATAATCAAGAGAGAGAATAGGAGTAAGCGCTTGTTCTAGTTACAGACTCTGGCAGCCAAAGAAAAAGGTCTAGCCCTAAATCTTAAATTTGAAGGCTATATACAATTTTAGCTTGCCAAAGCAAGATTTATAAAAGGAAAAAAAGAAAACAACCCAACATAACCCAATAGAAGTATATGTGGAAAGCAATTCTAAAACCACACTCAATGGAATAAATTAGACAACTAAATATTAGAGAGAGATATCCAAACAACATAATCATTATTATTAACTTAATAAAATTAGTCTTCTAATTCATGACCGATCAATGAATATGAAGTTAAGGTAACAAAAGAATAATAACATACCAGCCAATGCCAACCACCAAGACCAACAGCCTTCTTCACCACACCTTGCAAACCCACCAAAACAGATTTTGTTCTGTTGTTTCCAGTGACAATAACTTTGGTATGCCGAGGAAGAACAGAGAGCTCTTCATCACCGCTTTCTTCACGAAAAGGTGAGAGAACCCCACGGGAAGAACATAATTCAGGCTCCAGCATTCTTCTTGTTTAACCCTCCCAATTTTGATAAATAAAAAAAAAGTAACAATTAATGAAATCCAAATTCTCTGAGTTGATTTAGCCAACTGGGTACTGCAAGACTAATGGGTTTCACGCAAATTACTAAAATCTAACTCTGCTAGAATAGAAGAAGAATTGTAATAAGTCCGATAATCCAGTCAATCCAAGCTTCAACTGCAGTACCTGAAAAAAAAAGAAAAAGGAAAAGAAAATATGTCATTTAAGATTCAAGATACTTTAGAGAGAGAGAGAGAGAGTCTGACACGAATATTTGGAGGAAATGTTAAAGGCGAATGTCATCGTAGAAGGGATTCCAATTACTGAGTCACGGAGTTCAATTGATCACAATAAATGAATGATATGAAGGAATCACTATTCATTTAGATAAAATAGAAAGCTCGTTATCATTAAGCTCTTGGTTCAAGTTAAAATAGTGACATCCCACTAAACCCGAAAGTTACATGCCCTAATATATTAACATCTTGAAATTTAAGTCTTCCATTTCCCAGTTGAACCATTTGAGGCTCAAAAAGAATATAAACAAGACGCAGTCGAGAATCACTCGACTTCTTTTTCTTCTTGATGATGATGATGTATGAACACAAAACTCTACTTTTTGACACCCATTTGATGGAAAGTTTCATCTAGCCGGGAAAATAGTAAAATATTCAATGCAAATTCTTAATAAATAAACAAATTGCCCCAACTAAACTAGTTACGGGAAGTCAGCATAATTAAAAAAAATGAAGTGAAATAGCGTCTCCGGTAGTCGAATCCAGGATGAGAAAATAAAGAAAAAGAGCTTACAAGCATCAGTTAAAACAACAGAAAATAAAATTGCGCAATACCTGTACGAATGAGTAAAAGCACGGAGGAAATATAGCCTGAAAGAACCGAAAACCCGGATTTCAGAAGAGAAATTTCGGTCATGTATCGGATCTTGGGACAGAAGAGAACGGAAGTTGCTGAATGCTGATGAAATAGAATCGTTAGGACTTTCTGTTAAAGGATATAAAAATGCACAGCTTTTGAGAGATTATTATTAATAAATAATCAAAACAATAATTAGAAAATCGGGTAATGGGTTATACGAAAGATTTGAAGAAAGAAGAAGGAAGAAAGAGAGAGAGCAGGCATCAGGAAACTGAAGCAATAGCAGGACTAGGAGCAGGAAGCAAGGGAAGGCAAAGGCAGCACACTAAATGCTTACCAACTGCCAATACAATGCAAACGAAACGACCTGCCATGTGCCGTACACTCATACCTTATTTACCGGCTTCTGCCCGTTTACCTGCTTTTACTCATTCCTCCCCTCGGCTCGGCTCGGCTGTATGGGCCGTATTTTGAAATATTATTTACTTAAATAGACGAATTTGACATGACTGTTAAGTAAGGGTCGTCTGGTGAGACTCATACCCAGCAGTCAAATGGGCGTGTAATGAGCAGAGGTCCATCTAAGGTTAAAGAATTTAAAGCTAAAGCCAAAGCAAGCCAAGCCAAGCCAAGCTAAGGCAGAAGTGAGGCAGTGACTGGATACCCAAAAGACAGCAGGAAGAGAAGTACACGTGTAAGAGACCCAGCTGTCGGATCTTATCCTGGCAAATGAAAATGTAGCATAGCAGTACGAAGATATCAAACAGTTTGAAAGGGGGAAGTAAAATAAATAAATAATAATAATAATAATAAAATTGCATAAAATTTGAATTTAGGTTTGAAGTCCGCTCTTCTTGCAGCTGGAGCGCATAACACCCGCTTCAAGATTTTAAGATTCAAAGGGTGGGCCCCTTTTCCCCCCACATGTTCCCTCTCATTTACTTTCCCTCCTCCTAACTCTCTCTCTCTCTCTTTTGTATTTTCAATTTCCTTCCTTGTATTTTCTTTTTCTTTTTTTTATTATTTATTTTTAAAAAAAGAGAGCTTATATTCGGTACATTTTGTACTATTATAAAATGTTGCATCCAGTGCTATGAGTTTTGTACATTCAAATTTCAAAATCGGGAGGAGCTGACAACGTACTTTATTTGGACTAACTAGTGACTAGACTATCCACCTAATATATTTAGAAATTGTTACAATCAGACAAGGCCAATTTAACCATTCACGTTAAAGATTTCCCTCTACGGAAAACTTGATTGTGTACCTGATCTTATTGGCTCCACAATCCACGATGTTCAATTTTTAGCCAGAATCAAAAATTTGATTCAACTATGAATAACAGAAACACTCCTAATACTGTTAATTATTCAACATGCTGACTGGATAATATAAAAATAAATAAGTAAATAATTCTCTCTATGCCTTTATTTTGAAAAATACATTAGGATTGGGTAACAAAATATTATTGATACTATTCGATCATATATTAGAATCTCCCATTGCTGTGACTTATTGATGATATCTGCTATCTATTAGCAATTTAGAATCGACCGCGAAAGAAAAGAGAAGAGACTAGAGTTCAACATGGTTATTGTGAACTCCGGCTTATTACTTCAATTTTTCTAGTTACTTCACATTCTTAAGCCTAACATAAGAGAGACAGTCACTACTGTTACAACCGCCTGACAGGAGACGAGCAAAAGGATTTAAAGGCAAGAGTAAAAGATGCTACAGTTACATCAGGAGACAGGAAGCAAAATTAACGAAAATGAACCACTGCTTCACAAATCCACACATAATTAGAAGTATTTGACTTGTAATCCAATTGATTGGCTCTATCTGGGGTAGCCACTGCCACCAGCAGACAAGGCGCGTTCCTTGCGCCTCCTATATGAGTCGGAATAGTCCCTCCTCCTATCATATGGGGAACGTGATCGTCCTCTGCCATAAGGAGAGCGTGATCTTCCTCGTCGGTCCCTTGAATAAGGATCTCTGTCATATTTGTGTGGCGAATAGCTACGAGAACGTCTACGACCATTTCCTGCAGTCCATGCAATCAACAATAATCAGGATAATAAAGAAACATCATTACTTCTCTAAAACTTCAGTATCAGTAAACTAGCATTTCAGTCAACGTAATTTTTTTTCAGGTTCTGGAGATCTATCTTGAGTTGGTTGGGATGAGCATAGAACTAAACAAACACCAACCAATCAGGTTAAGATTTAAAGGGCTCCTCACACTGTTTGGTAACATGGTAGAAACTACATTAGAAGAAAGGCAAGGTAATTACAGGTAGCACATGCTGCAGAAGAATATGGGTCAGTGCAGACTATTGTAGTTCACCACAAATGGCAAGGCCTAAGGCAGGGGACCCAAGAACAAGATGGTGAGTTATCCGTACAACATGGCATGCCATACAGCTGTTCTTGACAGATAGGGTAGGTATTGTACAAGCCACAAACAAATATGAAAGGTTCGTGTGTCTTGACATATAACCTCAAGGTTTTTTCTTTCCAGTAAATACAGTGAAGCAGTAGCCCAACAACAAATTTCGATACATGCAAGAGCAGTTGTAGGACATACCTCGTCTATCTCTCAAGCCCTGATACCTGCCAGGGGTAGGTGTTCTGCCACGTGACCTCTTTGCCTTCACATTTTACATCAAATACAAAATGAAATTATGACAGATCAAATGAACAATTCATTGAGTAGAAGAACAATGCTTCGACCAAAAAGCAATCTGAAACCTTTTACATAACAAGAATATAAACAAAATTGCTTCCTTGGTTCGTGGCAACAAATGAATTTATTATACATCAGAAGGTATGTATTGATTATAGTACTTGAGGAATTCTTAACACCCCACAAGGTTAATAATTAAGATATAAAGTAAAAATTCAACAGAATAAGCATAATAAGATTAAAAAAAAAGCTGATGCAATGCATCACTAAAATATTTCAACATTTAATATATATATATATATATATATAAACAAACAGCCAGAGAAGATATAACTAATGAGAAACAAGAAAAAAGGGCATACAACCCCTGGCAAAACAGTTGAATTTGAATCGATGAGTTTCAAAAGTCGATGCAGAACACATTTCGTGACGATGTAGGTTCAACTGTTTAGACCTTAGATTGTGAATTCGATGGAGTTACACATACAAGACCTGCTGCCAAAATTTATCAGGCAACATTTATGATGAAGGAGAGCTTACAAAATAAAGTCTAAATCATTCTCTCTAATCACATATCACAATAAGATCATTTGTTGTAAGCTAATACCTTTTCCACAGTGATTAATCGACCTTCAAGCACTGAACGATTTAAATACTTGATACAGCGTTCAGCATCATCTGCAGTTTCCATAGTTACAAAAGCAAAACCCCGGGATTCTCTGGTGCGAGGATCTGTAACCAGATGGCATTCAGTGACCTGAAACAAAAACATGCAAATGATACTATTCCATAGACCAAACCTGATAAAGCAACCAAAAACCATATAATTTCTTTTCAAGATAGGAGTCACCTACTCATGGATCCCAAAATCTTTGCAACTTTTAAATCTTATATTTATGTTACACTAAGGATATCAGTAAAAGGAAGGGCAACTGACTATACTTTTTGTCAATAAATGGGTATGACAATGACCCTTTCAAGCTTGAATAGTCATTCTAAATTTCATATTCTATGATTTGTAATATACTCAAATAATCAATTTCATTAGGTAAGCAGTGAACATCTAGGACTTGACTAAGACATTTGAAATTCCTTAAAAGTACGTTAGTCATAATCAACTACTCAACAAGACTTTCAAAAACACAGAAGGTAACCTCAGTTTTAAGACGCCCACAGACTCCAGCAGTTACAGTAGAGTTGAAGGAGGGTCAGTCTTTTAAGAAACCAAGCAATCACAGTGAATTCATATTCATCTTACAACATCTGACATAAACACAAGTTAACCAAGCCATACCTTCCCTTCACTCCTAAAAAACTTCTCAAGATCAGCAGTTGACACCCTTGTGGATAAGCCTGTTACATACAAGTTATTTCCTGGATTAGCTGCATCAACAGAATCACGGCTCCTGGACCTGGAAACATTACAAAGCCCCAATTAACATGCTTGACAAAATGATCCATGTCATATTAACAACGCATAACACATCTTACTAACACATACCTTGATCGACTTCGCCTGGACCTTGATAATGATCTTGACCGCCGACCTCTAACAGGTGAAACAGAAGTTCGCGGCAAAGCAGACCTGCGAGAATAATAAAGTCAATCATTGTACATTTACCAACATTACGATTCATATAAAAAGAATCAACTTCTTAGTTTCTTCTTTAAAAGGAAAAGGCTACAATGTCTTTAAAAAATTCTTAAAGCTGACTCACCTTCCTTCCCTTGAATATGACATTTATCTATGCACAAAAAAAAAAAAATCAATATCAGAAGATAGAACTAAAAGATTAAACTAAAATCCAATCTTCACACAGAATTTATAGAACGCAACTGAGCTAGGTAGACTTGTCTACGAAACAATATTGAAATTTAAAATTTTTCAATTGCTTTAGAAAAGATTTTCCCGCACTTTCTCGTCAACGAACCAAAAAAAAAGAAAAAGAAAATCAAGCCTTACACATGCAAAATCAAACAACTCAAATGATGTGCCGAGCTTTCAACATAAAAAAATACGAGAGTTGAAATTAAATAATATATCAAAACAGATCCACCCGGAAACACATAAATTCTGAAATTAGGGATGGATTAGAGAATACCTTGGTAGTGGAATCGCTGAGTTACTCGGATAACCTAGCACAGTTTTGGCTAGTTTGTTAAGACGTTGATTCTATTAAAAGAGGAGCGGAGGGGCGAGAACCCGGTTGAGTTAACATATTACATATGTGCCACTGCGTGTTTCGCACGTACAAACGAGGCTGGCCAAATTTATTCGCCCCAAAGCTCGTCAACCCCTATTTAAATGACTAATGTAACAGTCTGATGACATTATAACTACACGGCTGCTAATATGCACTTAATACAAGGAGACCAGAACCGAAAAGAAACCCATTTATTGTGTGTTTATTGAATTAATTCCCCTTCCTCGTCTGAGTTTTACTGAACTTTTTAAAAACTCAAGCACCATGCATCTTGTTAAAGATAATATGGATAAAAAAAAATTAACAGAAGAATCCTGATCCGTTTATATTTGCATTTCTTTTGTTGCATCGTCCAGGGAACTATGTTTCCTTGCGTTGAAACAATACACAATCAACTAACTAAAATAATTCTATTCATTTTTAACACGGCAGGCTTGAGAAAATGGAAGATTGAATCAGAAATACATTTGGTTAAAACACTACCAAAATGGGTAACACTCGCAACAATGACGAAAAAAAACTTTTGAAGTTTGATTGAATACAAGCAGTGGACGGACAAGAAGCCGGAGTGGGGAGGGAGAAAAGGGGCAAAAAAACTAGTAAGAGCAGAATGACCAACCAAAACTTCAGTAGCCAAGATAGATTTTACATACACTAACAAAATATTTGTAATAAAAGAATTAGGAGAACAGAATCAAGCCTTCAGGAGAGACTCAATGGCTTCAAAGAAAATAGGTGCAATCTCGGGATTTGGAGTCTTAATTGCACACTTGACCCCGGGATTTCCGATAACTGTGGTGAGCTCGATCAAGAAGGGTACAGCTCGAGGGATCTTAGCAGAGAAGTAGAAAACATCCTGATTTGCATTCTTGCGCTTCGCTATAAAGAACATGTTTGATGCAGCCAACCGATCCAGTGTTGCTTCCGGGTTGTTAACCACAATCCCTGGAAGGTCCTTCAGGACCTCATTCGAATCAGGAAGGGACCTCCATGTCTGCAAAATGGGAAGGACACATTCAAGAAAGAGGCATCACCGTTCGAATTGATACAACAAAGGTTGTCAAACAGCCTATTTTAAAAACACAGCGCGTTCCTTTTAGAGAATTAAATTTCAGAAATGAAAAAATTGCTTCATTTATTCATCAGTCAATTTCAGCTCCTAGAACATGAATTTCAGAATCCTAAAATCACACAACTTTTCCCTTCTGACTCAATTGCCTCCAAATTTGCCAAAGCAATGATTACTGTGATGTGAGATTTCTAGTTTTGAATCATGTCTCCAATAAGACAAGATCAAATGGAACAAATGAACAAGTTTTTACCTCAAGAAAGCTTCCTCTCTCTATTCTGCCATCCTCAGTGAAAAGCACATGAAGGGAGATATTGTCATTGAAGTACCATACTGGCTGCTGATTATTCTTCACGGCAACTTGCAGAAGTGAGGTTGGAGGACTGGCAGACATATTCTGGAACAACACCATTGGCAACAGTGTACTGACCGAAGTCCCAGGTTGCAATTGTGGAACCTAATAGACAAGAATACATGAATCTAAAACTAAATGCACGTGACAAAACGAACTTGAAACCACATAAACATTCATTAACTACCTGAAGGGGTCCAGCAGCTGCAAGACCAAATGTGTTCTTGTTAAACTGAATCATGAACCCATCAAGAGGAATCTGAGTATTGTTTTCAAATAGCATGCTGTAAAATATTTGACCATCCTGTCTTGTTAACTGAGCACTGATTTGCAGACCCTGTCCAGTTGATGCTGGTAGTAGAACAGGCAAAGGAGGTCTGTGATCAAGGACAGAAGACTCGGTAAATGCAATTTATAAGCATGCACATTTTGGGTTACACTGATCACCATCATAATCATCTCAAAAGGCAACAAGCCACACAGGGTTCAACATTTAGTAATTACATAATAATAATAATATGCACTGAATAGAATAACAATAGCCAAGTGGCTCCGCATCACAACTATGATACGAGTAACTAGCACGTTCCATCACACTTACACAGAAGAAGCTGCAGGCTCGTCAACTGGGACAATGGCACTATTATCCAGGCCAATCAGATCACCTAGCAAATCAGGCACTGGAGCAGGCGTGGAAGCAGCTAGAGGAGGTGCTGGCTGCCTTGTTGCAGCATACGGGGAACTACTTGAACTAGTTTGCGGTGATGCTCCCCCATCAGCAACCTGAGAGGGTGCATCAGTATACCCCGGTTCACTCCCATTAGGATAGTCATCGTCTTCAGTTCTTGGGGTAGCGGTCTTCACACGTGTTACAAAAGCTTCAGGTGGTTTGTGATACACAGAGGACAATGTAGCAATGTTGGCAAGAAGCTCATCAAGAAGAGCAGAATCTAGTAGGTTTGAATCATCGCTGATCACAGGCTTCTCAGCCAACACAACATCCTTAGCTGCCTGAAAAGTGAAAAAATCAGGCTCCATTAGATGTACAGCTCACAAACTGCAGTCCCAAAAATGTCCAGTGTTCTAAATGCAGGCAAAGACTACAAGGAGCCCAAACGGTTCAGTACCAACAATTTTCCTACAGGGTTTAGGAGTGGCAGAGCTCATGTAAATAACCCAAATTTGGCACAAATTAGATGGCTAAAAATTCAGTTGAGTTTTTTATTGTTACTATTTTCTTTAGTGGTGGTGGACAAGTTCAACTAAGCATGGCTAAATAATGTGGGTCTGCAGCATTATATACA
The DNA here is from genome assembly GCA_035584115.1 of Cedrela odorata. NCBI lineage: Eukaryota > Viridiplantae > Streptophyta > Magnoliopsida > Sapindales > Meliaceae > Cedrela > Cedrela odorata. Next base: position 1,694,572 of record JAXCLQ010000011.1, on the reverse strand, counting down.
CTTCTTTACCCACCTCCACCCACTGCAAAATCTCACCACCATAATGAGACACGGAGAATAATGTGTTTATATCACTAAAACCAGTTGCTGTAGAAGTGATTAAAAAAAAAAAGCTGTTGATTTGAGTAAATCCAAACCTCAGGATCGGTTGATAGAAGACGCCAATATATGTAAGCACGATCACGCAGATCAGGATTGTCTGTCTCTACAGTGGCATTGTTTAAAACAACCTGCAAGCATGAATCCATGTAGTGAGAATTGAAAGGAATGTTTGAAGATTCTACATATGCAACTACCGAGGTTAGCTCTCTATAATTCTATATTACTGTCAAGAATATCATGATACTACTAATAAAGGGAAACTATTATTTCTTCTAGATATGGAAGTGGTGTTACACTTTACAACAACATCCCACCATAAGTAGTTGGTCCTAAACTGTCGATCCTGTAACTATTTCATACACCATCTAAGATTTGCTTCTTCAAAATAGCAGAGCTATGAGATACTACTTAGGCAGTATCATACTATCTTTTGAGAAGCACAATGTCTCCATACTTGGAATATAAATAAAAAAAAAGCTCACCAAAGCAACCATCTATAAACATGCCCACAATCCATCAACAAATTTCAGTAGCAGACGGATTGCTTCAAAAGTTTGACATCAGAGTTAGAGAAACACAAGAAAGTCAAAGGCAAACACAAAGTCAAGGCAAAATTTATTAGCATGTGCCACTCATGTAATTTGAACTATAAGCAAGTAAAATTCTTGTGTTACCTGAATCATCTGCTGTGGGCCTTCAGTAGGCTTCTTAAGGAAAAGTTTGACAGTTGCCGTTAGCAATTGCAACTGGACTTGTGCAGGTTCTTCAGGGAAACTCTCCAAGAAGCTCTCAAGGAGCTCATCAGCATTGTCAATTCTTTCCGCATATTCACCAATTATCCAAATCATGGATGCCTGTGAGGAGAGATACCAGGTCAAGTATGCACAAATAAGAGTTCAGGAACAGGAAGAGGAAATAGAAAACTTTACAAATTGCCCAGCAGCAGAAGGAACAATTGGCCTACCTTAGCTTCAGGCTCGTCTAAAGTGTCCAAGCTCTCACAGAGCGTTGCAATGATAGACTCGTACCTGTAAACAAGATAAAGGTTCAATATCAAGTTTCGAAAATTTTGCATTGGTATTCTAATCTGACGTCAAAAGGATCTGTAACCTACGTGTTAGGGTATCTTCTAAAGATATCTTTAATTACTATAATAGCTTCTTGAACCACATAGTTTACTTTAATCTTGATCAACTCAAGCAGAACACTAATGCACCGTTCAGCTGCTCTCTCTAATTTGATGGCACAGCGACCAATTGCACGAACAGCCTTTCGCACAAAATCTACATCCACTTCTGTGGCATACTCTTTGAACTCCAATAGAACCTGCAGAAGGGTTCACCAGGAAAGCATCACATGACAAATATTTTTTCACTAATAAATTGAAAGTGAAGGACAAAGTTAACTATTGGCACTATCTTCAATCAAAGCTTACCAACCTGGTCTATATTTCGGTCAGAAGCAAGTTTTATCATTATTTCTAACTTTTCCATCTTCACATATATTGGGTCATTGTACTTGCAGAAAAACACCTGACAGAAGAGTAAAAGAGTTTGATAAGCATGCTGTCCAAGCTTATCGTTTCTGAAAGCTGAAGCATAAATAGCAATTTATCAAGCATCAAATAAAACTCATCATTGAGCAAGTAAGAATTTATTGATCACCTTAATTTCATGGGCCAGAATTGTAGGGCGTCTTTGGACTATAAGGTTGATATTCCGCAATGCAACATATTGTATCTCAGGTTCTGCAGAGAGTAATGTCACAAGAGGAGGAGCCAT
>JAXCLQ010000011.1:1662330-1692589 GCA_035584115.1 Cedrela odorata | reverse complement strand
ATATAAACAAGAATCTACAAACATAGAGCTAGAAAAGAAACATATACAAATCAAGAAATCTGGAAATCTAAGGAGATATCATAAAAGGGCAGAAGGAAGAGGAAGAAGCGGGGAGCTTTGGCGGCAGTTTGTTGTCAAAGATATTAATTACCTCATTGTTTGTGAGTCTTGGATTTTCATTTGGAAAGCCGCCAAAATGATCCAACTTGGAGTTACGGAGGAAACAGACAAGGTAGCATAAAAGGTGGGCAGCGAGGACAGTCGTAAGATTAATGTTGGTATTTTAAGAGTTCGGATTAGGAAAATGATTACGATTTACGAGGTGATGATATGGAATAAGAGAAACGGCAGGACTTATGTCTGGTCGGAAGGAAATTAGGGAAAATATAGGAACGTCTAATTATTATTATTATTATTATTATTATTAAAAGTTATAAATTAGGATATTATCCGGTTAACTACATTTTCTTCCAAATTAAGTTAACTTCCTGATTTAGGACAATGCCAACTCGTTCGTTAATCATTACTCTTGATGCATTCATTGTACAACATCATAAAGGATGATGAAATTTAATTCACTCAAATCCTAATTAAATTACACCAACTCATTTACCACGACTACTAGTTAATTTCATTACGGGCAATTTTTGTATAAATAAGACTATGTGATAACTAATTAGACACTATTAATTGATAAATAATAATTAGTAAATAAGTTCATCTCTATACTGCTTACTGATAAATATGTCTAGCACCTGATTATGCATTTGTTTGCCAGTTGTATGAATAAAATACAGAATTGTATTTCATTTAATCCTTCCATGCTTTCCTTACACTACCAAATCCTCCGTAAACCAAACAATGCCAGAACCAGAAGTATACTGTAATGGCATGCCATTCACAAAGCGAATTCAATGGATAAGCCTAAAAAAAAGTTCAATTTGCTGACATGATTTGAGAATTGGGGACATGGAAAAGCAGTTCTTCGGTGAGAGAAACCAAAAGAGTCTTACCAATTATTTTGTTCGATAATAGCGTATCTCATTTATTCTTTGCAGCTTGAGGCATTACATCACTAATAACATACTGATCTAGGCCATAAGGATGGATGTACGTACAGGCAATGAAAAATGAAACTCAGAAATTGTGTCACACTATTAATTGGAAATGGGCTACGACTCTTTCCTGTACAAAATTTCCAAACTCCTAGGAAATGAAAGCAGAAGACGCTATGCATTTGGAATGGATCGCGACTCCTTAAAAACAAAAAAGAGAGAATAAACCAAACAACAACAGGGTCTGCAGCAGACCATAAACTGTGAAGTGTGAACCAAAAAAGGGAAAAAAGAAAAAGAAAAAACTTCCATGCATTTGTAACAAAACTTCCACGTATTTGTAACCTTGAATTCTTAAACCAAACTTCAAATTACTAAGAAATTGAACTCTGCAGTAGTCACTGGATAGCTATTAATCAATAGGAGGGTCAAGTATCATTTCCTGCATTATAAGGAAATATAATAAAACTCAATTAACTTTCCTCTCAACGAACAATATATACTTATCCAAACACAAGACATGGAAAATTTTCAGACAAACCTTACTGCACACAGGACAGGTGTCACTTCTTTCCATCCATTCAAAAATGCAAGCTAGGTGAAAATGATGCTCGCATTTTGTGGTAATTTTTGGATTCTCTGCATCGTACTCTGCAGGGAGAAGAGAAAATATGTCTATTCTCAAATTTTCCACCCCAGAAACAAAATGAACTAAGAATCACACCATTCCTAACAACAGGACAGAGTAGAATGCAGACAGAATGGTCAAACGTTCTGAAAGTGATATGAAAAACCACCATTGGTCTACAGGTTCAATTTACAGAAAAAACACTACCTTCCAGACATGTGGGACAAACATCCTCCTCCTCTATCACTGAAACAACAGGTTCAACTGACTTTGAAAGCTCAACTTCCGGCTACTTAGCTGATTCAAGTTCAACATTGGTTTGCTTTTTACATTCTGGTTCCTTCAGGTTTTCACACTTGGCTGAAGTTTCCTGGGTATTGCCACCAGGTGTTTCTTGAACAGGACCAGGAGTTGTTTGCACTGGAGAATCACTCTTGCTGCAAATTTCTTGAGCAACTGGCGGAGTTTGAGGATGCCCTAAACCCTCAAAAGACATTGGGGCAGGAGGTGATCTATAAGCATCAGGTACTGATGTTTCCAGATTCGTATCAACCAGGAGTCCTCTGGAGAGTGCAGAGGCAGCAGCATTGTGAGATGACAAGGGCACATGCTCCTCTGATGCTCTAGGATACTGCTGAAATATTGAAGTTCCACGAATAAAATAAAAAACAAGAACATGGTACGTATTAAATTTTATTTATGTATAATCATTAAAAGTATGTCTTCAGAACAAATATATACCACAATTAAAAAAAATTACGTAAAAAAAAAAAAGCTCAAGACTATTATCAGTGAAATTGAGAAGAAAGACCTCTTAACGGCCAAAGAAAATATTATACTGACATAATAGGAAGATGGAGCATTATTTCTCTCCACTCCTTTTGTAGCACAACAGCAGCAACCTCCCATTTCCTTTACTTATCTCCTATTTCCATCTAAATTTATAGGCACCTGATGCATCATATCCCGTCTCAGTGTAAAGAAATGTTACAATGGGTTAGTGCAATGTTGAACTAGATGCTTTATGCAGCTAAAGACTCTCCCGCATACAACTGCAACTGCAAAAGACAAACCTAAATGTGCAAGTATCACTGCAACTGATTGGTAAACACATAGAAAACAACAACATAAAGTGGAAATATTCAAGCATTTTAACAAGGAAATACAAAGTGAAGTGATAAATCAAATTCACAAATCCTCTCACAGAATTTCAATTAGTAAAGCTAAAAGAGCCAGAGATTAAAACATATCATGATAAAACAGTAGGAGAAGATTCTGATTCATTTATCTATTGATCATAATTCAGCTTCTCTATCATATACCCCAAGATCACCTATCAAAGCACGCTGTTCTCATCAACTCATCTTGACCAAACAGTGTAAAAGAATCCACTTAATCGATTAAACACAGGCATAAATGAATGAAAAAAAAAGAAGAAAATTTACATATAATCCAACGAATAAAAAATATAAACTAAATTAGATTACAATTAACACAACAATCTTACTACACCAGGGAGTAATATCAAAACATTAAGAATAGTAACTAAACCCTAACTACAATCATAAACTTCAATCCACACACAGTAATAATATTCAATACGAAATAGACAAGTAAACGAACATCATCAACAGATAAACACAGCGAAGCTCGAATTAAAACCATAAAAAAAAATTCAAAGTATCGAAACCAAACAAACACATACAATAGCCAAAAGCAAGTGATCAATCCAGTGAAGGAGTTCGAATTTGAAACAAAAAAAAAAAACTCAAAACGAAGTTTCGATCGTTACCTGCTTATTAAACAACTCGGTGATCAGAATTAGATTGAAATTTGAATGAACTGAAAATAGAATATATGTAACTGTTTGATTGTCGTGATATTGATTTTTGGTTATTCTTTCTAGAAGATAAAGCCTAAAAGCCTTCCTTCTTTTTGTGTTGGTGTGGTGGGTGCGCGCTTTGCTTTCTTTCGTGTGTGCGATAACCACTTTCACCGAAGAAAAGAAGACTCTGTAGTTTCTCCTCTTTATAATTTGATTTTATGATCCGCCACGCTCTAGAGTAAAGTTAGCATTCTGTACTCGCTAGGTTTTGAAAGCCACGTGTATCTTCTTGGATATGTTGACACGTGCAAAATTTCAGCTAGACAATTCGTATACAGGATTGGGGTCGGCTTATTGGTCGCATAGAATGTTAACTTCATGATATCTACCATCTATTAGCGATCTAGAATACACCGCAGTAGAAAAGAGCAAGAGAGACCGAGTTCTAAATAGTTATTGCCAACTCTTGGCTTTCTAGTAGTTTCACATTCTTAACGAAAAGAGGGTCAGGCACTGTTACAACCGCATGGCGGGAGACAAACAAAAGCATTTAAAGAGTACAAGATGCTAAAGTTACGTCCAGAATACAGGAAATGGAATAACGAAAATAAACCACTGCTTCACAAATCCACAAGTAATTAGAGGGGATTTGACTTTTAATTGACGTTTATTTGCTCTACCTAGGGTACCCACTGCCACCAGCAGATAAGGAGCGTTCCCTGCGCCTCCTATATGAGTCCGAATAATAGTCCCTCCTCCTATCATATGGGGAGCGCAATCTTCCTCTCCCATAAGGGGAGCGTGATCTTCCTCTTCCATAAGGGGAGCGTGATCTTCCTCGCCGTTCCCTTGAATAAGGATCTCTGTCATATTTGCGAGGCGAATAGCTACGAGAACGTCTACGACTATTTCCTGCAATCCATCCAATCAACAATAATCAGCATAATAAAGAAACATCGTTACTTCTCTAAAACTTCAGTATCAGTAAACTCGCATTTCAATCTAATTCAAGTGACTTTTTTCAGGGTCTGGATTTCTATCTTGAGTTGGTTGGGATGAGAATAGAACTAAAAAAGCACCAACCTACCAGGTTGAGAAGATGAAGATAAAAAAGAAGCAACAAAAGTTCCTAACACTGTTTGGTAATGTGGAAAAATCTACATTAGAAGAAAGGCAAGATAATTACAGGTAACATGGGCTGCAGTCGAGTTTGTGTCAGTGCAGACTCTATTGTAGTTCACCACAAATGGAAAGGCCAAAGGCAGGGGACCCAAGAACAAGATGCTGAATTATCCGTACAAACATGGCATGCCATAGTGCAGTTCATAAGTGATAGCTTACGTATTATACAAGCCACTAAGTATGAAAGGTTCATCTGTCTTGATGTATAACCTCAAGGTTTTTTTTTTCAGTAAATACAGTGAAGCAGTAGCCCAAGTTTGGAAGCTGATAACCCAAGCTACCCAACAAATTTCCATTTGTGCAAGAGTAGTTCTAGTATGTACCTTGTCTATCTCTCAAGCCCTGATACCTGCCAGGGGTAGGTGTTCTGCCACGAGACCTCTTTGCCTGCACATTTTACAACAAATACAAAAAGAAATTATGAGACCAAGTCAAGAATTCAATGAGTAGAAGAATATAAACAAAACTGCTTCCTTGGTTCATCACGGAATGAATTTTTATGCATCAGCAGGTACGTATTGATTATAGTACTTGAGGCCAAGACAGAAATTCTTAACACCCCAAAAGGTTAATAATTAAGATATAAAAGTAAAACTTCAATAGAATACGCATCATCATATAAAAAAAGCTGATGCAATGCACCTCTAAATATTGCAACATTTAACATGTATATAAACAAACAGCCAGAGAAGATATTAATAATGAGAAACAGGAAAAAAGGGCGTACAACCCCTGGCAAAACAGTCAAATTTGAATCGATGAGTTTCAAATGTCGATGTAGAACACATGTCGTGATGATGTAGGTTCAACTGTTTGACCTTAGATTGTGAATTCGATGGAGTTACACACACAAGACCTGCTGCCAAAATTTATCAGGCAACATTTCTGATGGAGGAGAACTTACAATACAAAGTCTAAATCATTCTCTCTAACCACAGATCACAATAGGATCATTTGTTGTCAACTAATACCTTTTCCACAGTGATTAATCGACCTTCAAGCACTGAACGGTTTAAATACTTGATACAGCGTTCAGCACCATCCACAGTTTCCATAGTTACAAAAGCAAAACCACGGGATTCTCTGGTGCGAGGATCTGTGACCAGATGGCATTCAGTAACCTGAAACAAAAACATGCAACTGATACTATTCCATAGACCAAGCCTGGTAAAGCAATCAAAAACTATACTATAATTTCTTTTCAAGATAGGAGTCACCTACTCATGGATCCCAAGTTCTTTTCTTTGCAACTTTTGTATCTTATATTTATCTTACACTATGGATATCAGGAAAAAGAAGGGCAACCTGTCACATAAATGGGTATGACAATGACCCTTTCAAGCTTGAATGGTCATTCTAAGTTTCGTATTCTATGGGCAGCAACATACTCGAATAATCGCTTTCATAGGTTAAGCAGTAACATGTAGGGCTTGACTCAGACATTTGAAATTCCTTAAAAAGTACATTAGTATTTGTGACTTGGCGGAGACAGATCATAAATTAAGGCAAAACTGCAATCAACAAAACTTTCAAAAACACAGAAGGTAACCACTGTTTTAAGATGCCCCCAGACTCCAACAGCTACAGTGAAATTGAAGGAGGGTCAGTCTTTTAAGAAACAAAGCAATCACAGTGAATTCATATTAATCGTACAACATCTGACACAAACACAAGTTAACCAAGCAATACCTTCCCCTCACTGCTAAAAAACTTTTCAAGATCAGCAGTTGACACCCTTGTGGATAAGCCTGTTACATACAAGTTATTTCCTGGATTAGCTGCATCAACCGAATCACGGCTCCTGGACCTGGAACATTACAAAGCCCCAATTAATATGCTTGACAAAATGATCCATGTCATATTAACAACACATAACACATCTTACTAACATATACCTTGATCGACTTCGCCTGGACCTTGACAATGATCTTGACCGCCGGCCTCTACCTGGCGAAACAGAAGTTCGTGGCGAAGCAGACCTGCAAGAATAGTAAAATCACTCATTGTACATTTACCAATATAATGATTCATATAAACAGAGAATCAATTTCTTAGTTTTTTCTTCATAAGGAAAATGCTACATTGTCATATAAAAGAATGACTGCTGACTAACCTTCCTTCCCTTGAATATGTCATTTATCTATGCACAAAAAATAGATTATTAGAAGAGTGAACTAAAAGATTAAACTAAATCCAATCTTCACAATGAAATACAGAATTTATAGAACGCAATTTCAGCTAGGTTTACTTGAAATCTAAAAAATTTCAATAGCTTTAGAAAATATTTTCCCGCACTTTCTAGGCAACGAAACATAAAAAATCAAAAATCAAAGATAAAAAAATCAAGCCTAACACATGCAAAATCAAACAACACAAATGATGTGCCGAGCTTTCAACAGACAAATACGACAGTTGAAATTAAATAATATATCAAAACAGATCCACTCGGAAACACATAAATTTACAAAATTGGTATATTTCTAAGTCCGAAACTTTTTGAACGAAAAAAAAAAAAAAACCCCCCTAGATTGCTTCTACTGAAATTAGCGATGGACTGGAGGATACCTTGGTAGTGGAATCGCTGAGTCACTCGAATGACCTAGCACAGATTAGGCTAGTTTGCTAACACGACGATTCGATTAAAAGAGAACTTGAAAGGCCAGAACTCGGTTGAGTTAACATATTGCCTATGTGCCATCGCACGTGTATCGCACGTGCAAATGTGACAGGCCAATTTTATTTCGCCCCTAAGCTCGTCAACCGCTTTTTAATTGACTAATGTAATAGTCTGGTGACAGTATTATTGACATAAAAAAGGACAGACGAAAGAAGAATAAAAAAGGGGTGGAAAGGGATTGACAGTTCAGTTTGTAGAAGTAATATACAGCTACAAGGCTGCAAATATGCATAGCAAATTAATATCCTTATGTATATATGCATACAAGGAGAATAGAATATAGGAAAGAAACCCATTTATTTGGTCTTTATTGAATTAAAATCCCCTTCCTCATCTGAGTTTTGCTGAACTTTTAAAAATTATGCACCGTGTATCTGTTAAAGATAATATATAAATCCGTCTTTACTTGCATTTCTTTTGTTGCATCGTCCGGGGAACTATTTTTCATAGTCTTGAAACTATATGCAATTAACTAAATAAAATAATTATAGTCATTTTAACAATTCCGCAAAGCTGGCTTAAGAAAATGGAAGACTGAAATATAATATAGGAGATGTAAGCATTGCAATAGATCAGATCACTGGGTAAATTGTTCAACCGATAAAATACATTTGGTCAAGTCACTACCAAAATGGATAACACTTACAAAAAAAAAAAAAAAACTACTGAAGTTTGAATGAATACAAGCAGCGGACGGGCAGGAAGGAGTGGGGAGGGAGAAAGGGGGCAAAAAACTAAAAAGAGCAGAATGAACAACCAAAACTTTAGTAGCAAAGATAAATTTTACATACAGTAATAAAAAATTTGTAATAAAACAACTAGGAGAGAACAGAATCAAGCCTTGAGGAGAGACTCAATGGCTTCAAAGAAAAGAGGTGCAATGTCAGGATTTGGAGTCTTAATTGCACACTTGACCCCGGGATTTCCAATAACTGTGGTTAGTTCGATCAAGAAGGGTACACCTCGAGGGATCTTTGCAGAGAAGTAGAAAACATCCTGATTTGCATTCTTACGCTTTGCTATAAAGAACATGTTTGACGCAGCCAGCCGATCCAGGGTTGCTTCCGGGTTGTTAACCACAATCCCCGGAAGGTCATTCAGGATCTCATTGGAATCAGGAAGGGACCTCCATGTCTGCAAAATGGGAAGGAAACATTCAAGCAAGAGGCATCACCTTCCAGTTGATACAACAAAGGCTGTCAAACAGAATATTCTAAAAACAGGGGCACGTGTTTCTTTTTGAGAGTTGAGTTTCAGAAACGATAAAATTGCTTAATTTATTCATCAGTCAATTTCTGCTCCTAGAACATGAATTTCAGAATCCTAAAATCACACAAAAATTTTCCCTTCAGACTAAATTGCCTCCCATTTTACCAAAGCAATGATTACTGTGATGTGAGATTTCTTGCTTTGTATCATGTGCAGCTCCAATAAGACAAAGATCAAAAGGAACAAATGAACAAGTTTTACCTCGAGAAAGCTTCCTCTCTCCATTCTGCCATCCTCAGTGAAAAGCACATGAAGGGAGATCTTGTCATTGAAGTACCATACTGGCTGCTGATTATTCTTCACGGCAACTTGCAGAAGTGAGCTTGGAGGACCAGCAGACATATTCTGGAACAATAACATTGGCAACAGTGTACTGGCAGAAGTCCCAGGTTGTAATTGTGGAACCTAACAGACAAGAATACATGAATCTAAAGATAAATGACGCGTGAACAAAACGAACTTGAAACCACATAAACATTGACTACCTGAAGGAGTCCAGCAGCAGCAAGACCAAATGTATTCTTGTTAAACTGAATCATGAACCCATCAAGAGGAATCTGAGTATTGTTCTCAAACAGCATGCTGTAAAGTATTTGACCATCCTGTCTTGTTAACTGAGCACTGATTTGCAGACCCTGTCCAGTTGATGCCGGCAGTAGAACAGGCAAAGGAGGCCTGTGATCAAGGACAAAAGACTCGGTAAGTGCAATTTATAGCCACGCACATTTTTGGGTTATGATCACTGTCATAATCATCCCAAGAGCCACAAGCCACACAGGGTTCATCATGGAGTAATTACATAATAATAACATGCACTGAATAGAATAACAATAGCCAAATGGCTCCACATCACAACTATGAGACAAGTAACTAGCATGTTCCATAACACTTACATGGAAGAAGCTGCAGGCTCGTCAACAGGGACAATGGCACTGTTATCCATGCCAATCAGATCACCTAGCAAATCAGGAACTGGAGCAGGTGCAGGAGCAGCTGGAGGAGGTGCTGCCTGCGTTGTTGCAGCATATGGCGAACTACTTGAACTAGTTTGCGGTGATGCTCCCCAATCAGCAACCTGAGGGGGTGCATCAGAATACCCTGGTTCACTCCCACTAGGATAGTCATCATCTTCAGTTCTTGGGGTAGCAGTCTTCACACGTGATACAAAAGATTCAGGTGGTTTGTGATACACGGAGGACAATGTAGCAATGTTGGCAAGAAGCTCATCGAGAAGAGAAGAATCTAGTTGGTTTGAATCGTCGCTGATCACTGGCTTCTCAGCTAACACAACATCCTTAGCTGCCTGGAAAGTGAAAAAAGCAGGCCCCATTAGATGAATAGCTCACAGACTGCAGTCCCAAAAATGTCTAGTGTTCTATATGCGGGCAGAGACTAAGGAGCCAAAGGGTTCAGTACCAACAATTGACGTATTACAGACCCTTTTCCTACAGGGTTTGGGAGTGGCCAGACTTATGTAAATAGCCCAAATTTGGCACAAATAAGATTGCTAAAAATTCAGTTGAGTTGTTTATTTTTATTATTTTCTTTAGTGGTAGTGGACAAGTTCAACTAAGCATGGTCTGCAGCACTATATACACTTCTTTACCCACCTCAACCCACTGCAAAAACTCACCACCATAACGAGACACAGAATAATGTGTTTACATCACTAAACCAATTGCTGTAAAAGTGATTTAAACAGAAAAACTAATGTTAATTTGAGTAAATCCAAACCTCAGGATCGGTTGATAGAAGACGCCAATATATGTAAGCACGATCACGCAGATCAGGATTGTCTGTCTCTACAGTGGCATTGTTTAAAACAACCTGCAAGCATGAATCCATGAAGTGAGAATTGACAGGAATGTTTGAAGATTCCACATGTGCAAATACTGAGGTTAGCTGTCAATTCTATATTACTGTCAAGAATATCAAGATACTACTAATAAAGGAAAACTATTATTTCTTCTAGATGTGGAAGTGGAGTTACACTTTACTATAACATCCCACCATAATTAGTTGGTCCTAAACTGTTGATCCTGTAACTATTTCATGCACCATCTGGGATTTGCTTCTTCAAACTAGCGGAGCTATGAGATACTACTGGGCAGTATCATTCTATCTTTTGAGAAGAGTACAATGTCTCCATAGAATATAAACCAAAAAAATCACCAAAGCAACCATCTATAAACATGCCCACAATCCATCAACAAATTTCAGTACCAGCCGGATTGCTTCAAAAGTTTGACATCAGAGTTAGAGAACATAAGAAAGTCAAAGGCAAACACAAAGTCAAGGCAAAACTTACTAGTGTTTGCAGGCAAATTAAGGACCTTGAAAACCAGAATACACAAGTAATTTGAACCATAAGCAAGTAAAATACTCAGTGTTACCTGAATCATCTGCTGTGGGCCTTCAGTAGGCTTCTTAAGGAAAAGTTTGACAGTTGCCGTTAGCAATTGCAACTGGACTTGTGCAGGTTCTTCAGGGAAACTCTCCAAGAAGCTCTCAAGGAGCTCATCAGCATTGTCAATTCTTTCCGCATATTCACCAATTATCCAAATCATGGATGCCTGTGGGGAAAGATACCAAGTCAAGTACACAAATAAGTGTTCAGGAAATAGAAAAGTTTAAAAATTGCTCAGCAGCAGAAGGAATAATTGGCCTACCTTAGCTTCAGGCTCGTCTAAAGTGTCCAAGCTCTCACAGAGCGTTGCAATGATAGACTCGTAGCTGTAAACAAGATAAAGGTTCAAAATCAAGTTTTGAAGATTTTTTGTTGGCATTGTAATCTGATGTCAAAAGGATCTGTGACCTACGTGTTAGGGTATCTTCTAAAGATATCTTTAATAACTATAATAGCTTCTTGAACCACATAGTTTACTTTAATCTTGATTAACTCAAGCAGAACACTAATGCACCGTTCAGCTGCTCTCTCTAATTTGATGGCACAGCGACCAATTGCACGAACAGCCTTTCGGACAAAATCTACATCCACTTCTGTGGCATACTCTTTGAACTCCAATAGAACCTGCAGAAGGGTTCACCAGGAGAGCATCACATGACAAATACTTTTTCACGAGTAAACTGTAAGTGAAAGACAAAGTTAACTACTGAAATTAACTTCTGTCAAAGCTTACCAACCTGGTCTATATTTCGGTCAGAAGCAAGCTTTATCATTATCTCTAACTTTTCCATCTTCACATATATTGGGTCATTGTACTTGCAGAAAAACACCTGACAGAATAGTAAAAGAGTTTGATAAACATGGTGTTCCTGCTTATATCGTTTCTGAAAAGCTGAAGCATAAATAGCTATGTATCATGCATCACGTAAAACTCGTCATCGAGGAAGTAAGAATTTATTGATCACCTTAATTTCATGGGCCAGAATTGTAGGGCGTCTCTGAACAATAAGGTTGATATTCCGCAATGCAACATATTGTATCTCAGGTTCTGCAGAGAGTAATGTCACAAGAGGAGGAGCCATCTTTTTGCAAAGATTTCGAACAACATCAGTACTGGTGATAAGTTCCATTTGTTGGAGAATCATCTACAGGCCAATAGAAAATTGGAAAGGGTCAGAAATAATGGAACTAAGCAAATTGATGACTGATATAAGTACAAAGTAGAAAGTCAAGAAGCAAACTGATCAATACACAAAATATATGATACCTTAACAGCCGAAAGTACAACAGCACAATTAGCATGTTGTAGTCGTGGAGTAACTCTCTCCACTATATTTTCAGCTTCACGAGCATCAGCTGCTTTATATCTAGAGAGAGCATCCAAAATAAAAACTTGACCCCACCTAACAATAAAATAATTCACATTAGAAATGCAAACTAAAAGCTCCCCCTGCCAAAACTTCATAAGATAAAGAGGAAATTGAATAATTGATCCAAAACATAAGAAGTTGTCAAATGCAAATGGACATTTTTCAAAGAGCCTACACACGAAGTGATGAGAAACCCCCTTGAACTCAAAGCCAAAGAAACCATACAAAAGAGAAACTAAGCCCAAGAATCTCGATTCGTGATTTTGTAAGAACAAAATCCTTCTAAGATCTATGCAAACCCCCAAGGAATCTGCCCTTGAAAACCCTTGTAAAATCCCAATAGTCTTTTGCTAGCAAGAACGCCACAAAGGTTGCCACTCCTTTGATAAGTTATTTGTTCAATCGCTAAACAAGAAGAATTACTCTGATCTTGGAGCCAAGCTCTAATACCAACTGATGTGAACCCCCAAAGAACGACGCTTTAAAAATGCACGAACAAGTTAATCATAACCTAGAAAGCCAACATGATCAAATTATAAACTCTAAACCCGTTGAGGAACTTGTCTCAAGAACCTAGGTTACAAAAGTTAACCATTGACCCGAAACTCGCGATTAAACAACTAACCAATGATATTCCGAAAGATATGACGCCACAAAGGTTTGCAAAGTCTTTGATAAGTCTAAATTCATTCAAGAACTCAAGAAAATTTACTCATAATTCAACACAAAGTTTTAGAACTTTATTCATCAAAAGTTGTTTCAAAATAACATTTTAAAGTTGTTTAAATACTAAAACCCTAATACTACCCTTATACTAATAGAAATGCATATCCTAGTTGAAGTAGAACTCTACTAATAGGAATGCATGTCCTAATTGAATTAGAACTCTTATAATCTAAAACCCTTGTTTCCTTTAAACACTAAGAAACCATAAAACTAGCTAAAACAAATAATAAAAAAAATAATTATGGGCTATTTAATTAATTGTACCAGCTCATTAACTTAATAATAATATAAACTAAAGTAATTAAACAAAATTATATCAAGCCCACATATAGAATACAATATGGCTGCATATGCCTTCATCTTTTCACTCTTTGGACTTGGGCTTCAATACTTGTAGAACTCGCACCAAGATTGTTTTTCATCTCGTAACAGATCTTGAACAACTTGTTCAACTTGTGAAACATCTTGGAATCTATCACAAAGGCTCGTTTGAAGTATGATGTCAAATTTCAAAATATCAAAATCAATGGTATTGTATCAAATTTGCAAAACCTATTAACTAAACTAAAAACATACAAATTTACATGCAGAAAATAGCCAGCAAAACATCTATTTCCACGCACCAAAGATAAACATGAAAGATCTACAGTAGACATCAGCTAAAATCAAACAATCAAAATGACAACTAAAAATGAGTTGCCATATCTTGTCCATAGGTTGCGATTCATGAAGTTTTCAATTATCAAACTTATTTTAAGTGTTAAGGAAAGAAAAGCATATAGTTTTCAAATGTAAACTTACTCTGTACATTCATTAAGAGCAGTAAGAAGCTTCGAGAGTGTGTGGCTAGTGATTTCAAAGATAGGTCTACTACTATTCTCTTGAATCTCTGCAAGTGCTGCGACAGCATTTGCTACAACCATTGGATTGTTGTCGGATATCAAATCCTTGAGAGACTCCAGAAAACCCCTATCCTCAACTAACTCAGCATTTATGTCATAGAGTTTGGCAACACATATGGCTGCTGTCTTGCGCACATATGGATCATCATCCTGTAAGAATATTATAAAATAATGACTTAGAAAAAGGAAAAAATGGCAATGCAGGTCAAGTACAATAAAACTGCAAACGCTGATAAAGAAGCAAAGAGCTGATACTACATTGAATATGGATACTCAATGTTAGTTCCAGTAGCCAGGAATATGCAATTGTTTTAAAAGACCCCAAGTATTGAACCTTAAGACATCTCTGAAGGGGATCACATAGATATTCTGTGATTTTATCAACACGAATGCATCCCATTGTCCGCACAGCCAAAGCTCGAATCAAAGGATTTGGGTCCTGAGAATCCTGCATTTCATAAAGGTATATTAGAGATGCTATATGCATTGTTATGGCTGTGTTAAACACATAATTTAATATATTTCAGATGAAACTAAATGAGATGCAAACAAAAGACATGCACACACAGATGAGTGTTTATTAAAAAAAAAGTAATTTAACTCTTTTACATTTAACATCCTCAAAAAGGCACAAAGTCCCAGACTTGGTTCTTTTTTGTTCATACTGCAGACACCATTAACGATATGTCATAGATTTGCACAAGTGCGAGGTTTTGGAACTTGAAACTAAATGAAACACTGTGATAAACACGTCCGTAAAGGAGGCTGCATGCCCCACTCAACAATATAATACGCAAATGACATTGATTTTATCACAGAAAACAATACAGAAACATGAGGGGAAAAAAGAAGAAGCATATTCCTCCTTTACAGGATGAACAATAATAAAATAACATCGAACATTTGATGTTAAGAAAATGTTTCATGGTTATAAATCCAAAAGTCATAATGTTTCTCAAGGATTTTTATTTTTATTTTCTCTACATTATGTCTGAGGAAGTGGACCAGGGTGCCAAATCTATACTCATAGAAACAACTACCTTTGAACACGGAACATTCATTTTAACTCTTTACCTTCACAAATGTGTTTACTGCCAGAATGGCCAAGTCCGGCTGACTTTTAGCATAATTTATCAGATATAAATAAACAAGCTTCTTCAGCTCCAAATTTTCAGTTTGCATGCAATTCACTACATCAGTGAACAACAATGAAACATCCTTCCCAACAGTCATAGCAGCAATCACCTTCTTCACAGCATCTTTTCTCTTATCCTGCATAAATAGAAAAAGAAAAACATGCCTTCTAATGATGAAACGGGTTGACAAGCTAACAAAAGAAAATATTAAGATATGATTAACCCTGACCTATCAAACCCATAGGGTTGTCACAAAATAATCATTAAAAAAGCCTGGCATTCCAATCCATGAAATTCATTGGATATTAGTGAAAATAACCAATGACTATAAATTCTTTTTGAAGCAAAACCCAGACAAATTTGATGGGGACATTAAAAAGAAATACAAATGCTCATAGAAAATCAATACAAACTCATCCTTATATAAAAGAAAGTTTCTAAAACCAATTCTAACTGCATACCCAATTAATTACAACCCTCATGTTTACCTGTGATAAAAACCCATTCTTACAGCAAAACTCACACAAAAAAAAAAAAAAAAAAAAAAAAAAAAACCTCACCGATCTAGTTTCAACATTATAAATCTCTATTGCTATCCAATTCTATGCTGCCTTTGAAACATAATATCTAGATTACAGTCGACATCTACATTCAACAGCTTGCGAATTCATATTGAACTCCATATTAATTCATAGTAATAGCAGTTCCAAGTTCTAGTCATAAAACCTTGAATGCAAAATTCCATAACAATGCCAGTGCTTTGCAGATCTAGCACAGTTTCATACACTGACTATTAACTTCAAACAACCAATAAAAACAAATATAAACTTCAAACCTATAATGGCTTCTTATTAGAGTGACACTCTAAAATATTCAATAGTTTCTTTTCATTTCTCACAAATCAGTATCTAAACAGATAAATTTCTCGCAAAGTCCCATTCCTATCCGCATAAAACTCACATTCAAACAGAAAACCAAAACACTTCTTTAATCCTAAAAAAAAAAAAATTGCTGCAACAAGTCGAATTTCAAAATATATTTTCCTTTTCTATTGCAGCGTCTTCTGATCAACCAAACAAAGCAGAAATTTCATCGTAACAAACACTCCCTCAACATTCGATCCATAAATTTTCGAAAAGCTAAAGTCTAAACAATGAAACAAAGTAATGGATCTGCTAAGAACGCTTGTCAATCAGCAACAAGAAGAGGCTAAACTGTCGAAAATCAAATCCCTAATTAATGCAGATCAGAGATCAACAAGAAAACAGTCATAAATATAAAAACATAATTACTTAGATGATTTATGAGATATGAATACCTTGTACTGAGAATTGAGCTCCTCTTTGAGTTCATGGATTTCTCCCTTCTTGGTCGTGGAAAAATACTTTGAATCGTGACCGCTCATCTTTAATTCTCTCCCTCTGTGAGCTCTCTCTAATTTAGAGTCTTCGACGATGAACACAGCACGAAAATGAGAGAGGGGGATTCGGATGGAGAGACGCTTTGGAACGTTAGTAACGAGTCTTTACCCGCTTTACCAATATATTAAATTTTAGACCATTGGAATATTTGAAATGACCATAATCTCCTCTTCAACTAGAAGTTGCAAGAAATGGCTTCGTCTGGTTTACACGATAATATCAACTTACACGCTGTGTGTAAAGTTCCCCTTATTTGCTCGTTCAAAGCCAATTAATGAGTCTATGGCCGCAAGTTAGGGAAGCACCAATAGAAATTTGTTGTGTACTTTTCTTTCCTTGAATTATAATAAAATGAGTGCTTGCATTAATTGTTCATTCTTGCTTGTTCTATATGTTGTAATGCTTGGTTGTTCAATGTTTGTTTGCTCATTACTTACTTGTTGCGTATTCGACTGAATTGTATTGTTAGACGATCTTTACTTGTTTCTAATTATTGTCCGCTACTTGCTTATTTTTGTAGACAACTAATTTACTTATGCTTGTTGCGTGCAGAAACTTATTAAGCTTACTTACTAATTCAACATGATTGTGAGTGTCGCAAGGATCCAAATTTCGTCTAAGAGAAAAGTCGGTTCGTGACAATTAATATTAGAGCACAAGGTTGGAGTAAAGATGTCTATAAAAGCTAGATTTTCAAAAGCAAACCGATTAGATGCTCTTGAAAGAAAATGGACAGAATTGGAAGAACGTCAACGAGCATTGGATACACTCGAAGGAAAATTGGCAGAGTTCGAGAATTGTCAACGCGTCTTGAAGGTGGCACTGAAGAGAGTGGGCTCACTCGATACAAAGAACTTGAGACAAACCATAAGATTGCTACAGTCCTTAAGTGCTCAGGTAAGTGCACTCGAATAAAAATCGCTAGCTCTAATATTGAAACGTTCAGTGGTAGACGTCTCGAAAA
Source organism: Cedrela odorata (assembly GCA_035584115.1). Taxonomy (NCBI): domain Eukaryota; kingdom Viridiplantae; phylum Streptophyta; class Magnoliopsida; order Sapindales; family Meliaceae; genus Cedrela; species Cedrela odorata. The sequence continues at coordinate 1,675,027 of JAXCLQ010000011.1, read as the reverse complement.
GTTGGAAACACAACTTGCAAATATACAAGCAACTCTATCCGAATTTACGGAGGAGTAGCGTGGTGAAGTGGGTATGCTGCGGGAACAACTGGAAGACACAAGGGCCAACCTCGCTGCCTGTGCCTTTGTAACTCAGCTAGGAGTCACCCTGAGTCAAGAATATCACCGAATAAAGGTACCAAAACCAAAGCACTATAGAGGAGTCCAAGATGCTAAAGAGCTTGAAAACTTTTTATTTGATATCAAACAATACTTTCCAACTGTAATTTAAAGAAGTAAAGGTGACCACAATGTCCATATACTTGTCTGAGGATGTCAAGTTATGGTGGAAGACAAAATACCAAGAAATTTAGGATGAATGCTGCATAATTGATAATTGGGAAGACTTGAAATGCGAATTGAAGAATCAATTCCTCCCTATAAATATGGTCTATCTTGCTCGCAAACAACTACGTGGGTTGACCCAAACTAGGACAATCTGCGAGTATGTGAAGAAATTCTCTAGTCTAATGTTAAATATTCGAGATATGACGAAACAAGATAAGTTGTTCTACTTCACAGATGGTATTCAACCTTGGGCTTGAAATGAACTTCAGCAACAAGAAGTGTAAGATCTCTCGTTTGCACATTCAGCCATTGAACGGTTGTTAAATTTCGCGCGTGATGATCTCTCGTTTGCACATTCAGCCATCGAAAAGAACTCTCCTTCATCGCAATTCCAACATCAGTGGAAGAGAGGGAAGGAGAGCCGACCCCATCGGAGATTGCGGGTGTATTGAGGGAATTTACAAAGGTGATGCTAGATCAACTGCCCAAGACCTTGCCACCAAGGAGAGCAATCGATCATCAGATTGAGTTGGTGTCAAGGGCGAAACCACCTTTGGAAGCCCCTTACAGAATGACCCCACCAAAGCTAGCCAAACTCTGAAAGCAATTAGATGAATTGTTGGAGGCTGGCTTCATCAGATCTTCGAAAGCACCGTTTGGAGCCTAGTGGTGTTCCAGAAGAAGTAAGATGGGAGCCTATGGTTGTGTATTGACTATAGAGCTCTCAACAAGCTGACGGTTCGTAACACCTATCTCATTCCACTGATAGCAGATTTGTTTGATCAGCTAAGTAGGACAAAGTTCTTCACAAAGCTAGACTTTCGGTCGGGATACCATTAGATGAGGATTTCCGAAGAGGATAAACCGAAAACCACGTTCGTCACCCAGTATGGATTGTATGAGTTTTTGGTGATGCCGTTCGGGTTGATGATGCTCCTGCAAGCTTTTGCACATTAATGAATGATGTATTTATTCTATGAATATTTAGACAAGTTTGTGGTAGTCTACCTTAATGATATCGTGGTTTACAGCAAAACTTTGGAAAAACATAAGGAGCATTTGGCTAAGGTATTTTAGAAATTGAATGACAACAAACTCTACGTGAAGAAAAGAAATGTTCGTTTGCATAAAAGCGTATCAAATTCTTTAGCTATGTGATAGACCAAGGTTGCATACTTATGGATTTGGATAAGGTGATGGTTATTCAAGAATGGAAGACGCCGACAAGCTTGAAAGAGTTACGGTCTTTTCTTAGACTAGCTAACTACTATCGGCTATTCGTAGAAGGATATTCGAAAAAAGCTGCACCCTTAACGAAATTATTGAAAAAATGAGTACTGTGTGAGTGGTTTGAGCAGCATAGCAAAACCTTAGACAACTTGAAGAAAGCTATGATGAAATATCAAATTCTTACTCTTCTGAATATAACCAAGCCTTCTGAAGTGCAGACCGATGCATCCGACTTTGCACTAGGGGAGCGTTATTACAGGAGGGTCATCCAGTAGCTTATGAGAGCCGAAAGTTATCAGATCTAGAGCAAAGGTACACAGCCCAAGAAATGGAACTCTTAGCTGTGTTACACTGTTTGAGAATATGGAGACATTACTTATTAGGGTCTAAGTTCGTGGTGAAGACGGATAACACGGCAGTGAGTCACTTCCTTACACAGTCGAAATTGACTCCAAAGCAAGCCAGATGATTAGAGTTTTTGGCGAAATTTGACTTCCACTTCGAGCACAAGGACGAGATATTAAATAAAGTAGCGGATGCTCTAAGCCATAAGTTAGAACTCACTGATTTGAGAAGGATGACAACCATGTCAACTACCATAATTTTGATACCCTTCCGTGAGCGCATTAAGGAAAACTTTAAGAAGAATTTAGTCTCTCGCACGATTATGAAGTTGATAGAAGAAGGGAAGACTTCGCCGGTTTTGGGTCGAAGATGGGCTCTTGTGGACAAATGGCAGTCGCTTATACATTTCAAAAGTTGGAGATTTGCAGAGAACTCTTTTGAACGACTGTCACGACGCTCTATGAGCGGGTCATCCAGGATGGTAGAGAATGTACGCCTTGTTGAAGCAAAAGTACTATTGACCACAGATACGGGGATAATGTGGCAAAGTATACCAAGACCTGCTTTATCTGCTAACAAGATAAGGTGGAGAAGTTAAAGACTCCAGGATTGCCAGAGCCGCTGAATGTGCCGAGCCGACCGTGGAAGAGTGTCTTGCTTGACTTCATCACCAACCTTCATAAAATTGGAGGTGACTTAACTTATATTTTAGTGATTGTTGACAGGTTTTAGAAGTATGCCACTTTTATACTAGCCCCAAAATATTGTGGAGTAGAGGAAACAGCGAGATTATTCTTCAAATACATGGTGAAATATTAGGGAGTGTCACAACACATTGTGAGTGACCAAGACCCCATATTTGTTGGAACATTCTGGTCCAAGTTGTTTAATCTTCTTAGGTTGTAGTTGAACATCTCTTTCAATTATCATCCCCAAACTGATGGATAGACAGAGGGATTCAATGAGATGCTAGAAGAGTATTTGCGCTATTTTGTAAATGCCACCTAGAAGAATTAAGCGCAATTACTCGACGTAACACAGTCCTACTTCAATGCAAGAAAGAGCTCATCAACAAATCGAAGTCCATTTGAAGTAGTGATAGGACAGCAGCCACTTCTACCTCACACCATCACATAGTATAAGGGAAAGGTCCATTGAGCTTTTAATTTCATCAAGGAATGGAGAACTAACGCCGAAATAGCTCGAGCCTATCTGGAGAAAACCGCCGCTAGGAAGAAGAAGTAGGTAGACAAAAGTAAAAGATTGCTTGAGTTCAAGCTTGGAGATTTGGTGTTGATTAGGTTGATTCTATAACAAATTCGCTTTCGGGAAAGCTGAGATCAGAGACTAGTACGAAAGTATGAAGATCCAGTTCCAGTCATTACTAAAGTAGAGAAAGCTTCATACAAGGTCGAGACACCAGCCTGGATGAAGATGTACTCGATCTTCCATGTTAGCATATTAAAGCCATACCACGTCGATAATAAGGATTTTGCATGCAACCAACCTACAAGAGAGGAGATTAGGGAGCAGCCACGAAAACAAACTACCAAAAAAGTTAAAGAAATCCTAATAGAGTGATAAGTGAAGGGTAGGGGAAGACTACACTACAAGGAGTTTTTTATGAAGTGGAAAGGCATTAGATAAGAAGAAACCAGCTGGAAGAAGGCCGAAAAACTAGAGCCATTTCAGCAGAAGATTGAAAACTTTAAAAAGGTGCAATCGTCAAAAACGCTGATAGATTAAGTGGGGAGGGTGTAAAGGTTCCCCTTATTTACTCTTTTAGGGATAACTAATGAGCTCATAATCATAAGTCAGGGAGGCACTAATAAAGATTTATTGTGTACTGTTCCGTTTTAATATTATAATAAAATAAGTGCTCACGCTGATTATTCAATCTTATTTATCCTATGTGTTGTAAAGCTTAGTTGTTCAATACTTGTTTGCTCATTGTTTACTTATTGCGTATTCGCTTGAATTGTGTTGTTAAACGATATTTGCTTGTTTCTAATTATTATCCGCTACTTGCTTATTTTTGTAAACAATTTACTTATATTTGCTGCATGCAGAAATTTGTTTAAACTGACTTACTAGTTCAATATTATAGTAAGTATTACACGAATATGAATTTCGTATAAGAAAAAAGTCGGTTCGTGGTTCCGTATTTAGTTTACATGATATTCTTCATCACAAGTCTCACTCACTGACCTATGTTTGGGCCAAAAATCAATGGGTCCTGTTCGATAAATGGGCTAATAAAAAAATGGTCCAGAAAATCAGAGGATTGGGTGGGCCTAGTTGGCTTCTGTATAGTGAATGAGTGCTTACTGGTCTCGAAACTATAGAGAAAAGCCTCCACCTGGCCACAAAGCACCGCCTTTGAGCAGTTCAAAGAGGGAGGTGCGGTGTATGCAGGAACGCTTCAAAGGGACAGCAAGCAGCACAAATTTTGGCAACAATCATTTTGACAACCAATTTTGGTAAAGAACAATCGTTTGCTCTTTCCTTCTTTTTTTGTTTCTATCTATTTGTGTTTCTTCTCCGTCTTCCTCCTCTCCTTTCTGCTGAGTTCGTCGCATCAACTCATCTCGACTACTTGTTGACACTCGCTAGCTAATATTAGTATTCTTTTGGAATTTGATTGATGTCTGGGTTTTTTTCTCGGTTTGTGTCTGTAATTGGTTTGATTTGAAGAGAAACTCTTGGGCCTTATGACAAGTATAGGAACTTTATAGGGGTTACCGCGAAATATATAATCCGGCATAAAACTAATTTGACAAGTGGTCCAAGAAGCCCACGGATTTCGCCTCATTTTGTAGAATTTATTAAAAGGAATAATTACATCTTTTCTTCTCTTGACATGCCATAAATCGGTCATTAGCCAAAAATATATTATTCAAACAACTTATAACTCAATTTTACAATTAATTTTCTGGACGAAATTCACCTATTCTTAATAAAATTTTTCTTAAATAAAAATTTATTTATTTTTAATAAATATTTTCTTTCTTTTTAATTCATTATTTAAATATTTAAAATTTAAATAAAAAATCGTAATTAAAATAAATAAATTAATGTTAAATTGTCCATAAACTAATTTTTAATTATTTTATTAAAGAAAAATTTTAAATTTTAAATTTAATAAATAAATAATAAAAAATATATTTTTTATTTTAAAAATATATATTATTTATTTTAAAAAATAAATAAATAATTTAAAATTTTAAAAAAAAATTATTGAGATTAAAAATATAAAAACCCAAAAAAATTAGTTAAAAAACCCAACATTGCTCCCCGCTGTTGCTAAATCTGTTTCTAATTACGTTTTTATATAACGGAGTTTATACTTCATAAAGCATTGCTGAGCAATCTTAAAAAGTTATCAACCATGGAGCACCACCACAAATCCCAGTACCGCGGTGGGTGCAGTTTCCCTTTTCCTTTTGCAATACTGGATCATGGTTTTGTTTAATCAACAATATTACGTATTGATTTACCATCTTATTTCTTTTTCCAGGTGAAAAGGGTCGACCTAGCAAAAAGCCTAAATTTTCTTCCAAGGTTTTCATTAGTTCCTCGTGTTTTCCAATTTTTTTGGTGTTTTCGTTTATAGATATATGCATTTGAAGGAAATTATAACGGGAACAAACAAGTTATGCAGGATGATCATCGCAGTAAAATCGTGGAGGACGATGACGCCTATTACAATGAAGATGCCGGTGACGATTATCGTGATGGTATATTCTTATTTAGTTTTAAATAGTTGGGACTTCAATTGGATTGTTTGGTAACAAATGAGTGATGGTGATTTAATAATGAAGGCGAAGGAGAAGAGAAGAAGCGTGATTTTAGTAAACTAGAACTAAAACCCGATCATGCTAATCGGCCACTGTGGGCTTGTGCTGATGGAAGAATATTTCTGGAAACATTCTCTCCTTTATACAAACAAGCATATGATTTTCTCATTGCTATAGCTGAGCCCGTTTGCAGGTATTGGAATCAATTTTGTTGCTGATAATTTACAATATGAATATATTTTGTATGATTGATAAAGTTAATTTATAATGCTCTAGGCCGGAGTCTATGCACGAGTATAATTTGACTCCGCATTCATTATATGCGGCAGTGTCGGTGGGACTTGAGACTGAGACTATTATTTCTGTTTTGAATAAGTTGTCAAAAACAAAATTACCAGAGGAAATGATTGATTTCATTTATGCTTCAACGGCTAATTATGGAAAAGTGAAGCTGGTGCTTAAGAAGAATCGATATTTAGTGGAATCCCCATTTCCAGAGGTATTATGCTATTTAGAATTGGACGCTTTTGGCTTAAGGATTTGATTTGGTATGAACCACTAATCATGATGCATGCAGGTGTTGAAGAGGTTACTTCGGGATGATGTTATATCAAAGGCAAGGATTGTTTCTGAGGTGTGTTCCTAAATGTGATTGAATTCATTGGTTGTAGGTGTTTATATATTGCTCTTTACTGAATAGCTTATAATGATATATGCCTTACGCAATGACTATTTGTAAATAGTATTTAATAGCTTCTAACTTGCAAATGTTCTGATATTTAACTTTTAAAATATGTTTATCCTTCTTATTCATGTATCTGTTTTTTATCTCTTTGTTGGTTTCTTGATTCTATCTCTGTCCTGTTTAGAGTTTGCATGGAAATGATGGATTTACTGTCAGCAAGGCTGCCGGTGAAATTGCAACTGGTCATGATGGGTTGCTAAATGAAGCAGAATTGGCTGCTGCAGCTGAAGAGAAAGAAACTCATTCATTTGAGATCGATCCTTCGCAGGTAGGTTTTAGTGTACACTGAATTTTGAAGTTAACCTTGTGCTGATCATAAATGTCCATGCTACTTCATTTCTTAGACACATGTTTTCCAGCACTGTAAAGTTTGTTCTATTTTGAGTGCTTAAATATCAAGACCACTCATTTAATTAGGATTTGGAAACTTCCCAACTTCAGTCATTCTAGTTGGGACTGATGTATCTTGTCAATACATAACTGTGGAGAGCATCAGACATATTCCCACCTGAAGGAATTTTAGTTTTTATGTTCAATAATCAATGGATTTATAGAAATTTGTTCATATGCATAATTTGCTTGTTGGCAGGTTGAGAATGTAAAACAACGTTGCTTGCCAAATGCTTTAAATTATCCTATGTTGGAGGAGTATGACTTCAGAAATGATAATGTGAGTAATGTATTCCAACTTTATAGATTTGTACTTGTGAGTATTATGAAGAATCATTGGTGGGTCGAGCCATTATAATGGAGTTTACAGACCTTTTTGCATATCTTTCTACTAAAAGCTCCTTTGACATGGCAGGTCAATCCTGACCTTACTATGGAACTGAAGCCTCACGCTCAACCACGACCATACCAAGAAAAGAGCCTCAGTAAAATGTTTGGAAATGGTAAGGTTGTCAGTGACCGCATACATTTGATAGCGGTAGTGGTGGTGTAATTTGTTCCAAAATCTATAATGGTGTTTTGTCATTTTAGATAAACATGCATATCTTAAGGATAGGACCTATAGTGTAGTTTATTTTTAAATATAGGTGTCAATCACATTTTTTTTCAAATTTTTTACTTTTATATATAAATCTTCAGCTACTTGGAAAAGAGAAACTAAAGGAAATTTATCTGTCGCTAAAATTTCTGTGATTGGAATTTTCACTTTTCATATAATATGGCTACTGAATTGCAGTACTAGGTGGCATCTAATTTCAGTTTTCAGTCTTAACGACTTAAGCAAGAACAAATTACTTTTCTGTTTGTTTTGGCTGCAAGTTGATTGCATAAAAGAAAGATGTCTTTTGGAATCATAATATGATTGTTTGAATTTCAGGTAGGGCAAGGTCTGGCATTATTGTGCTTCCCTGTGGTGCCGGAAAGTCTCTGGTTGGTGTCTCTGCTGCATGCCGCATAAAGAAGAGCTGTCTTTGTTTAGCAACAAATGCTGTTTCTGTGGATCAATGGGCCTTTCAATTTAAGTTGTGGTCCACCATACAAGATGATCACATTTGTCGTTTCACTTCTGATAGCAAAGAACGATTTCGTGGCAATGTTGGGGTGGTTGTGACAACATATAACATGATTGCCTTTGGTGGTAAAAGGTCTGAAGAATCTGAAAAGATTATCGAAGAAATTAGAAATAGAGAATGGGGATTGCTTCTCATGGATGAGGTAACAATATGATCCCATGATTTACGGTCATTCTACACTGTAAGTTAAGTGCACGTCAGCATAGTAATGCTATGCACTATTTGTGGGATAATGTATCCATGATACCTCTTTTTTCAGGTTCATGTGGTTCCTGCTCACATGTTTCGTAAAGTTATCAGCCTTACTAAATCACACTGCAAACTTGGACTTACTGGTATGTTTATGATAATATTAGTTTTGATGATCTGCATCATTCAACCATCATCCTTCTTATTCTTTGTTAAGAGTGCAAAACCATCATCCTTCTCATTCTTTGTTGAGAGTACAAATATTTTTCTAACTTGCAGCTACACTTGTGAGAGAGGATGAAAGAATTACAGATTTGAATTTCCTTATTGGTCCCAAATTGTATGAAGCAAACTGGTTGGATTTAGTCAAAGGAGGATTTATTGCAAATGTACAATGTGCTGAGGTATGGTGTCCAATGACGAAGGAGTTCTTTGCTGAATATTTGAAAAAAGAAAATTCCAAGAAGAAGCAGGTTTGCCCACTTGAAAATGGCTCCTTATTAATGCTATATAAGTTGCAAATCTGAAAATAATTATTTTACTTTCTTTATTTTCTTTTTCCGCATACAACATATCTCTCTTCTTAAAAAAGTGTCTTTCTTTTTCTTAAATGTGAAATTGACCCAAGTAAATTTGCCAATTGCTTTATAGATAGTTGACAATTGACCTAGTGGTAAGTTATTCTCTATTGTCCTGTCTCAAGTTTTGTCGCTTAAATGTTCAGGCCCTTTATGTGATGAACCCTAACAAGTTCAGGGCATGTGAATTCCTCATACGGTTCCATGAACAGCAGCGTGGTGACAAGATAATTGTTTTTGCTGACAATCTGTTTGCACTCACAGAGTATGCAATGAAACTTCGCAAGCCCATGATCTATGGTGCTACCAGGTTGTTCATGGACCAACTGTGTTTAGAGTCTTGGTTTTACTTGTTCCGTTTCACATTATTAATCTCCTAATTTGCAGCCATGTTGAGAGGACAAAGATTCTCCAGGCTTTCAAATGTAGTCGGCAAGTGAATACCATCTTCCTTTCAAAGGTATTTTCTATGAAATTGAATGTCATCATTTTTCTCCCAGTTTGGGTATGCTGTGACCATGTTCTTGTTAAAGGAACTTTGGTATTGTTTCATGTGGTAACATCTATGGAGAGAATAAAACTTTATTTTCTTCTTATGGAAGAATTCTGAACTCAATAATGTTTAATTGATGATATTTTCGTGTCATCAACCATATAAAAGTACGTGGTCTCATCTGATAGGGGATACTAAAAATGCATGTGCAATTGAAAGTTAGGGTGGCTAATCAAATGATGGCAATTGTTTCTGCTGTTTTCAGGTGGGTGACAACTCCATAGATATTCCTGAGGCAAATGTGATCATCCAGATTTCATCTCATGCTGGTTCAAGACGTCAAGAGGCTCAACGGTTGGGTCGTATTCTTAGGGCAAAGGTTAGTTATAGCTTGGCTTCAATAGTGAGGATAATACACTTGGCAGTCTGTGTTGACTGGCAACATGATTGTTTTTACACATTAAATCCCTCAAAGCTATATGTTGGCATGAAAAACTTATGAATTATGCATGCATTTGAATATTTAGAAGGATCTTATCTGATGATGAATTACGTAGCGAAGACAGAGGAATAAGGCATTGTTAACATGGAAGAAAAAGATTTAACTTATCAGATTGCAGCGAATTTTATGGTTCTTGTTATTAATTATCTGACTTAAATTCATTCTTATTGTTATGTGCTATTAAAAGGATCTTTCTCTGTTCAAAAATATAGTACATCTCAAATTTAAAATTTTCCAATGAGGCAACAGGGTAAAATAGAAGATAGGATGGCTGGAGGTAAAGAGGAGTACAATGCATTTTTCTATTCCCTTGTTTCTACAGATACACAGGTGTGCATCTATCCTCATTTCAACTTTTTAATATTCAAGCCACATATAACTTATGTACTCGGTTAAGGGTTAACTAGAAACATCCCATAGATGTTGTGTCCAAACATTCTGTTTTTGTAGGAGATGTTCTACTCAACTAAAAGACAGCAGTTTCTGATTGATCAAGGTTATAGCTTTAAGGTACATCGTTTCTCAACTTAGTAAATTAATATTGTCCCTGTTATGGTGATGGATCAGTTTTTACTACTAGAGGAAGTGATTCAATATGTGTTGAATATGGATTGTAAATATATTAGCATGGATATTATATGATTGTGGAATTTTTCATTGGTGAGGGACATATTACATTTTAGCAACTACAAATCAAAATTAATTTCGTAAGAAGTTTGTTGTCAGAAATATTTTCATTTCCTTTATGCATTGAAATTATCCAAGTCATTAATAGCTTCTATGTATGGTAGTGGAACGTTGGTGAGTGTTGGGCAAATGTTACAATCTGCCCCAATTAGTGTTAGGGAAAAATGTTTTTGCATGAGTTTGTGATCATATTGTGAGAAGCTGCTTGATGCAGTTGCTTCTTTGTTGAGGTCATATCATGGGAGTCATTTTTTAAGCAATTCATAACAGCAACTATCACACTTATACATGATGCTTCTGTGCTGAAATGCTGTGAGTTGATTGACATTAGTACAGCTGTACATCATACCTGCTGTTTAACCTAATAACTTTTAAGAGCATCAACTGTGATATCTGCATAATCATTGTATCTTTGGCTTCTAAAATATTCTTTGGATAGGTAATAACAAGTTTGCCTCCACCTGACTCGGGAGCTGATTTGGGCTACCAGCGTCTGGATGAGCAATTGGCACTTCTCAGCAAGGTATTTCTATTTGGCTTGGTTTTAAACGTGTGGTTCATGGATAGAAATTTCTTACATATTTTTATTTAACCTGTCAGGTATTGAGTGCCGGTGATGATGCAGTTGGTTTAGAGCAATTAGAAGAAGATGCAGATGACATAGCCCTCCATAAAGCCCGCCGCATTGCGGGATCCATGAGTGCCATGTCAGGTGCACATGGGATGGTTTACATGGAATACAGGTATGGTTCCCCGTCTGTATGTTTGTCACAGATGTAAAGCTAGCAGGAACAATTCCTTAAAAGTCTCTTCTTGATTACATTCTCTAGTTGTGTGCATTACCAGCCGTGAATATATGATAATTATCTACTTAATTTTCCTATGTTGCAGCACTGGTAAGAAACATGGTATGAATAAGAGCAAGCCTAAGGATCCTGCAAAGCGCCATTATTTGTTTAAAAGACGCTTCGGCTGAGACTAGCGTTGGAGCATAACCTTGCAGAATGATGTCTCTTTTTACCCTCTACAAGATGCTACAGAAAGTTGACATTTTGCTTGTGCTTAACCTGCCTGCAAGTTTTTACAAACAGTAAATAGATGCCAGAGCATAAAATCATAGTACGTGTAATGTAAAATCTAAGATGGAACCAAAAGCATAGTGCTATGGGGTTGGTTGAATATTATCTCAGTTTGATGAGCAATCAAGAATCTTGAGTTAAATTACGAAAGTTTAGCATGGGTTGGATAATGTGATTCACGCACTTAATTAAGCTAAATATGTGATTGACAAAAGTTGATTAACATTAAAAGGCTCTGTATATGGTATTATAATTCTAACTCTCACGCGAAGCTTTATGGTATATTTACTGGAAAACATTGAGTCATTTATTTCATATTTATAATGCCCCTATAAAATATTTAAAAAAATATTAAATTACTCCTCTTATGTCCAGACTTAACTGAAAATGCAAATAGTAATTTGCTTGGGGCTGCAATGACTACTTTTAAAAATATTTGGAATAAGTTAAATATTATCAAAACAACAAGGGGTAATATAAAGTTAACACATAATAATGGGTTTTTGACGTGGTCAGTCAATTTTTTTGTTCCAATTATATTTTTAGTCTTAGTAAAAAATTTTGAATATTTTAAGAAAATAAATTTTATTAAGGAATTTACATTTCTTTGATAAAATTTCATTTCCCTTCGATAAGATTCATATTTTCTCGATAAATTTTATATTATTTCAATAAATTTTATATTCTCTCGATGAAATTTATCTCTTTTGACGAACATTTCTTTTTTACTGTTTTTTTTTTAATTTTTTACTGTTTTTTTTAAATTATAAAATTTAAATAAAAAATTATAATTAAAGTAAATAAATTAACACCGAATCACCTATAAATTATTTTTCAACTATTTTTTTAAATATTCATTAACTCTTTCTCTAAATTTATATAAAAAAAGTTATAATTAAAAAAATTATAATTAAAAAAAATTTTAACTTCAAAAATTTAAATTTAAAAAATAATTAATAAAAATAATATTTTTATTCAAAAAATAAATAATTAATATCGAATATTAAAATTTGTTACTCTAATTAAAAATAAAATCGAATTCAAAAATTAAGCCGCGGCAGTTAAAAACACTGTAACAATGCGCATGGCATTTGGCATTTTGGGGAGCTGAATCGGTGTTCAACTGTATATAAATCATGATTTCAGATAAATTCATTACGACCCTGCAACACCAAAACTTTCAGTGGAAGCTGCCGACAACA
>JAXCLQ010000011.1:1651984-1662230 GCA_035584115.1 Cedrela odorata | reverse complement strand
TATATATATATATATATGTTGTCTTGCTTGCAAAGACCTAGGGAGAATAGCATTTGACTGCTTTAGGAACATTCCTGGTGCTTATTAATTTGCTTTTGTATTAGCTAGCGCTTGATGTGAAAGCACTTCCATTAGAAATGCTTTTATTACATGTTCTATTGGTTATTAGAAAACGAAAAGCTACTCTCCCCACAGCAAGGCAAAGATTCATTTCCCCAAGCCATAATAAAGAGACCATTACTGCTCACTTGTATTGTTTAAGTACTGAAAAAAGGCAAAGCGGAAGCAGAATTAATAGGGAGTAAAAGGCAAATTACGATACTATTAGCTTGATAAAAACACCACTCCTACTCCTACCCCCAAGTGGTGGAGAGACAAAGCAGACTAAACTATTCTGCTGGCAATAAAGGTGGACTCACTTTAATTTAGAAAATTCTAAGCTATGTTTGACATTGATGTACTTCTACTCGATCTTGAAAGTACATAGTATCAAACGAAGTCTTAGCCTCTTTGGCATCTCCAACAATAAGCCTTCTGCGACTTCTATACAGTGGTAGACATTTTTATTCTGATATGATTGATTTGGCTTTAGTGTAAAACATGCACAAGATATATTCCATCCCGTGTATTAAAAATGGTTTGCAACTGGAACATGGAAGCCGCTAGCTGTTTAATCACTGTAGAACGTATACTTCACCAAAAAAGAAAACCCTTTCAAAGTTTTCATTTCCTTCTTTTCTTTTTCTGATGATTCCTTTTAGCCTTAACCAAAAGTTTCATTATCAGTGACATTGGGATCTTTCTTGTCTGCTGCCAGGAAATTATTTAAAAACATAAAGCCAGTCCACTTATCAGCCATCAAACCATTCGTGCGCATACATATGCTATTATATTCTGTTTAATAATAGAAAGACAAATCAATTGAACTTGAGACACCAAACACAGTTGATCTAGAGTCGACAGCTTTTCTCTACATTCATTTTCCTCTCGACATCTTCTCAATTGCAAGAATTTTCTTTTTCAAGTTTGGGGGTATCTTTCCAATAAGCCTACGGATTAGTCATCTAATAATCTATAGCAGTACAATGATAGGATATTGAAGCTGTTTCTAAATTAATTCTTTTGATATTGAGCTGGTCAAAAGTGAGTGTTTGGAATCATTGTTGGTTGGGTGCTTACGATCAAATACATATATTATAAGCATTCTTTTGCTTACTGCTCTCCCCATTAACTAGTAGCTGTTTATCGATCTTATTGTTCACATTACTTTCTAAACAGCAAAAGGATTTTTGTTGACTGATAAAGTAATGACCTTAGGATAGATTTTGAGACACACAAAATCAATTGGGACATTGTGGATTGGAAAGATTCCTTCTTTGTTTTGGCTTTTGTGACTCTTATAGTCTCATTGTTAGATGCTAAACTGTTTCTTTATGGGTTTCAACCAGTATTTCTTATCAGAGTATATTTGTAATTGTTGAAATTCTGCTTTATTTTAAAAGCACAACTCATAACTGACCTAATGTAGGCAAATAGGTCCTTTTTGGGTTCTTTCTGTGATAAAACGTTCAAACTTTTCTGTAAAGAAGATGGTCCATTATTGATAAATATAAGGTTGAAGATGCTTAGCTTAGCCTGATCACTTTGTATGGTTTCTATTGTACAATACGAACTTTATAATGAAAGCATCTCTTTCTATATCAGAATATAATACATCAATGCCACAAGCTGTCTCTCGTGATGATTTGTCACTATCTCTGCTCTGCTGGATGCTTAATCGTGAAGATGTTTATCATGATCATATCAAATTTTCAATTAGAAATGATGGAATCCTGTTGCTCCTACCAGTATGAACTTAAATATTGTCCCTTTAGAGAAAATGCTTGATGATATATTCATCCTGACACAAGGGTACATCACTTTCTATATGTCGTGGAGAAAAACTTGGTTTGAAGGATGATTTCAGAAAGATTATTGACTCCCGGAGAGTAAGACAAGCCATCTACAATAGTTAAGACTTCAAAATTCTTGCAGTTTGTCATGATTAAGGCCATGGATTTGACAACACTAAAAAGAGTTGAAACATTATATATATATGTATATATGAACTATGGGAAATTCTTTTGACTGCTCTTTTATTGGAAAATGAAAATCTCACTTCACCGTCATTCAACAATATATCTCCTCCTCCACAGTTTTTGCTCGGATTTGTTTTTTCTTTTCCAAATTAGGGCATGAAGAATGAAGACTGTCCCATCAAGTTAACCAAAAGCAAATGCTCTAGCAGAAACAATGATTACGATGAACAATAAACAGCATGATTATTCTAATACAGCCAATCAAAATCCCAGAAAAATGAATAAATTAGAAGCCATTTAGGCCTTGTCATCTATGCGAAATCATATCAGTTCTCATAGTCAATCAGTGGACGGCCCCAATTAGTTTTGTTGCCATAACAAAAAAAATAACATGTGTAATATCCCTAGTGTCTGATTCAAGACTCTTATATTATCGAGTATTTTATTGTTGTATGATGGCAGCTGGTAGTCAATTAACCTCTCATCCCAAGTTAGAAAAGACAACCAGTATCTCCAAAACAGAGCTAAAATCTGCAAGCACACAGTCAAATTCTCCGTTTATTCAAAAAGAGTTGTGTGTAAAATTGACTTGGAAGATAATTTCCAGAGCACTCTGTGAATACACCTAGATTATATTAGACAGATTTCAAAACTTGCCCTTTATGTCTGCCAACCAATAACATGGCAAGAATTGAGTATTTCTTTTGAAAGTCTCAGCAATTTGCAAGTTGCAGAGCTGCAAATAATATTGAGTTTGAAACAAGCTTGTTAGTGAATTTTTTATGAACTACTGATACAACACGGGTCTCAAGAACAGTAACAAGAGATTTTTCATATATTTTATTACTATGATAAATACCCAACAGTCCTGGAATCTACCATCAGATATTAAATTAAAATAGCAAAGAATAAATTGTCAGGTTTTTGTTTTTTCTTGCTATTTTACTAAGAATCGCTGGATCATGATCAGTATTTGATTCTCCAGGAGGACGCGAAAAAGAAGAAGAGAACCAAAATTGAATGACCTCCCTTTTAATATTACACTGACAAGTAAGCTGCCATTCCTTCCTTGGAAGGAATTCTGGTTACTTTTCCTTGTAAATCTATTTTTAAGTGTACAAATGTTCATTAAACTGATGCTATCACTAGTCTGTGCATGCATGGCTGCTGTAAAGCTTCATTTTTTTTTTTATCTTTTATTATTCTTTTCTGTCCATAATAGTAGCTTATACTTACAATTTCAACCTGCATTAACTGCAATCTTACATTTCTTAACACGTGCACATCATTATTTATGTTTCAGCTTTAAAGAATTCTGGCTCGTGATCAAAAGACTGTAATCCTAAGTCAAAAAGACCTTTCTTGAAGTGAAGTCATTATTATTAGAATTGATTACCATATACATAAAAGAAAACAGAGAAATTTGTAAAAGAGAAAAAGCTGGTAGCCAGCCTGCAACTACCCAACTGGAAAAAAAAAATTAACCTAAGCAACATTAATAAACTTATTGCAAAGCCTTTTCGAAATTCTCAGCCCAAAAAAGCAGTTTTGGGTTGCATGAACCTATAACATCCTAAAAATAAAGAAGAAGAAAGCTGCTTTCAGCTGCTTCAGAAGTCAGAAGCTGCCATAATAGTGAAACTGCTGCTGGCCAAAACTGCTTCCAAAAGGAGGTCCTGGTCCTCTCATTGCCCCCACAGGAACCTCTTCCTCTGCTTGCAACCCATTAAACTACAAGAAGCCATTCAATAAAATCATTAATTAAAATTCCAGAATTATTGCTAAATCATTTTAATAATCATATTAAAGAAAGTACTGGAAATATAGAATGTTTTATTAAAGTAATTGTTTCCTATAATATAAAAAGGAAAGAAATGAAAAACATAACTACTTATATATATATATATTACCCAGAGCTCATATTCGTCTTCATCTCTGGCTGAACATGCAGCTTTGGGAATCTCATCAGCTTCGTCGTTGCGAGCGAATCTGCCACGTATGCGGGGTCGGTTGTCGGCTAGTGTTTTTCGGCATGCATACTTGCACCAATCAACCAGATTTAATTAAGGTTAATTGATCAACTAGATATAATAAAACTATACTCTCATGAAGATTTTGTCAATGATTAAACAATATTAATTAACTATTAACTACCTTAATTGTCTTGTTGAAGTTCCTTTGATTACGTTTTGCTCTGTACTTCAATATCCTTTCTCTTTTCTCTTCTGCACTGTAACGCCCAACTTTAAAGTTTGCTTTCTCCACGAATGAGCTCTCTGTTGCTATAGGACTTGAGGGAGACCTCTGGGTTTTATGTGTTCTTATATTCTGAGAAGGCCAAGATATAAAAAGAATTAATTTTAGACATGAAAGTGACAGAGAAAAAAAAACAGGGTGAAACAGAGGAAAAAAAACAGGGTATTGAAGGTGGAGAAGAAAGTAAACTAACTTGTAAATCTCCTGTACTGCATACTCTCCTCATTTGTCCAGCGAAAAAGCTGTTTTCTGGTGAGCTTAAAGCTTGGTTATGGAAATTCGGAGACTGCAAGAGAGCATCAAAGCGAGGTTGGAAAAGAAATCCAGGATTGCCATCAAAAGAATTGCTACTATAGCTTCTCTGCATGTACTTTGCTACATTTTCTGGACAGCTATAACTGGGAACAAAAGGTTCTTGAATTTGATTATAAGAAGAATCAAAGCCTACAAGAGAATCCTCACTTTTGACCTCCATAGAATCCAAACCAGAGAAATCTTGAGATCCATTTGCGAGAAGCTGCAAATGGTTGGTCTGACAAAGGCTTAGATTTTCAAGTAGATGAGTTGGAGGTGAAGAAGAAAGAAGAGTATTCGCAAATTGGTCAATTGAAGAGGATTCATCAACTGGGTTTTGATTGTTTGTTGAGCCGCCGTTGTTTGAGATTGCTTGTAGAATATCATTGGAAGAAGAGTCATAAAAAGAAGAGAAGGAATCAGGAAAGAAATTAAGGTCTCCTCCGTCGAAATCATGAAAGAAATTAAGGTCTCCTCCATCGAAATCATGAAAGAAATTAAGGTCTCCTCCATCGGAAGAGACATCCATTTCTTGGCTTGAATATTGGCGGCAAAAGGAGTTATCAAAAACGTAAGGATCAGAAGACATTGAATAAATTCTTTGAAAGAAATAATTGAGAAACCAAAACAAAAAGCAGCACAGGAATTGAGAGAAGCTGCTGCTGCTGCTGCTGCTGTTGTTGTTGTTGATGGTGGTGGTGGTGGTGGTGGTGGTGTAGCTGGTTCTAGACAATTACTAGGATTTTTTCAAAGCTATTTTGTCTGTGTATTTGGGTTGTGAAACGGCCGCAAAGCACAAGTAACACCTGGGTCTCGTACTTATTTAATCAAGGCTTAACATAACCAGGAGCAAGAAGACAATGAAAAGCCATTTCTGGTCTCTCTCCTCGAAAAAGAAATGAGATTTTCAAACAATATGAATGGAGACAAATCCGCCTCTACTCTTGATATAAAAAGAAACACACGTTGCACTTTTGTCCCTGTACTTTATCTTAATTATTTTCAAACCAATTAGTAAAGAAATCCTTTTATTTTGAGTCCTATGCTTCATCGTAATTCTAAAAGTGTATAAAGGCCCGTCCGATATTATTATTTTTTTGTCATTAGTTTTATTTTTATTTTATAAATTTAAATATAAAATATATATTTTTTTATTATTTTGTTAAAATTAAACACGTAAAATAGATAGTACAAATTATATATTTATAACCTAAAATCATAAAATAATTTAAAATTATTTTATCTATTTTACAAAATAAATCATAAAACATATCATAAAATACTTATCTCACTCAAATTAAATTTTATTATTTTTATAATAGAACACATTTTTATATTCAAAATATAATAATTAAAAATTTTTATTTTTATTTTTATTTTTATTTTATAAAAATACCAATTTAAAAATAATATCAGATGAACTTTAAATATTTTATTACTTTTGAGTTATTCCGTAATTATGAAAAATATTTAATTTGGTCAACCTTTTAAATACATAATATATATATATATATATATATTAATACACAATGCAGCGTGTGATGGTGGTATTTAATTATTAAGATGATAAAAATATATATATATAAAATTAATAATAAATAAATAAATAATTTAAATTTAAATTTATTATTTTAATAATTAAATAATTTTATTATACTGAGCCCATCGTCACCAGATACAAAGCCCACCGTCGCCAGATCAGCCATCTAGAACGTCAATCAAAACGGAACCTGGTAATATAATTTTATATTTATTTTTCCGAATTTAAATCGCATTGATAATCTTCTTGGAAGTCTTTAAAAGGGATTCTTAAATTGGAAGCCACGCCAAAAGGAAACGTCGTTTTGAAAGCTTGTCCATTGAATTTTTCAAACGCATACCTGAGCTTAATCGACAAAACCAATCGATACGGTTTCGCGAGTTTGAATCTCAGGCGGATCCAGCAGCAGCGATGGCGAGGTCCGACGATAAAATGGACAAGATGCAGCTCCGCCAGCATTACCAGAATCTATGGCATACCAATCTCATGAACACCGTTGTACAAGACCCTCCCTGTAAGTGTATATTATATGTATATGTTTTTGTTTTTGCGTACGTATTTTTGTGTTTCTGATTGGTTTTTTCTTTGCAGATTGCTTGTTTTCTTGTTTCTGGTGAGTAATCTGGATCTATTCGTTAAATTAATTGCGGTTATGGATCTGTTAATTTATCAGCCATGTTATTTATGTTCTGTTCAAAGCTGCGGCTATTGATCTGTTCAAAATTTTACATGTTATGATGTTTGTTTTATCTACATTTGAAAAGGTTGATTTTGTTAACTTTTCTTCTCTTTCAACGTTGATATATATGTTGATAAATAGAGTAGCAATTAAATTTGTAAAATTGTGGAATAAACTCTTGAATAATTTATATTGGATCAATTTGTGTAATGATTTCATAACCTGATGGTAAAAGTTATGCCTTCGGCTATCAGCTTTGGTCCATTTTAAGTGCTTTTGGAACTTGGCAGTGTTTGCTTAATGCTGTCATTCAAGCTTTCTTTTTTCTTTTTTTTTTTTTGTAGAACATTTGCCAGTTGATTTTTATGTTATTTGCTTACATCTAAATTATATTTTTTTTATACTGAGTTGCCGATATATTAGTTGATTCCTTGCAATATTTTCAATTTTACACCTGAGTCAATTATTGAAACAATGCATGAATCATGAGTATGGTTAGCATGATCAGGTATGCAACATTAACCACTCCGGGTCCCAGGATGGACTGACCGTTTTAATAGGTTTGAATATCATACGTACTTGCTCATAATTTTCTTATTTTTAAAGTGTGTTTATTCGTGCCACTATGTTTTTTGATGTTGCCCGTTAAGTATATCATTTTTGCTTTTAAACCCTGCATGTAATCTTTCATTTGCCAAACAGCTGAACAATCGTAAAATTTACTTGTGCTTCTATGTAATTAAATGAACAATTCTAACTGCTCACTTGAGTTTACACTTTTTAATACCATCTTTCTGTAATTATTCATTTTCCTGATATTTGGTACTTTGGTTTTTATTACATTTTGAATTTGCAAGATATCTAATAATTGTTTTCTTCTTGTAGACAACACATCTGATAACCTTTGTTTCATTGTAGTGGGCCATGTGTATCTTACCTGCTTCGAAAACGAGCACTTTACAATGACATGTCCAGGTCACTGATACTTCTGATACCCATTTAACAGTGATCTGAACTGACATAATATGGTATATTTTGATGTAAATGTAATATTGTCTTGTTTGTAATAGGTATGTTTGTTGCGCTGGTTATATGCCCTGTAGTGGCAAGTGTGGAGAAAGAAAATGTCCTGAACTTTGCCTTTGCACTGAGGTATTTAGTTTATTTGGTTTTGATTGTCAGTGCTCCTACTTTAATTGGTCTTGATTTTATCTGATGCTGCTAGGTTTAAGCTCTACCCTTGAGTATTTATGAGATCACTGCAAGAAAACAATACCAATAAATAGTGACTGTTAGAACTGCCGTTGAAAAGGAATTGGAAAAATTGCTATGTAATACCATATCATTTTCATTTTTCTTTGATTTGTGGTTTTCAAAA
Organism: Cedrela odorata; assembly: GCA_035584115.1. Classification (NCBI taxonomy): domain Eukaryota; kingdom Viridiplantae; phylum Streptophyta; class Magnoliopsida; order Sapindales; family Meliaceae; genus Cedrela; species Cedrela odorata. Next base: position 1,654,005 of record JAXCLQ010000011.1, on the reverse strand, counting down.
TGTTAATTCACATTTGATATGGATAATTTCTTGTACACTTTCTGCCCTTGAATATTCAAGCTAACCGTGTCAGTTTCTAGTCTCTAGTCTCTACCCTATAGGAACAAGTCAAGGCATTTTTCCATGTTATCAAAGAATTCATTCTGGGTATGTTAGAGACAATTAAGTATGGGTTCTGGGCAGCACAAAGGGAAAGGAATTCATTTGTCATGGTGTCTCCTTTTGATATTATTGCACACTGTTGTGCAGCACAAAGAATTCATCTCATATAGTGGGTTTGCAGTTTATAAACTGAAACATAAATTGTAAGGAACCTGTGTTTTTTATTATTATTAACACCATTTCTTTTTGACCTTCTAGGTTTTTTGCTGTTTTGGAAATTCGGTGGCCTCTACCCGCTTTCTGTTGCAAGATGAATTTAACATCCAGACAACTGCCTGTGATAATTGCATTATTGTACTGGCTCTCATTATTATATATCAACCTATTATTATATGTGCACTTCTTTGTGATTTGTTAAGCTTGTTTTTTCTTCGTATGCAGGGCTTTATGTTCTGCCTCAGCCAAATTGCTTGTATATTTTCCATAATTGCATGCATTGTTGGAAGTGATGAACTTCAGGAGGCTTCACAGATACTGAATTTATTGGCTGATTTGGTTTATTGCACGTAAGAGTTTTCCTCCTTTCCACACTGAAAGTGCTTAGGCTAAATGACTGAAATATCCTACTGATGTGCTGTATGTTTTATTTTGCAGGGTTTGTGCCTGCATGCAGGTATGCAAGTGATTCAAGTACATGCAAATTGAACCATTCTAAAGAAATATTTCTTCACATTTTATTGTAATTATCTACAGACACAACACAAGGTTGAAATGGACAAAAGAGATGGCAAGTTTGGTCCACAACCAATGGCAGTGCCACCCCATCAACAAATGTCTCGCATCGATCAACCATATCCTTCATCGGTCGGATATCCACCTCAACAAACATATGGCCATCCACCACCGCAGGGTCAAGGATATCCTCCACCTCAAGGCTATCCGCCTACAGGTTATCCTGCACCCTCATACAATCAAGGTCATTACCCACCTCCTGGCTATTAAGTGGCATAGTCATCATTGTCATGCCTGCATTTGCTGTCATGCATGTTGGTTTGGAAATGAATTTATTGAGACTTTTCGAGTTATCAACTGGGTATGAGTAAAAGCTGCGTCTTCCATATAAGATATTACTTGCAGACAGGTGATTGGTATTGTAGCATACTTGTGTGTCTTAATATCGCCATTGTTGATTAAAAACTCATAATTACTGGCTCCGTGTATATTCTCATACTTTACTTAAGGACTAATTAGAGTATGTGATTTGATTGCCAACTTCATTATAGGACAAAATTGTAGCATATTAGTCATTCTCATGCAATAAACCCACTATTAAGCTACATAAATCCAGATCATTTTTTGTGATTTATTAGAGGAAATGACTAAAGTTCTGTTCACATTCAGTTCTGGCTTTCTTGCATCCCCGTTGTTACAACATTCTTTCTCTTTTTCATTCACGCCCATTTGCCGAATCCCAATTTGAGCATTTTAAGGGGCCACTTATAAAACCTAAGTCCTACAACCGCCATGGAAATTCTTATCCTTCATCTTACTACCTGGCGTGACCCTATATATTCCCATCTCCATCTCTATTTAGTTAAGAGTTCATATCTAACGCAAGGCAACGGTATGGCTTTTGTGTCATTGCCTCTTTTACTTTAGGCACACGACTGCTACTTTTAGAATCTCGACAAAACTGAGAATTAGTTCCGTAATAAATCATACATAAGAACACCTCTGCTTATACACACTTGTTCAAGGGAGTTTTAGACAAATATAAGGAAGGCATTGTAGACTATCTCTTTAACTAATGAATGTATTTATTTACTTAACTAGTTGGTGATAAAGAGAATCTTCAAGCCAAGCTGTTCGACCAATTTTATAGTTTTAAAAGCTAATTTATTTGATGGCGAAAAGCGAAT
>JAXCLQ010000011.1:1618072-1641101 GCA_035584115.1 Cedrela odorata | reverse complement strand
GAAAGAAAGAAAGAAAGAAAAGTGTACATCTTATTTTCTGCTTGATTTTCAAAATTCAACTAACTTTTACTTGCTAATTACTGTTTAACAATCACAACCACTTATATTTGTCAGTTAGTAATTCAGTTCGAAGTAGCAGTGGCAATACTTTGATCCCAAATATATTAAAAATATATTTGACATTGAGAGGTCGTGACTTTAAGTTTTAATTATTGATACCAAATGATGGGGTGAAGTCTGTTGACACTAAGGTATTTCCCACATGCTTTGCACCCTTTGCGACTTACAATAGGAAATTTTAATGGCTGTCAAGGGTCAGATGCAAACGACTGAAGTTTGATTTCTGATCTGCAAGGTCCCCATAATAAAATTACTAAATGCTTTAATTGCTTTATTTTGAAAGCATATAGTACCAAACTAAGCCTTTAATCTCTTTGGCATCTTCCACCATAAGCCTTCATCAACTGCTATATAGTAGGTAGACATTTTTATTCTGACATGATTGATTTAGTTTTAGTGTAAAACATACTCGAGATATATTCCATCCAGTATATTAAAAATGGTTTGCAACTGTACCATTGATGCCGCTAGCTGTTTAATCACTGTAGAACTTATTCTTCATTGAAAAAGAAAAACTCTTCAAAGTTTTCTATCTTCTTTTATCTTTCTTTTTCTGATGATTCCTTTTAGCCTTAACCAAAAGTTTCATTATCAGTGACATAGGGATCTTTCTTGTCTGCTGCAAGGAAATTATTATAAAACATAAAGCCAGTCCACTTAACAATCATCAAAACATTGTTAAACCTTTCGTGCGCATACTTATGATATTGTATTCTGCCTAATGATCGAAAGACAAGTCACCATAGAATTTAGAACTTGGAATTTTTGATGTCCCAACAGGAATATTTTTCTTGGACTTGAGACACCAAACACAGTTCATCTTAGAGTCGACAGCTTTCTCCTCCTCATTCATTTTCCTCACGACATCTTCTCAATTGCAAGAATTTTCTTTTTTAATTTTGGGGGTATCTTTCAAATAAGCCTACGGAATAAATCATCTAATAATCTATAGCAATAGAATAATAGGATATTGAAGCTGTTTTTAATACTAATTCTTTGGTTATTGAGTTGGTCAAAAGTGAGTGTTTGGAATCATTGTTGGTTTAGTGCTTATGATCAAGTATTATAAACATTCTTTTGCTTACTGCTCTCCCCATTAACTAGTTGCTGTCTATCGATCTTATTATTCACATTTCTTTCTAAACAGCAGAAGGGTTTTTGCTGAGTGATAAATTAATTATGGTAGATTCTGAGACCAAGAAAATCAATTGGGAAATTATGGATTGGAAAAATTCGGTCTTTGTTTTTCCTTTTGTGACTCTTATACACTTACTACTAGATGCTAAATTGTTTCTTTATGGGCTTCATCCATCTTTTACTTGTATTTAACAGCTAGTAGTTTTATTAAAAGTTGTAGCACGGCAGTTAAAACTTACTCGAACTGAACTAATATAGGGAAATGGGCTTTTTTGGGGTTCTTTCTTGATAAAACATTGACATCTTTTTATAAAGAAGATGGTCAATTAGTGATAAATATAAGATTGAAGATGCTTAGCTTAGCTTGATGACTTTGTATATTTTCTACAGTACAATACAAACTTGATAATGAAAGCATCTCTTTCTATATCAGAATATAATACATCAATGCCACAATCTGTCCCTCGTGATGATTTGTCACAATATCTGCTCTGCCGGATGCTTAATCTTGAAGATGTTATCAAGATCATATCAAATTTTCAATTAGAAGTGATCGAATCCTGTAGATTTGGGTTTCTACCAGGATGTACTTAAATATTGTATCCCTTTGGAGAAAATGCTTGCTGATATAGTCATCCTGACACATGGGAACATCATTTCTTATTTGGTGGATTTATTCAGTTTCTTTATAATATCTCTAGAAGATAATAGTTCAGGAACTGCTTCTTCAGTTTGTTGAAGGAAACTTCCATGGGCAGAAAGGATTATAATTTTCTTTCTTCTGTTCTGCAGGTAAAACAGCACAAGTTACCAAGTATTTGTTACTAACATAATAGCTAGTGATTCTATTATATGGCAGACTGTAGATTAAAAATTACATTACCTCAATTCTTTTGTTTCAATAATTTCAGAGCAAGGTACAACAAAGGTTGTTTTCATATGTCCTGAAGACAAACATGGTTTGAACATAAGAGAGAGATTTTAGAAAGATTATTGATTCCCCGAGGGTAAGACAAGCCATCGACACTCGTTAAGACTTCTAAATTCTTTGCACTTTGTCATGATTGACGCCATGATTTGACAACACTAAAGAGTTGAAACACAAACTATATATATATAAACTATCCACCAGGCTGGAAATTCATTTCACTGCTCTTTCATTGGAAAACGAAAATCTCATTTCAACATCATTCAACAATGTATCTCCTCCTCCACATTGTTTCCTCTATTCTCCTTTATAATTCTTTTCCAAATTAGGGCGTGAAGGGTGAAGACTGTCTTATCAAGATAACCAAAAGCAAATGCAGTATAGCCCGAGTTAAAACAATGATTACCATGAACAATAAACAGCATAATTATTCTCAAACAGCCAATTAAATTCCCAGAAAAATAAATAAATTAGAAGCCAATTAGGCCTTGTCATCTATGCAAAATCATATCAGTTCTTATGGTCAATGCTTGGACGGCTACCCCATTAGTTTTGTTGCCATAACAAAAAATAATTCATGTAATATCTCTAGGGTCTGATTCAAGACCGCTAAATTATCCATTATTTTATTGTTGCATGATTGCAGCCGGTAGTCAATTTACTTCTCATCCCACGTTAGAAAAAACCACCAGTTCCTCCAAAACAGAGTCAAAATCTGTAAGCACACAATCAAATTCTCTGTTTATAAAGGGTTCTAAAAGAGTTGTGTGCAATGTTTACTTGAACAGAATTTACAGTGCACTCAGTGAATATACCTGGATTATGTTATGTAGAGATTTAAAAATTTGCCCTTTATTTCTGCCAACCAATAACATGGCAAGAATTGAGTATTTCTTTTGAAAGTCACAGCAATTTGCAAGTTGCAGGGCTGCAAATAATATCGGGTTTGAAAAAAATTGCAATTGATACAACGTGGGTCTCAAGAACAGTAACAAGAGATTTGCATATATTATATTACTATGATAAATACCCAACAGTCCTGGAATCTACCATCGGATATTAAATTAAAATAGCAAAGAATAAATTGTCAGTTTTAGTTTTTTCTTACTATTTTACTAAGAATCATATGATCATGATCAGTATTTGATTCTCCAGGAGGACACGAAAAAGAGAAGAGAACCAACATTGAATGACCTCTGTTTTAATATTGCATTTTTAAACACTGACCAGTAAGCCGCCTTGCCTTCTTTGGAAGGAATTTTGGTTAATTTTCAAGGTAAATCATTTTGTAAGTGTATAAATATTCGTAAAACTGATGCCAACAGTGCGTGCATGACTGCTGTAAGGCTACATTTTTCCCCTATTATTATTCTTGGTCGTCCATACTTGTAATTTTAACCTACACTAATTGCAAAAGCAATTAACTCTCTGTGCGAGTTTGTTTGAGCTTTAAAGCATATCTTAACACCGTGCATTATTGTTTATGTTTCAGCTTTAAAGAATTGGTAATCCAAAGTCAAAAGACCTTCCTTGAAGTGAAGTCATTATTATTAGAATTGATTACCTATATACAAAAGACAACTGAGAAATTTTTAAAAGAAAAAGCTGCTAGCCAGCCTACAACTACGCAACTGAAAAAAATTTTAACCTCGGCAACATGTACAAACTTATTGAAAAGCCCTTTTGAAATTCTTAGCTCAAAAAAGCAGTTTTGGGTTGCATGTTGCATTTGCATGAACCTAAAACATCCTAATAATAAAGAAGAAGAAAGCTGCTTTCAGCTATCTCAGAAGTCAGAAGCAGCCATAATATTGAAACTGCTGCTGGCCAAAACTGCTTACAAAAGGTCCTGATCCTCTCATTGCCCCCATAGGATCCTCTTCTTCTTCTTGCAACCCATCAAGCTACAAGAAGCCATTCAATAAATCATTAATTAAAATTCAAGAGTTATTGTTAAATCATTTTAATAATCACATTAAAGAAAGAACCGGAAATATAGATTGGTTTATTGAATAATTGTTTATTATAATATAAAAATGGAAGAAATTAAAAATAAAATTATATATATATATATATTACCCAGAGCTCATCTTCGTCTTCATCTCTAGCAGAACATGCAGCTTTGGGAGTTTCTCCAGCTTCGTCGTTGCGTGCGAATCTGCCACGGATGCGGGGTCGGTTGTCGGCTAGTGTTTTTCGGCATGCATACTTGCATCAACAGAAAAAACCGGGAAAAAAAATCGATAATTAATCAACTAAATATAATAAAACTATACTCTCGTGAAAATCTTGTCATTGATTAAACAATGTTAATTAATTATTAACTACCTTAATTGTCTTGTTGAAGTTCCTTTGATTACGTTTGGCTCTGTACTTCAAGATCTTTTCTCTTCTCTCTTCTGCACTGTAACGCCCAACTTTAAAGTTTGCTTCCTCCGTGAATGAGCTCTCTGTTGCTAAAGGACTTGAGAAAGACCTGTGGGTTTTATGTGGTGTTCTTATATTCTGGAAAAGCCAAGAGAAAAAAAGAATTAATTTTAGACAAGAAAGTGACAAAAAAACAGGGTAAAACAGAGTAAAAAAACAGGGGATTGAGGTTGAAAAAGAGAGTAAACTGACTTGTAAATCTCCTGTACTGCAAACTCTCCTCATTTGTCCTGCGAAAAAGCTGCTTTCTGCTGAGCTGAAAGCTTGGTTATGGAAATTCGGAGACTCCAAGAGAGCATCAAAGTGAGGTTGGAAAAGAAATCCAGGCTTGCCATCAAAAGAATTGCTACTATAGCTTCTCTGCATGTACTTTGCTACATTTTCAGCACCGCTATAACTGTGAGGAACAAATGGTTTCTCAATTTGATTATAAGAAGAATCAAATCCTACAAGAGAATCCTCGCTTTTTACCTCCATAGAATCCAAACCAGAGAAATCTTGATACCCATTTGCGAGAGGCTGCAAATGGTTGGTATGACAAAGGCTTAGATTTTCAAGTAGATGACTTGGAGGTGAAGAAGAGAGAAGAGTATTCGCAAATTGATCAATTGAAGAGGATTCATCAACTGGGTTTTGGTTGTTTGTTGAGCCGCTGTTGTTTGAGAATGCTTGCAGAATATCAATGGACGAAGAGTCACAAAAAGGAGAAAACGAACCAGGAAAGAAATCAAGGTGTCCTCCATCGGAAGAGACGACCATTTCTGAGCTAGAATGTTGGCGGTAAAAGGAGTCATCAAAAACGTAAAGATCAGAAGACATTGAAAAAATTCTTTGATTATAATAATTGAGAAACCAAAAGAAAAAAACAACGCAAGAATTGAGAGAAGCCGCTGCTGCTGTTGTTTCAGGTGGGGTGGTGTTGCTGGTTCTTGGCGATTACTAATGTTTTTTCATAGCTACTCTGTCTGTGTATTCGGGTTGTGAAACGGCCACAAAGCCCAGGTGACACTTGGTCTCTTATTTATATAACCAAGGCTTGGCATTACCAGGAGCAAGAAGACAAAGAAAAGCCATTTCTCGTCTCTCTCCTCGAAAAGAAATGAGATTTTCAAACAATAGGAACGGAGGCTAGAACACTTATTCCATTGATTTAAAAAGAAACTCTCTTTGCACTTTTGTCCCTGTACTTTACCTTAATTTGTTTGAATCCATTAGTAAACAATTCCTTGCATTATGGATCCTATACTTCCCCGTAATTCTAAAAAGTGTATATATAATTTAATACTTTTGAATTATCCCGTAATTAGAAAAAATAAAAAATAAATTAGATTTTATCTAAATCTTATTAAATGGTTTTGATAACTGTTTAATAGAAAGCACAAAAATAAATAATAATTAAAAAATAAAAATTCATAATATTTATTTACAAAGACTATAGTAAGATTGGTAATTAAACTACAGCAAACTGAATTTGAAACGAATATTTTTAAATTTACATCTCTATCTATATTTGTTAAAAAAATTTAATATCAAATTCCACTAAATTTGTAGTTGGTTTAATATTTTATTATCAAATTTGCGCAAATATTCGTAAATTTTTAACAGAATTTTTTACATTAAAACTATAAATTTTTTACATCAATTTAAAATAAATTAAATTACTTAAATAAAATATCAATTACATTCAATATAAAATAAAATTAATCACAATAATTTTATAGAAAAATACATAATTATTTTATAAATTCATATATAATTAATTCAAAATACAACTGACTTAATTAAATTATTTTGATATTTTGACTCGTTTTTTTATATTAAGAATAATTATGTAAATTTAAAAATCAAATAAAAAATAATTTTAAAAAAATAAACTTTAAACTATATCAATTATTGACAATTCTATAATTTTAATTTGTTAGAACTGATAACTCTTTTGTATACGTGTATTTATTTAATAAAAATAATGAATACTATTTTGTAACATTAATATACGTATTGATTTTACATATTACCTTTAACAAAAAAAAAAAATTAATAGATTCAGTATTACTATAAAATTAACAAATATTTAATTGCTGATAAAAATATATTAAATAAGTAAAATTATGAAAATATTTGAATTTAACGTGAGTGTGTATATGTTGTGTCATGTGTGTAGAGAATTTGAAAATTTAGGTTATAACATTAAAACGATATTGTTTTAATATATTTTTTAAAATATTAAAACGGTATCGTTTTTGTACTTTTAAAAAAATTAAAAATTTATATATTCATGGATACTCATTACGCATATTGTAAATATCTATTCGCATTTATTTTTGTCTAAAATTTGTTATAAGTTTTATTTATTTTAACTTGTTCCAAACCCGCTAAAAAGTATATTAAATCCGTCTTATGAAGGTCGGGTAATAGTGGCTAATTGGTAATTTAAATTATCATGTCTTATTATATTTGTGTATTAAATAGTAGACAATTTAAACCTGATTCATTTAATAATCGTGTCAAAAAATTAAAATAATAATCTTTAATCTAATATGATTATTAAACAATTAAACAAATAATAACATATTATCCAATTAACATATATATTATAATATATTTTTATAATACTATATACTTAAATACTAATTAATTTCATTCTAAATATAATTAAATATTTTTTAAAATGTGATAAATATAATTAATTTTTTTAGAATATAAAAAAATATAAATTTATAAATAAATTAATACGTTATAATTACATAAATAATTAATCGAATTTATATATCAAAAACTTTTAATTCGAACCCAATACGATTATTAATTATATGAATTGTATTAGTTATTTAATAATTATATTTAAATTCTTAAATTCATATCAATTTCATATTATGTATTTAATGATTATATTATTTTATATCAATTTAAAATTTAAAATTCGAATGAAATTCGCATTCATTTTATGGATAATGACAAAAATTTGTCACCCAAGTCATACCTTAAATTGAATTAAATATATTAATTACGACTTTCTTTTAATATGAACTTAACGTCGTTATGAAAAAGTTAACACTTCCTCCGTCCGCCTGACCGTATGCTAAAGTATTTAACGTTGACCCGGTCATTGACAAGTCAACATTGTAATATTAATTATTTTTTATTTTTATATTTATTTTTCAAAATTTAAATCTCATTGGTCATCGGTTTTCGTCCTAGTCTTCCTGGAACTATTTGAATGAACTTCTTAAATTGGAAGCCTCTCCAAAACGAAACGTCGTTTTAACGCATACCTGCTCTTAATCGATTCGGTTTCCCGAGTTTGAATCTCAGGTGGATCCTGCAGCAGCGATGGCGCCGTCCGGCGATAAAGTGGATAAGATGCAGATCCGCCAGAATTACCAGAATCTATGGCATACCGACCTCATGAAAACCGTTGTACAAGACCCTCCCTGTACGTATATATTCTATGTATATGTTTTTGTTTTGCGTCTGTATTTTTGTGTTGTGTTTCTGATTGTTGTTTCCTTTGACTTTGCAGATTGCTTGTTTTCGTGTTTCTGGTGAGTAATATGGATTGTTCGTTACATTAATTGCGGTTATGGATCTGTTAATTCGGCCATGTTCATTTATGATTTTAGGTTTACAAGCATTATGAAGGCTTGTTTGACTTGTTCAGAAATTTACATGTTATGATGTTTGTTTTATGTACATTTGAAAAGATTGATTTTGTTTACTTTTCTTTTCTTTCAACGTTGATGTATAGTGTGATAAATTGAGTATCAATTAAAATTTATAAAATTGTGGAACAAACTCTTTTGTAGTTTATATTGGATAATTTTGCGTAATGACTTCATAACCTGAAGCTAAAAGCTACGCCTTGGGCTATCAGCTTTGGTCCATTTTATGTACATTTGGAACTTGGCAATGTTTGCTTAATGCTGTAATTCAAGTTTTTTTTGGTGAACATTTGTCAGCTGATTTTCGTATTATTTGCTTACATCTAAATTATATTTATTTATACTGATTTGATGGTATATTAGTTGATTCCTTTTGATAAATCTTCAATTTTACACCTGAGTCAAATATTGAACGATGCATGAGTCATAAGTATGGTTAGCATGATCAGGTATGCAATATTTACCACTCCAGTTCCCAGGACTGACTGACCATTTAAAGAGTTTTAAGAAGTTTGAATATCATATGGACTTGCTCCTAATTTTGTGATTTTTAAAGTGTGTTTATTGTGCTACTGTGTTTTCTGATGTTGCCAGTTAAGTACTTCACTTGTGCATTTAAATCCTGCTTGTAATTTTTCATATGTCAAACAGCTGAACAATCAGACGTCTTTCTTTGGAATTGAATAGTTTCTGCTCAATGAATTATGGCTGCTATAAAACAGATGCATCATAGATAGTTCTTAATTTATATCTCCAACAGGGGAAAAAATCAAAAGAACACTTAGTAGTCAAGCTCGTATATGTTTTGTTATGCGTTCGTACTCACCATTGAATGATGAATGTAAGATTGAGCTAGAGATTTATATTCTCGGTGCTACGGCTTCCTTATATTTTTTCACCCTGGATATTGCAGTTTTACTTGTGCTGCCATGTAACTAAATAAACAATTCTAACTTCTTGCTTGAGTTTTCACTTCTTAATACCATCATTCTATAATTATTCATGTTCCTGATATTTGGTGCTTTGGTTTTGATTACATTTTGATTTGCAAGATATGTAATAATTGTTTTCTTCTTCTAACTCAACACATCTGATAACCTTTGTTTCATTGCAGTGGGCCATGTGTATCTTACCTGCTTCGGAAACGAGCGCTTTACAATGACATGTCCAGGTCACTGTTACTTCTGATGCCCATTTAACAGTGATCTGAACTGACATAATATGGTATATTTTGGTGTAAATATAATACTGTCTTGTTTGCAATAGGTACGTTTGTTGTGCTGGTTATATGCCCTGTAGTGGCAAGTGTGGAGAAAGCAAATGTCCTGAACTTTGCCTTTGCACTGAGGTATGGAATTTATTTTGTTTTGATTGACAATGCTGCTGCGTTAATTGGTTTTGATCTGATGCTGCTAGGTTTAAGCTCTACCCTTGTGTATTTTTGAGATCACTGGAAGAAAGCAATATCAAGCAATAGTGACTGTTAGAATTGCCTCTGAAAAGGAATTGGAAAAATTGCTATGTAATACCATATAATTTTCATTTTTCTTGGATTTGAGTTTTTCAAAATGTCAATTCACATTTGTTGTGGATAATTTCTTGTACCACCTTCTGCCCTGGAATATTCAAGCTAACCTTGTTAGTTTCTAGTCCCTAGTCTCTAGCCTATAGGAACACGTAGGGGTGGGCAAAACCAAACCGAATCAAACTGATGGTTTGGTTCGGTTTAGAAATGTATCAGTTTAGTTTGGGTTTGAAAAAAAGAAACGAAAACATTAGTTGTCAGTTTAGTTTTTTGTTTAGACTCAATCTAAATCAAATCGACCAAACAAATTCTTTTTTTAGGTTTGAGTTTAAACCGAACCAACAAATATTGGTTTGGTTTGGTTTGTCCTTTATTATCGCTTCTGTTCAGTTTGAGCCAAATCAAACCAATAGTTTTGGTTCAATTTGAAATCCGGCCCAAACCGAACCTGCCCACCCCTAGGAATAAGTCAAGCCACTTTTCCATGCTACCAAAGAATTCATCCTGATTATGTTAGAGACAATTGGCTATGGGTTCTGGGCAGCACAGAGGGAAAAGGAATTCATTCATCATGAGTCTCCTTTTGATATTATTGTACACTGTTGTGCAGCACAAAGAATTTATCCCGTGTTGTGGGTTTGCAGTTTATAAACTGGCATATCAGTTGTAAAGAACCTATGTCTTTTATTATTACTAACTCCATGTCTTTTTGACATTCCAGGTTTTTTGCTGCTTTGGAAATTCGGTGGCCTCTACCCGCTTTCTGTTGCAAGATGAATTTAACATCCAGACAACTGCCTGTGATAATTGCATTATTGTACTGTCCCTCACTATTATAGATCAATCTATTATTAAATGTGCACTTCTTTGTGATTTGTTAAGCTTGTTTTTTCTTCATATGCAGGGCTTTATGTTTTGCCTCAGCCAAATTGCATGTATATTTTCCATAATTGCATGCATTGTTGGAAGTGATGAACTTCGGGAGGCTTCGCAGATACTGAATATATTGGCTGATTTAGTTTATTGCACGTAAGGGTTTTCCTCCTTCCCACACTGAAAGCACTTAGACAAAATGACTGAAATATCCTACTGACATACTATATGTTTTGTTTTGCAGGGTTTGTGCCTGCATGCAGGTACGCAAGTGATTCAAGTACATGCAAATTGAACTACTTCTAAAGAAAAATTTCTTCACATTTTGTTGTAATTTTATGCAGACACAACACAAAGTCGAAATGGACAAAAGAGATGGCAAGTTTGGTCCACAACCAATGGCAGTGCCCCCTCATCAACAAATGTCTCGCATCGATCAGCCATATCCTTCGTCAGTCGGATATGCACCTCAACAAGGCTATGGCTATCCACCACCTCAGGGTCATGGCTATCCGCCACCTCAGGTTCAAGGATATCCTCCACCTCAAGGCTATCCACCTGCAGGTTATCCTCCTCCTGCATACAATCAAGGTCATTACCCACCTCCTGGTTATTAGGTGGCATATTCTTCTGCGTCATATACCTGGGTTTGCTGTCCCAAGGGTTACTTTTGTTGTTGTTGGTTTGGGAAATGAACTTAATGAGACTTTCGAGTTATCAACTGGGGTATGAGTAAAGCTGTGTCTTCCGAATAAGATTTACTTGCAGACAGATGATTGGTAAAGCAGCATACTTGTGTGTCTCAATATTTCTATTGTTTGACTAGACGCTCATAATTACTGTCTCCGTGTCTATTATTGTAAACTTTTTTTTTCTTTTATACTTATTTTCCCATGGTTTTATTTGCAAATTTGGCTGTAGGGGTAGGTGTATTGGTAATACATTTTACTTAAAGTGACTAATTAGAGTATGTGATTTGATTGCCTACTTCGTCCTAGGACGAAATTGTTGGCATATTAATCATTCTTACGAAGATAAACCTGCAATTAAGCTACATCAATCCAGGTAATTTTGTGTGATTTATTAGAAGGAATGACCAAAGCTTCTTCTGTTCGCATTCAGTTCTGGCTCTCTAGCATTCCCTTATAACGTTCGTTTTCTATTACTTTCATGCTCATTTGCCGAATCCCAATTTGTGTATTTCGAGGGGCCACCTATAAATCTAAATCCAGCCAACTCAACGACCCATATGGAAATTCTTATCATTCATCGTACTACCTGACATGATCCTATATATTCCCATCTCCATTTAGTTAAGAGTTCATACCTAATCTTGAACTCCGTCGACAGCACGGGAATGGCGTTGTAGGTTTTGTCACCACCTCTTTACGTACTGCAAGCTACAGCTACTTTCACAATTTTGACAAAGGGTGACAAAAATTAACAAGAGCAATTATAAAATAGGATGTATCTTAATGTAACGTATTATAGTTAGACCCATATAAGAATGGTATTATTTTAGACTCTCTTTTACTAGTTGATGATAATGAGAATCTTCAAGCAAGTTGTTTCACCAATTTTATACTTTTAAAGATAAATTATTTGATGGGAAGAAAGAATAAACCTATTTTATGTTGGCCCCACTCGTCTCCTCTCTTCTCTACCAAAGCTAAAATGAAGGTGGGCCTCTCACTATTTATAAGTGGCGTGGTATGAGAGGACTTCCTCCGATTAAAAAGAAATCTCCAGCATAAATATATATATATATATATATATATATAAAAATAGAATAAACAACATACAAATATTAAAATTAGGACTTTTGTATACCGTGTGGGCTCCTTTCTTAGAAAATTCTTACGCGAGGTCATCTAGAACTTGACACTTGGCAGCAAATAAGTTTTCCACATTAATAAATAATTTTATTATTATAACCGAGTTGAATTGAACCTTCAAAGCTGTTGCAACCAACGCACCTAAATTTGTATCATCATTAGAATTGGAAGAACTTATTAGTAAGAAATTGTAGATTAATTTATTAATTAAAACGGTACAGTTTCAAGTGGAAAGTAAGACGTATATATGAAAGAATGTGGGTGGGTTCAGTCCATTTTATTAATTTTCAATTGTATTAACTAATTTAGTTCCATCGAGTAGATCCAATATTACCCCACAATTATCATGTAATGTGTTGACAAACTTAACCAATACACTCGAAGTACCATGAACTTAACACTCAATCATAACACATAAATCAAAGAGAATTATTAGATCCAAATATTAATCTTCATTAACCCAAAATTAGAAAATTAAAATAAAAAAATGTACAATAACATACAATTCTGATATTTGCCCAATTTTCATTTTGTTTTTTCCTCGATCATTTGCTTTTATATACATACACACCAACCATTCCAACCCAAGAAGAAAATCAAAATCTATAAATCTGTAACCTGAGAATACTCGCCATCGTAAAACTCAGAGATCCCAGAAGCTGCCCAAAGTCTCTCATTGAACGTATCTTGCATATCGTCAGGAATAAAAGACGTTCTACACAACGGGCACGTTTTCTGGTCGTAACCCATCCAACGGTCGAGACAGGAGCGGTGAAAGATATGTCGACAGTTGGTGAGCCGTCTGATCTCATCCTGGTCTTCAAACTCGTACAGGCAAACAGCGCAGCAGTCTGGTGGGTCGACTAGCTCGGAGAACTTAACAACTGGCAAGATTTCTCGGATGAGAAGGGCGGAGACAGAAAGAGGAGCAGGGGCACGAATGGTTGGCGTGTCAGGCCAGGCAATGTCCGGTTCGATAAATTCCTGTAGACCCAGATAGCTGAAAACAACGGAGATTAGTTTTCTGACGAAACCCAGAAGGTAAAGCGTGTAAATGAGGAGCTTTGGAAGGATGAGAAGCTCTGTGCAGGCAACGGGGAAACCCATGATTTGGACGGAGAGATGGACAGTTAATGAATAAAGAGTGAGGGGAGAGGAATGGTGAGTTATATAGAGGGTTGAGAGTGAAATAGCGGTAAAGAGGTTGGTTTTTTACGGAGAATGACAGCAGAACCTACGCGTAGGAGAGAGATTGCTTTATTTTTCTTTTTTTGACGCTAACATAAATTTCTTTAATTAAGAATTAAAATAAAAGGAGAGTGAGAGCCATAGTGTTGAAATGTACGAGACATGGAAATGGGGTCAATTGGTTCCACAAATAATCCAAAGTGAAGCCCACAAAAACAAGTTATTGACTAAGATTAGTGACAAATTCATTGCAATAACGGGGTTGAATTTTGATATATTTGACACAACTTTGTGTGATTTAGGGGTGGCAATTTTTTTTTGCCATGATTCACAAATTCGACATGAAAATAATGTAAAATTTTTGAATTTAAATTAAAATAAAATTATATTATTATTAAACAAATAACAAGATATAATACGATTAATAATTGTGTCAGATTATGATTTAAAATTATTGACATGTGAATCCGTTTATAACACAATTAATTATTTGAATAATCATATTATAATAATTCGTTTATAATTTAATAATTTTTATTTTAAAAAAATTATAGTTTTATTTATTTATTTTTAAAGGTATTTAGTTATATTTATAATAAAAATTATTAGTATTTAAGAAAATATTCTTATAAAATATAAATATAAATATTAAATTAATAACATAATTATAATTTATTTAATAATTATGTCGAATTCGAATTAATCTTTTTTACATAACACGATACTTGAATTACCACCACTCGTATCATTGTCCCGTCTTAAACGGGGTGTGCCATGCCACTAAAATTTCAAATGCCCTTACATCATGATTTGGAACATTTTAGGCCTCCTTCACTCTCTCCCCTTTTGTCTTCTCTAGCTTATGTTTGTTAATTGTGATGTCTTGTGGGAAAATAATGTTGTTTAATGATTCCATCTTCAATTTAATTAAATCCCAAGTGTGAATACATACAAAGAAAAAATGAATGCGATCACGAGATAGAGTTGAGAGTTTTTGATAAGGAAATGTACACGTTTTAAATATATAGCATTAATTTAGAAGTCAAGTATTAACGTTTTGATCAAAGCTCAGCAATGAATGAACAACACGGTGATAATTACTTATTTCAATACTTTTCCACACACGCACATCATCCTCTCATCAAAATTTCTATGCCAATATGAATATCGTGTCATTGAATTATATGAGTCCCATTCACGTTTTAAATATATAGGCACGGGCATGAATAAATGCTGAAGTTAAAGAATCAAGTAATTGTGGTGATTGTTGTGAACAGAGATCAATTGGCATATGGGTTTATGAGAGGAGACAACGAGTGTTGGATGAGAGTGGTGAGCCCTAGCCGACCAACCAATGAATATGGGTTGGAATTGGACGAAGAGAAAATCAAAAAGAGTCATGGCATTATGTATGTAGGTAGGGAAGTTCATGTTCATGCTCATTGCATATCAGCTCCACCATGCAGCAGCACTTAGGCCTTGATTTTCTTGCCCATATGCTCTGACAAAATGTCCAAATACCGCCAAGACAAATTTAGGCCCACCCAAAATTTAATTTTTGTGGGGGATGGCCGACCGCTATGCGCGGAGCTCTCACCACCACCTTGGCTTCCTCACTTGTCTCATTCCTTGTCTCTGTTTATTCCATGTCCAGTCCATGCTCTGTAACGAAGCACTATCACTTCTTTTTTTCTCTATATTTGCTGTAAATAAATAAAGCTGCTTATTACTTTGTAGGAAAATACAAATACGCTTTTCAAATAAGGCAATTATGATATGAGTATGCATTTAGGCAAAGCTCTCTGGCATTTTGGCCTTATTTCGGGCATATTAACAGGTAGGCCAGCTAAATCCAACCAATACCCATTTCTCTTTTTCTCTTTTTAACCAAAGTTATTAACTGTATTTTACAACACTTGTTGTAGTTTATTAATGCAGATATCAAACCAAAAAGCATGATTTTATATACCATCCTACCAGAATTTGCCTGCCATTAGGATGAATGAAGAATCAAATTTTGTCTATTTTGGGAAGCTAAAAATCAAAGTGCTTCCAACTTTGCTTGTCAGAAATTGTCGATTATGCTTCAAAAGAATGGCAGAGAAATAAGTTATAATATTTAAATAAGACAATTAACAGCAACTTGCATTGTAAATTAAGTTATTAAGGCAATTAAGATGGTTAATTTATCTGGGTCACGCTTGAATTGAATTGACATGTGAGAGCATGTTGATCATTTCCAATATGGGCTGACAAGGACAACGTGGCCTTCTTTGTGTGTGTCCTTTTTCCCTTATTTTCGGAAATTCCAATAACTAATATTCTCGTGACCAATTTTCAGGATAATAAAAATGGAAGAGCTGCAAGAATACAGCCTTTTAAAATATTTCCTCTTTGTATTATCATAATTTTGTTACTCTGTTGCTAGAAAACAGAGTAAAAGAAACTCAAATCCTTGTATTTGATTACGAGTGAGATTTGCAGAGATGCCTGCTCTGCAGGAGAGAATATTAAAAAAGAAATTACAGCTACGCAGTGAGAAGTAAAAACTGTAAGGTAGTATCTGTTGTTGTCCCCCTTGGTGTTTTGGAAAGGATAGTGGTTTACAGACAAGTCATTGTAAGTTGTTTGGCTTTCGACATCTTTACTGTACACCCACGTTTTGTTCGAGGTACAAATCCTTTAAAATTGTAGTGTAAAATTCTCAATTATAAAGAAAGAAGGTAGTGTCTATGTTCATATCTCTCTCACACACAAACACTCCTTACAACCATTAAAACATTATCTTCTCTCTAATGGAGGCAAAGTTTCTTTCCACTTTTGACTCTTGATTTGGATTGTCTTCTGTCCTAGGGATGTCACTATCTAATTCTAACCTTTCCCCCAAATCAAGAGTATATAAACCATCTTCCTTTATTCGTGTATTAATAAAAGTTATGGGGTAATGGAGCTGATTGAGACGGTACTTGGAGGAAAAAAGCCAAATGAAGTGAACGGAAGATTTTCCAGATTGATAACAATGTGATGATAAAAAAGAATAACGATATTAGCATCAACAGAGCACAACACAACAGCCGAAGAAGCAAAAGACATAGGCCATAATGGCGGGTCATGTAAGCATGTGGTGATGTCTGCTGTTCTTCAATTTGTACCTAACCCCGCATCACTCATGCACTTGCCACCCATCTCTCTAAATCAAAATATGCACGTAATTTTAGCTTCATTTGTCAAATCATATCATGTGATCCTTGCTTCCACGTCAAACTAATTTCTCATAGAATAACAACATATTTTTAATTGTAAAAATGTGAAAGCTCGAAATGTTATGTGCATGAATGGTTAAAATGTTTAAAAACAAGACCTATTAGCCTAAGTATTAGAAAAAGGGCATGAAAGCTGACATTATTTAAAAGAGAATATGCACGCGTTACTTATAATTTAAAAACGTGGCTTAGCTTTGCGCCGTTGCTGTGCAAAGTAGAATTCCAATGACAGATAATTGTTCATCATTATATATTGGCAACTTGATTATTTAGAATAGTGTTTGTTTTAGTAGTCATGATTAACAAATTAAGTTATGGGTAGTTTGGAATTTAAGAACTATGTACTTAAATGGATGCAATTTTAGTGGCTTTGATGCCCAAAATTAAAAAATTTGGACACGGTGTGACAGTGTTAGACCCATCAGCTTTTAGTTTGTTAACGAACGGAAAAGTTATTAAATCAATGGTCCACTCATTCCGAATTTATGCAATTATTGGGATTGCTTGGAATGCATGCAAAATCTTGTTGAAAGGACACAAATTTTATTTTCATTTCTAACTTTTCAGCTAATGAAAGAAAGGTAATAATAATATAAATCGAAGTGATAACAAGTATGCATGCAAGAGAATCTAAAGTATGGGTTACAAGTTTCCTAATTAGTGCGTAAATCTCGTTGAAAGCACGCAATTTTAATTTAATTTCTGACTCTTCCGTTAATGACAACAAGAACCGGCCCATCAGAGACCCAATAGAGGCCTAAAACACCGGATTCGTACTTGATCCAGGAATCACTGAGCCATTAGCCCATTTGGAAATCCAGTACTGGGCTGCTTTTTCGATAATGAAAACAAGAACCTGTCCATCAGAGACCCAAGAGAGGCCCAAATCACTGGATTCGTATTTGGTTGATGAATCACTGAGCCATTAGCCCAGTGAAAATCCAGAACTGGGCCTTTTTTCCGCCAATGATCCTGCCCATCAGAAACCCAATAGAGGCTCAAAATACCGGATTCGTACTTGGTTGAGGAATCACCGAGCCATTAGCCCATTATAAATCCAGTAGTGGGTCTACTGACCCAACACAAATTCATAAAGCAGCCCATCTACTGATAACACCACTAGTTGTCCATCACTTACCAATTTTAAAGCGCTTTGGACTTCAAACCCAATATTTGCAGACTATTGTGAAGAAAAATCCGAATGAAGTACTGAGCATGTAACTGGCGAGCTTAGAGCAAAACTCCAGTAGAAATGTAAAGGTCTTAAATTTGATCATAAAGCCCAATATTTATATACTGTATCAAACATAAGATCCCTTCACATTGGTAAATACACTACAGACTCATTTGATACGTAAAATAAATAATTTAATATAATATAAAATAAAATATAATATAATTAATAGTTTATAATATAATAAAATTATGTATAAATATGACAAAATATAATAAGATTATATATATAATTTTATTTTTATAATTATTAAAAATTAAATAAATTAATTATTTTAAATAAAATAAAAATACTTAACCCTTTAAATAATAAAATAAAATAAAATATTGTTATTTTAATAAATTTATTTAAATAATTAATATCATATTAATAAAATTTTATAAAATATTTAAATAAAATATTTTAATTACTCTTATTTTATTTTAATTTTTAATTAGAATAAAAAATAATATATTTTTTGACTGTTAGAATAAATAAAATAAGCCTTATAAATACTTAGAATATAATCTCCCACGATCCAAATATAAGTTATAGATTGATTATATAATTTTATTCTTTAGCTCAACAATTATGTAGCATACCAAATAAGGCCTACGTGTACCTACCTATTCATCAACGATAAAGATCAAAAACTTATGATTTGGAGAGAATCATAATTACCATGTGAATTGTAGCATATCATATTTCCTTAACAAGGCTGCAATTACTTTCACTATTGTCGGCTATTTTATGCGTTGGTCCACAAATATAATTCCAATTTATGCTTGACTTGCACTACTTTAAGTTATAACTACTGAAGGAAATAAGACAAATGGGTTTTGGTTAGCCACATGTACACCACGAAATATGTCTGATTTCAAATCACATGATCCCAACCAAATACCTAACCAAGACATCGTAACAAGCAATGATGAAAAAAGGTGTAATTATATAATCAAACGCTGCTTTTGTCTTCATTCTTGTATGTTCTGTTAACGTTCATTAAATTGATCAGACTGTTAACTTATACAGGACTGGAGGCACCCAGGCCAATAATTAATACATTGGAAGTTAATTTGTTTTGTTCTTGAAGGCTTCTACCAAAGAGTCATTAGTACTCATTGCCCATCACCCCAACAGCCTTTCAAAACGTTCTCTTCCCGTCAGACTGTTAGCAATTTCGAGTTTTCTGTGCCTACAAAATTGACTGGCTGGGTCATTGACCATAAGTCTACTTAAATACCGTAATTATTGCAATTAAGTATCTTTATTAACGGAGAGTGTCAGGATCAATTGAAAACAAAGAACAAGTGGCATAAATGCAATCCCGCCGATGGAAGTAATGAGCAACAAAAGACATCACTCCCACGCCATGCACATCGATAACATAATAAAAGAACCAAATTTAGGTGTGGCCGTGTGGGGTTAGCCTGTTTGTTTGCCTTGCTTGTCCTGCACCTGCCCGTGCTGTTTCTTCTTTCTTCCCTTTTAATATCTTGTTGACAAGTATCCCGTTGTGCTCATCGGCAGAGTCACCAAAATCATTACATTAACAACACCACTAGCAACGACAAACATTGAATGCTCTCTCTGCACTCTGTTTCTCAGTTGCAAATTTTTATCCTTATTTGTCTCGAAACCACCACCATTTTTAATTCCCATTTTTTATCATCAAAAAATACAAATTCACTGGCAAATGGGCTGAACTAAAAGACAACAATCACATTAACACAACAGTTAAAGAGACATAACATTAAACACATTTCATGGCAACATCTGCAACAGCAGCAGCAGCAACTAAGCTCAAAATCCAAACTCAGCCCATTAAGCCCAAACGCGGCAAGTATCGTGAAACCACTATTTCCTCCTCTGCAACTGCGCCCACCGCCGCCAGCACCAGCACCCCAACGACAGCAGCCACAGCCACTACACCGACCAACGCTGATTCTTTTCCTCATAATCCCACCCGAAAACTTGAGCCGCCTACAATAGTAGAGCCCGACAACTGCTGGTGCTGTCCCGCATCCCAACCCATTCCCTCTCCACCGCCGCCTCCACCACTGCCACCTCAACAGAGAACCGTCAGTACGTATAGTAAGGAACCCGGCCCGAAAATTATACTCGACTCACCATCAACATTTAGGATCCGGTTCTCTCCCGGCAGTTTATCGCCAGTCATGGATTTTACACACACCGGAACGCCTCCCCCGTTAGGGCACTC
The DNA here is from genome assembly GCA_035584115.1 of Cedrela odorata. Taxonomy (NCBI): domain Eukaryota; kingdom Viridiplantae; phylum Streptophyta; class Magnoliopsida; order Sapindales; family Meliaceae; genus Cedrela; species Cedrela odorata. Next base: position 1,620,712 of record JAXCLQ010000011.1, on the reverse strand, counting down.
GTCAGACTCGGCATTTCCTTCGAGTTTCAGCAAATTTAACTCTGCTTTAACGGCGGGGCTTTTAAACCCGATGTCTCCCCCTCCCGACAAAACCCGATCCAGCCCGACGCTTTTCGAGATGATGTCTAGCGAGCCTGACGTTCACCCGAAAACCCAGATCCCAATTGCCCACAACATTCCCGTATTGGCTTCGCAGAAAGCAGCTCAACAACAACACCAACAATCGTTCGATACCCAGCAGCTGAAAATGCAAAGAATATCAGATCTTTTGTTGACTAGAAGTCCAGGTAACCAGTTCAACGAGTCAACGTCAAGTGATATAAACCTGACATTGAGTTCTAAAGATGGAATTAGTGTGCCATTGAGCGTGCACAGACAGATTCTTGTGGCACACAGTAGGTTTTTTGCTGTCAAGTTGTCGGATCGATGGACAAAACAGCAACAGAAAACAACTCTTCCATACATCGTGGAGATTGCAGATTGTGATGACGTCGAGGTTTATATCGAGACTTTGAGGTTGATGTATTGCAAGGATCTTAAAAAGAAGTTGATGAAAGAGGATGTTTCGAAAGTTCTTGGTATTTTGAAGGTATGTTCTTTGATTTTTATTTATTTAATAAGAGATGAAGTTATCAGTTATGTACATTGTATAGGAGTTTATGTTCACGAATATTTTATGGTTAAGTCATAAGTGTTAGGGATTTGTTTGATTGCCTAGAAACTGTTTGTAGGATTAGGAAGGAAATGAAGGATTTTATTATTTATATAAACTTAAAATCCCCACTTACCTGAGAAATTGAAAGTAATCTGCATGTAACGGGAAATAATAGTTTATGCTTGAGATAATGTGCTCTGTTTCTTTGCTTGATGACTATTTTGCAGTAACCAAATGGAGGGTTGGGGTGTAGAGGATTAAATTGGCTGGTTTTGTCTGTTTTTCTTTTCCTTGTAGGTTTCTGCAGCGATTGGGTTTGATGCGGGGGTTTTGTCATGTTTGGAGTACTTAGAGGCTGCACCATGGGCTGAGGATGAAGAAGAGAAAGTGGCTTCACTGTTATCGGAGCTCAGACTTGAAGGTGTTGGAGCTGGTGAAGTTTTGAAGAGGGTTTCAGCTGAAGTTACTAATGGAACAGAAGAGGGTGGTGACAATGAGGAAGTGCTTCTCAAACTTTTGCGTGTAGTTCTTGAAGGCAAAGATGAGAAGGCAAGGCGTGAGATGAAAGGATTGGTATCAAAAATGCTTCATGAAAATTCATCTCAAAATGATCTTCGGAAGGAGTCATTGTACTCTGCATGTGATGGGTGTTTGCAATTGCTTCGTCACCATTTTCTCCAGGCAGCATCGGGGGATTTGCAGGACGTAGGTCAGATTGCGCGGCAGGCGGATAACTTGCATTGGATTTTGGATATCTTGATTGATAGGCAAATTGCTGAGGACTTTTTAAAAACATGGGCTTCTCAATCTGAAATATCTGAGGTACATTCCAAAATTCCTGCAGTTCACAGGCACGAGATTAGCAGAGTTACCGCTAGACTGTTTGTCGGAATTGGAAAAGGTCAGTTATTGGCTTCAAAGGATGCGCGATGCTTGCTTTTACGGACTTGGTTGGAGCCTTTTTATGATGATTTTGGGTGGATGAGGAGGGCATCTAAAGGCCTTGATCGACACTTAATTGAGGATGGTCTTAGTAACACAATTCTCACTCTGCCTCTAGCTTGGCAACAGGAAATTTTGCTTGCTTGGTTCAATCGATTCTTGAACTCTGGTGAAGATTGTCCGAATATACAAAGAGGGTTTGAAGTTTGGTGGAGAAGAGCCTTCTGGAGACGTAATGGTGAGCAGGAAAGATCACGGCAGTTAAGAATTACAACTGCAACCATTGAGAACTCATAGAAGCTATCAAGTTCCCCGTGCAACATATGATAATTCTCTAAGGGGTCTATTATCTTCTTGTGATTGCTATAATCCTAATTTCACATTAATATTTTGTTATTTTTATCTCCCTCCTCTCTAAACCAGGTCCTGAAATACTCGGGAGTGTTTGGGTTTCACACAAGTGGCTGATGTGTTTATTTGACTTCATATAACCTGGTTTAGTCTGGAAGAAGACAACTTTCTCCAGGTGCAATTTCCATATTTTTGTTGAAGACAAACTCAATAGAAGTTCTTGTTTTGTTGATTTGGCAATTGAAATAGAGGCTCTGATGTTTCTCTATTGCTATGTTGGATTTAGTTTTTCTGTTAGGATGATACATTTCCTCTTATGATCAGCTTACACGGAGTCTTTTTTACTTGAGAGTTGGAAAGGGGTATTTGGGTTAACCTGGACTGACGATTGGTAGATGTCAGGGATCTCTGATTAAATAACAGTGAAAATGACTTGGATTCTGCCCGTGTTAACACCAAAATTTGGAGCTATCGGATGTGCGTATCAAGTGTTATTGCATGCTTTGTTCTCTAAGTCTCAGAAAATCAAGTTCAATCAAGAGGGTGGGTGTGTTGAAGCATTATCACAGTTACTATCATCGTCGTTACTTATTGCAGTAAATCCATTTATTCAGTTTGGGCAGTCCTGGATCAATTCTCTTTGTTGGCCATATGAAGTACCACACATGATGGAAGACAACCTACTATCTGTT
>JAXCLQ010000011.1:1575006-1589414 GCA_035584115.1 Cedrela odorata | reverse complement strand
AAAAAAAATTATAGAAGAGTGACAAAAATCATTGAGATGCAACAAAAAATATCAAAAGACAACATAAATCATCGAAAAATTTTGTGATTTTTGATATTTTTTGAAATACTCCAAACATAAGTTTAAGAAATCGTATTAATTATGCTGATGAAAATGCATTACAAAATTTTCTAGCTGTTTATATAAAGTAAAATAAAAAATTTATCAAAATAAAAAATATTTTTTTATTTAAGAGAAAAACAAAAAAAAATAAGGATAAAAAGAATATAAAATATATTTTTATTATAGGTATAAAATAAATTTAAATTAATTCGTTAATATAATTAGACTTAAAATTTTATTCTTTCCTTTTAAGTAAGAGAGAGAGAGAGAGAGAGAGAGAGAGAGAGAGAGAGAGAGAGAGAGAGAGTATTGTAGAAACTGAAATTCGAATAACGTTTAATCCAAATTCCAACCAGAGCCATTAATGGCTTTATTGTCTCGTACGGTTATTATAAACGTTTGTGAACAGTGTATAATATGGGCCATCGATCAAGAAAGCGGGACCCATTACAATGATCCTCGAAAAACGAAAAAACTTTTTTTTCGATGAGTGGACCAGCCCCGCTTCTATCTCACCTACCTTTAGAAATTACGCTTAAATTATAAAGACAGGCAACGGAAAGGTTATGATTGCTCTCATGTCCTACAACCATTGGAAAGTAACATTTTAAAATCACCTGTTGGTGTATTTTAGCATTGCCATGAATGAATATGTCGTTTTCGTGCACCGACACTTTTTTGGTCTGATTAACGGAGATTAATTAAAGATGATAATCATTATTTGATATTTAATTTGTACATAAAAGGCTAGGATTAAGGACCTACTAGGTCAAATTCTAGTCACAATTAATAAAATAACATTATTATATAATATGCTCAAGTGAAAGCACAGTCGAATAATAAAACGGGGTTATGGACCTTACGGGTGTATAAGGCCACTTTGTAAATTGACTCTATAAACGGGATTACATATGCAAGACGTCATCAACACTCAAAATTGGACAGAAAATGCATTATACGTGTCATTTTCTTTATTTTATTCAATTTATATATGATTCGTAATGATCATTCAAATCTAAAGTGTATCATAGTACAACATGCCACGTCCCGGACTCAAGAGATTTACTTGCCCAGGATTCCAGAGAAGAGGGGATATGAACAATACAGTACGACGTTGCTCTCACATGTATGATGATGGTGGAACGTGTGAACTACAGATTACATTCAACATATTCCTTGTATTCTGACGATTGTTCCTTAATCTACTGTGAATTACACTTACAAAATTGGAAATTTGATGAATAAATTAAGGAAATTATGAGCAAACGACATGAAGGGGAGAGAGAGCCAACATCCTACAAATTGTAACTATACTTCGCTGACCTCACCCATTCTACAGACGCCCACGTCTATCTCAATGCTTCCTTTCTTCTTAGATTTCAAGACCCTGCAACAATTTCTCCTTGGAGACTGCTCAAAATTAAAAACAAGCAGCAAAAGAAATCGGTATTATTAGCGAAATTGCATTCAAACAAAAACGTCTTTAATGGGGAAGAAATAAACTGGAAGTACTTACCCTATTCCATAGATGTGGGTCAGGGTTTTTGTAAACTATTATTGTGTCAACATCAGCAGGATCAGCCATCTTCCATCTGCATTCAGGGTGAGTGACCCGATGCCGCGCGTACTCGCTCACGGTTTGGTTCATGGTAGAATTGAAGATAGCTTTAGACATGTAAAATACAAAAGGTTTTTGACACTGATTTCTGGTAACTGGACGAGTGTTGAATGCATACGCTGTGTAATCTGCTCTTCTGTACCAATTCAAGAATGTTCTTGAAGGCATTTCCATCTCGCGGGGTGAAAATATTCCGCGATAAACTTGAACAGCAAAGCCCCATGAAACTGAAATGGTCCAGGTCTTGCGTTTGTCGTAGCAGATGGATTGTTGCATGATTGCTGCAGAATCAAGCTTCTTAGGCATCATCAAATGCTGAAGAGCTTTAACTCTAGTCACATTGGGAAAGATGGGCTCAACTACGTCAAGGTGATGAAGCGACACCAAGGGTGCAATCGGGTGTGCAGCAAGGAGTCCAAACAGGTTTCCATACACATCATACTGATATCCATCCACCAAGATGAGATTGTTAGAATCAGTAAGAATCATTCATGACCCTGTTTATACTAGAAATCTCAAGATAAGATCAATGCATAATTGAACTCAGACCGAAGATAGTCTAGACCATAGTCCATAGATATGGTACCAATCAATATGCCCATCTCCTTTAAAAAACTTCCCAAAATTGCACCTGCTCATAGGCAGCTCACACATCTAAAATTAGAAATGGAAGGCTACTAGAAGGGGCATTTTCTATCCACTATCCCTCTAATCCATAGAATTGTGTACAATTTATGCATAAAATCTACATTAATGCATCTACTTGTAACATCAAAACTAATTAACTCCTTGCACTTCCCACTAAAATTGTGAGAGTGCCGGTTAACCAAACAAAAACTATTATTAGACATGCATAAACTCTGTTTAATTTATGCCAAATTTGTATGCCTCATAATTTATAAAGCAACAATTATTTATCTTTTGTAGCTAACAATATAAGTATAGCCACAAATAAAAGAAGCCGAGCATTGTTTAATCAACCTCACAGAGGTCTTACTCTATTCATACAAAACAGTTCAAAGAAGGAGCGTGATACCACGCACTACAAATGCTCGTGGGTATTAACATTTGTTCAAGTGTGACAAAACCGGGTCCAAGAGTAGACACACGTGGACCCCATCCCAAGTCCCGACACCACCGAACATTGAGCACATCACACGCCTGTTCAGTTTAGACCCTAAAGCTTATAGACCAATCTTACAGTCTAGAAAACATGATACCATACACAAACCCAAGCCAATCGACATCTCTACTGGGATTCCGCGAAACGAATAAAGTCATATCGGGAAATATCAACACGATATTTTATTAGGGCAGACTCTCTTAAAATCACTTCATTAACTGCAAATCAACAACACTGTTAACTTCTAAGTAGCCTAATTCAGTAATTTAATGCAAACGTAAACCGGAACAAAATCCCATAACTCATAGTCATATCATTCAATATATCGCGATATTATTTCTTACGGGGCAAATGATCACCGAGTTACCCACCATAAACTCAACCCCGATTGTATGACCCGAAAAAGGAACCAAGTAAAAGGCCAAATAAAAGACAAAAAAAAGTACAACAGAAAAAACAGTGATGTAAAGGGAGAAACAGTGAGCGGGTGAATGAGTTGCAAACCTGGTGGAAGCCGAGTTCTTTAGTGAGTGGAACACCGAGTTCAGCCATACAAGCTTGCATTCGATCATCAGAACCGTAAAGTCCAGGGTATCTGTGTATACACCTGTCTTGCATCTTAACAAGGGCTTTAGCCAACGGATAGCTTATAGCAAAGCCACCACCGCCATAAGCCATACCGTAAGAGAAAAATATATTTTGCAAATGACTCTCCGATAAACTACCTATGTAATAATACTGGTTGTGATCATATTTTCTCAAAACCCTAACCAAATTCTCCGTTATGAATACGGTATCGTCGTCTCCCATTACAAACCACCGGACATTTTTAAGCCCAAGACGGAGCGTTTCGGAGACGATGCGCGAGATCCGTATGGCCGACCGGTGCCCCTGCTTGTTCTTGTAAGGAAACTGAGAAGTGTCACTTGAGATCTTTACCGGTGGCAAGTGTTCGCTTGTGTTGGTTTTCACTGCATCGTCAAGCCAAACAACACCCCGCATGTTGTCATCCGGTCTATACCATATCTTGATGTACTCTTTTCTTTTGTTCCACAGTTTGGCTGATGCAGCGATGCCGAACACGATGTGGTGGATTTCAGTTGGCCTTTCTACTCGTGTTTCTTGAGATTCGCGTCGGTGGAGGTGGTAGTGGCTAGCCGTTTGATTTTGAATCAACGGCTCAGATGACTTGGCTGTGACGTTGGCTACCATTGCCGTCGATGTGCGGTGAGCGGTGGAGAAAGGTTCATCGTCGCAGGCGCGTGAAGTGGATACGAGCTTGAGAGTGTAGACAACGTACGTGACTGAAACGAAGAGGATGAGCCAGACCATGAGTTTCGGTGCGGGTCGGTTACTTGACCCAGTTCCTGAAATGGGGTTACCTGATGGGCTTCTCATCTGATCCCAAATTGGTTTCTCCAAATCCTTCTGGCTTTTCATTTTCCTTATTGTTTTTGAGCTTGTATTCTGTATCCCTATGTTGTCTAGCGAATGAAAAAAAATGAAAATTAGACCTCGTACATTGGTAATCTTAGTGGGTTGTTTGAAAAATCTAAGAGGGTTGTTATTAGATTTGGAGAAACAGAGCTCAAATGTTGGGACCAAAATTTCTTTTATCAAAGTCAAATTGAAAAGTATTACCAGATTTGGTAAAGTGCTTAAATGTTGGAACTTAAATTTGAGATCAATGCAGGATGAGAATACCCAGAAGAGAAAATGTGGTAGGATTTGAAGATTGAGAGCTAGCAATTGAAGACGATGATCTGGGAGCGCTGAGGAAGAAGGAGCTGTAACAGAGAGGTAAAGATAAGAGCAAGCAGAGGCATAGCTGTCCGAACTCTATCCGGGCAGAGCTATGCGGGGAAATACTTTGTGTTTAATTTTTATACTGTTTGTGACAGAATGTATTGGGTGTGGTCACTCAGATGTAAGTGAGAGAAAAATATAGTGATCAAACGATCATATTTGGCCTGGTGATCTGACCCCACTGAATTGACCTTTTTGTTATGTTGGTTACACGGACTTCCAGTTGTGTTTGAAGAGGACAGTCCACGTATAAATTTGCCCACAACATATCAGATGATTCCACCGACTCTCTCTTGCCAAATACCAACAGAACGACGCGTAAGGCTGTATGCTGTTCTTTATTTGCAATGTTTAGGGCGTTTAGTCCACACTTGCTTTAATTATTTGTTTTTTCAATTTACAGGCGTATTTTATAAAACGCGAAGAGATACAAGCTGGGGAAAATAGATTGCAATCTAACTCTTGCTTGGAGTAAATGCAAAGGCCTTAGGCAATTAAATGGGCGGAATTACGTAGGGTCAACAAATATTGCAAATAAATGCAGTTTATTAGAGCTGATCAATGTAGACATTGAATTGCTTGGAAAATGCAAAGAGAAGGACCTCGCCTTGGCCATGGTGAGGGACCCAGAACGGCAGCTAGTCTCATAATCTGACGACTCTCTGAATACTAAAATCAATCATTCCCCTTCCTTTTTAGATAACAGTAGAAGTACGTAAACTTCAATTATTAAAAGACGCATTGACATTTAATTTTCAGTTTATTCGGGGATAGTTTTAACGGGGGCAATATATCTATTCACAGTCCTATAGTTTATAATAACAAGAACATAAATTTATAGGACGGAAAGAGACTGATATAAGTGTCTTGTACAAGTAAAACTCGAAAAGATTGTAATTGTCAACTATCTAGTATCAGCAATTGTAAAGGAAACTGAAAGTATTGTTAGTTTGACAATTTCGTCAAAACTTTATTGAATGAATTCAGCACCTTACCCTGTAGTTTCTGGAATCTTTTGAAAAATGGGTACTTATGAGTGTCTTTTTCACCAACCAAATTCAGCACCAATTCTATTTCTCAACAAGATTATAAAAAAGAACCCACTTCTACTTCTCCATAAATCCTCGAGACCATTTGTTGAACCAATTGTCCTATTACGAGCTTATTTAATGCTTAAATGGTTGACCTTACAACTAATTTATGCTTTCAATTGTTTTAGAAATAAGTGTTAATATTATAAATTACACTTCAACAACCACATGTTTCAAAGATTCTGTACCAATGTAAATAATTTTTTCCATTTTCTTTTCAATTTGATAAGATGCAAAGCAAGGTTATCCTTTTATACCCCGTCCATTGTAACTTCCAATGTCATGCCATGTCATGTCCTTAAATATTTTTCTCAATCTACTAAAATTAAAATAACTGTCTCGACTGGGTTGCACTGCACATGGTAGATAAAGCAACGGAACTAACACTGTCCGTATCAGATTTAGACTTGAAAGTAAGAAAATTTCTCGCGTTTTCTGCACTAAATTTGCAGAATGGCATGGGCTTGATGGGTCATCTAAGATAAGAAACGACAACACATTTCGTATATGAAAGGTACACGTGAACGCTCTGTACAAACGTCCTCCATTAGTTTTCATTACTTGGGTGTTTTATTTGTCGAACGCTATCGATGATTTTGCCTTGTGAGTGACCAAACACAAGTTTCGAGGAGTTTCTGAAAACAGCCAACAATATTTGCTCGATGGACGCAGAATTTTAGTGGTAGTAGGCGAGAGAATGGTCAGTCGACTCTGCAATTTGAACAGATTATGCGTCGCACTATGATTAGTCTATTGGTGAGAGTATGTGACATATCTCCATTTGGTAATACAAGACGTGGAATCATTTCTTCTTTGATTGTCCTATCTTCTGTCAAATATAGATCGCTATTTTAGAAGAAGATTCTGGATTCTCCAGCTTCTGTTTACGGGACTGTTAGCATTTTGAATTGTGGGGAGCATTTCAGTGGCTAACTGCGTGTTTGGAAGGTGAGAAAATTCAAGGCGTATATACAATTACTGTGAAAAACAAATGCTATATATATATATATATACCCGTATGGTCGATTTACATTGTAGATAATTCATAAATAGTATGTTTAAAAATTAAGATTGTCCTATCTTAATTTAATTCTGAAAGTATGACAGTTAAAAATTGGCGGGCTATTGATTCTAAGAGTTAACATTGAGACTTTTTTTTTTCTTTTTCATCAAAACGACACATCTCGACGTTATTTCCCGCGCTATTGCGTTCTATTTTGTTAAACCTCTCTAGAACCCTGAACAAGGTCTTGAAGAAAGCCGTTAACAACCATGCATGAAGAGACTCACTCGCTCTATCTCTCTCCAAAAACCTTATATCAAAACCTTAATCAACCAAAACAATCATTCACAGGCACTCAAATCTTCTCTCTCTTTCCTCTCTCCACTTCTCACGGATCAAATCTACTCTCTTTTCATAAAAAGTGGCCATCCTCTTGACCCCATTTTGTCCACCACTCTCATCTCTCATTTCACCAAACTTGGTGACTTTTCTCGTTCTTTTTCATTCCTTTTTGACACCCGAAGCCCCGATATCATCACCTACAATGCTCTCATTTCTGGATTGGCTCAGTTTCGTCAACCTGGCCCTGCTTTAAAACTTTTTAATAGGTTAAGTTATCAGGGTTTGAGGCCTGATGTGTTCACTTTGAGTTCGTTGGTTAAGGCTTGTGAGAATTTGGAACAGAATGAGATAGTTCACGGGGTTTGTTTAAAACTAGGGTTAAATTCTGGGGCCTTTTTAGTTAGTGGGTTTGTTGAGAATTATGCCAAAAATGGGGAAATTTTCTCTGCTGAGAAGTGTTTTAGGGACTGCTTAAGTGTTGATAATGTGGTTTATACTGCTATGGTTTCTGGTTACGCGTGGAATGGGGAGTTTGAGAAGAGTAAAGAGGTTTTTATGGAGATGAGCAGTTTAGGTTTGGAACTGAATGAGTTTAGCTTGACTGTTGTGCTTGGTGCACTGTTTGATGTAAAAGAAGGGGAGCAGATTCATGGTTATGGCGTTAAAGTGGGTTTGTTGTCTGGAGGTTATAATCATTTGAATAATGCGGTTATGAACGTGTATGTAAGGTGTGGGAGAAAATTGAATGCTGTTAAAGTGTTTGATGAAATAGCTGAGCCAGATGTTGTTTCTTGGGCTGAAAGGATTGCAGCTGCTTGTGATGGTGCAGAAGCCTTTGGATTGTTCAAAGTTCTGCGCTTTAATGATTTTGAGATGAATGAGTATACAATGATAAATTTTTTATCTGTGGTTGCAGGGGAGAGAATGTTAAGACCTGGAAAGCAAATTCATGCATTTTGTTGCAAGGTTGGGTTTCTGGAAGTGGTTTCTGTTAGAAATGCCTTTATATCCATGTATGGGAAGTGTGGGCAAGTCAATGATGCTAGGTGTATTTTTGATTATATGATTTGTAGGGATTCTGTTTCGTGGAATTCCTTGATTGCTGGATATTCTGAAAATGGATTTGTTGGTCAGGCTCTGGAGATTTTCTATATCATGCATCAATTTTCACTACAACCAAATAATTACACTATGGCTAGCATTCTTGAAGCAGTGTCTAATTCCAAATCTCCAACGCAAGCGATGCAAATTCATTCATATATAATTAAATCTGGATTCTTGTCGGATGATTCTATGATTTCATGCTTGATAACAACATATGGTAGGTGCAATGTAATGAATGAATCAAAAAGGGTATTTTCTGAGGTTGAAAAGAAAAATGTGGTACATGTTAACGCTCTGGTTAATGCTTTAGTGTATGCTGGTTATCATACTGATGCTCTGGAATTCTACCGAACCATATGGGGCTCATACCCTGAAGTGGACAGCTTAACTTTTAGCATTGTCCTTAAAGCTTGTGGAGCTATAACGGATCTGGAACAGGGAAGAGCTGTTCACTGCCAGGCACTAAAAGCCAGATTTGACCTGGATAGCTTTGTTGAAAGTGCTATTATTGACGTGTATTGTAAATGTGGAAGCATAGAGGATGCAGAGAAAGCTTTCAGGAATATATCCACAGACAATTTGGTTGCTTGGAATGCCATGATTACAGGATATGCTCAACATGGTTGTTATCATGAAGTATCTAACCTTTTCAACAAGATGTCCAAATTTGGAGTAAAACCTGATGAGATAACTTATCTTGCAGTTCTTACTTCATGTTGTCATGCAGGGCTAGTGAAAGAAGCACATAGTTACCTAGACTGTATGTTTGAACTTCACAGAGTGATTCCGCAGTTAGAACATTATGCCTGCATGGTTGATTTACTTGGTCGAGTAGGGTTAGTAGAAGATGCAAAGAAGACCATAGATCAAATGCCAATTCCACCTGATGCACATATATGGCAAATTCTACTATCAGCCTGCAACATACATGGAAATGTCGACCTGGGTAGGGTTGCAGCAAGTAAACTTCTTGAGCTTCAGCCCGATAATGAATCTGCCTATGTTCTTCTTTCAAATCTCTATGCTTCAGCTGGGATGTGGAATGATGTTGGTAAGTTAAGAAAAGCAATGAAAGAAAAATTGCTTCAGAAGGAACCTGGTTCTAGCTGGATTCAAAATGGAGGATCCACGCATCACTTCTTTGCTGGTGATGCTTTACATTCTCAAAGTAAAGAAATCTATAAGGAGCTAATGAAGCTGTATGAGCATATGCTAGCATCTGCAAAATTGAATCCATAATTTCAGGACTTTTAGAGATTGCTGGTCAGTTCTATTCAAGTTGATATGCTATCTGTCAATCATTTATGCTGTTGCATTGTCAATGTTACATCACATTGTTTTAATCCTGGAAGTGAGAGTAAAATATGCTCCAATATCCCCAATTCTTACTGATGATGCTGCGATTCAATAAATAATTACTTCAGACTAAAATCTGAGAATGCAGAAAGAACGTTGCTTATGCTGTAGTGGTTTGTATAATTCAAAATTTCAAAATGCTTTGGTGTTCCTCAAATGTGATTGTACATTGAAATGTGAGCATTATGAATTTTATCAGGTGGAATTTTATCCTTCTGCTTCTGAAACTTGAACCCAATGCTATTAAGTCTAATGTTGCAGCTGCATAGCACAGCTGTGTCTCACTGTAGTATTAGAAGGATTCCGTTTTTCCTCGGTGAGATTGGGAGTTGGGGTATGGAAAGTGCAGGTAGATCTGGAAGACTAAAGAAAACTGATGTGCAGTTGAGAGATGGGAGGCATGCCATCAAATTTCTGATTTCTTTCAGACCAACTAGAGACAAATGAAATCCATAAGGTGATTTGGCTGTTGACTAATTATCAATTAATGTTTGAAAAATGTAATGCTTGTGCCTATCTGATTGTGAACACGTGTGGTCTCTGGTTTCTTGATATAGAAAATGGTCGATGACCGAGGTTGCCCAATTTTTAGAATTGTTGACTTAAGAAATTATCTCTGTTGTTTTTACAGACAGGTTTATCAAGTTCTGTGTTCATGGAGCCAGTGTCAGATTTACAGCTGTAAAGACACATTGGCGGGTATAGTTTTACTCATATTGTAGTTAATAACTAGAATATTTCTGATATTCTGTTACTCGTATCTGGATAATCGAACTCTAATGTTAATGCCACGGAAATAGGAAAGTGTCAGAAAAACTCTATGGTTTCACTTCATTCTGCAAAGTTTTGCATCTATTTTCACGTTTGCTAAACTAATTCACTGCAAAAAGCTAGAAACTTTCTTGCTTTTACGCCTTGATTTCCCAATCACTTTCCAATGGATCTCTCATCTAATGTTACTAAAAATTCTCTTCTAGAATTATGCTAAAGTTTGCCAAGTTAAACCTCATTTTCAAACAATATGTGCTACTCGCAAAATTGATCATTCTTAACGAGGGATTTTAATTTTGAAATGTAGATTTTGTTACAACATTCCAGGTTGTTGTGAAATTGTAGCTTTTGGTAGCTGAATAACATCTAGGATGATTAAAAAGCAAAGTAAAGGAGATATAATAAAGGATGATCAAGAAGAAGAACTTGTGGGACTGTTATACAATACACATATCACAACTACTAATGTTCCCTCAAATAGGTTTTCCTGTGGGCATGATGGCGATTTGAAGAAGCTTTAGATATCACAGAAACAATGGATTGGAAAGCATTTGCTGCTATCCTTGACTTTATCTGCCCTCTTTTCGGAAGGGGCCTAGCACTCCTGGAACTTTTGCTGATTGCACCAGCTGGAATATCTCTAACCTTGCTATTCATGCTGTAAACCTGAGGTATGTATTGTCCTTTTTCCTTGGAGAGATTGCTGCTTTCACAAATGTGGATATATGACCAATTGCTTCAGCTGAGAACTTATATAGCAGTGACAACATGGTATTCCAATCCCAGGAGCTTAGCTGATTGATCTAGAACAAGGATGAAGACTCAAAACAGGCTTTTCTAATTGTCGGGAGTTGGGGGGCATGCCAGCGAATTTGTCTTGCTGTACTGGATTCTTTTCAGATCAACTCGAGACATGTTGAATTTGTAGGTTGATTTGGTGACCAAATGAAAATTATATGAATGATAGATCATTGAGCTTGTCTGATTAGGAACATGTGCGGGTTCCATAGGTATCTAGGCTCTACTGTGGATCTTGGCAAATCGTTTCAGGAATTTTTTTAGTTGATAATTGGAAGACTACAAAAACTCAAAGAAAGGTAGAGAAATATGATTTGTTTTTGTCGTTATTGCCAGACAGATTTTGTAAGATTAAATACTATTTGGGCAGGTCTCGGGGGCAGGAGGACTGCAGAAGTCATATACTGAATATTAATATATGATGTTTTGTAGTTGTCCACGTTTTCAGGGAAACCTCCTTGGTATTTGCTAATGTCAAATTGCTGTATTACGGCCAACAGGATCAGCCAGATTAGTCTATGCTCTATTTTATGACAATCTGCTGTTGAATCACATGGTCAAGTAGCTTTTTCTCCAGGAAGAATACCAAATGCAGAGGATTAAAAGAGAAGATGACAACAATGATGCTGCATTTGATTATTATTTCTACTACTCATTCATCCCTTCAATTGATCTGCAGTATTTTGAGTTTTATCCTGCTTGCAAGTTATAAAACCCTGTGAATTGAATGAATTAAATTAAGACTTACTTTAGAATTGCTGTAATTCTTCAATTTTATTATATACATTCTCTAAACTTTCTTCTACCAAATGAAAAAGAATATGCCTTCTCTCTCTCTGTTGTTTCATGTGCAGCTGCTGCATGATATTTTATGAGTAAGATTCTTTAGTCTATAAGTGTCAATGCAATTGAACATTTGAAAATCTCAAGCTTGTCAGTGTGTACATGGGGTAGCCATTCCTAGAAAATACATAATTAATTAAAAAAAAAATAGGAGCAAATATGTTGAAGTCTAAGAGAAATTTTAATTTGAGTAATCTTAATCTAATGGGTACTTGTCGAATTCTTCATCAGAAATCCTTCGAACAACTTCTTTCCGTCTACCGAACACTGCTCTGATAAGTGCTTCATCTTCTTCTTCTACAGCCGTGAGCCGCGAGGTCAGTACTGCATCGACATTCACAGTTGCACGCTAGAGTTCGTAGACTGCAACTCCTAAGGGCGGCAAGGGTGTCCATCTCTCTTTAGAAGCTAACCTTTTCTTCTCCCACGCTTTGCTAACATCACTAATCTCTTCGGCCTTTCTCTGCTTTGCCTCTTTGTTTTCATAACGTTTTGCACCACGTTCCACTACGTAATCTGAATTTTGCGAATCAGTTTTTATTGTCAACTCAGCCGAACAGTTTCTACACTTGATGTATAACCTAAATATTTTGATTTCCAGATACTTCTGGTCGAGTACAGTTTATTTCCGACTATTAAACTTGGTGCCTCTATAGATCAAATCGCCGCAAGTGTTGCAATGGATGCTCATAGGTAACATAAACCTGACATTCGTCTGTCGATTGTTGGATTTCAGATTCCTCCGAAGTTTTGCTGGGTGGAAGTTCGGTGGGAAATACTTGTTTATTACCTTTCTTTCCGCCATTTATTTTTAGTGGAAGCACTGAGTTACGAGATGAACAACGGAGTTGGCAGCAATGGAAAAGAACGAAATACAAAACCTGAAAAGAAACTGAAATTTCCTTTGTTCATAGAAACAGAAAATAATGTCCTAATACCATTGGGATAGGAATAACTTATCCTAACATTACTAGAAGATAATGTCCTAATACGGTTGGGATTGGAATAACTTATCCTAAACATTACTAGTATTGTATAAGGGAAAATAATGTCCTAATACAATTGGGATTGGAATAGCTTATCCTAACATTACACTTGTATTGTGTATTAAGGGAAAATAATGTCCTAATACGATTGGGATTGGAATAGCTTATCCTAACATTACACTTGTATTGTGTATAATGGAAAATAATGTCCTAATACGATTGAGATTGGAATAACTTATCCTAACATCACTTGTATTGTATAAGGGCTAACATTAATCAGACCCCGGTAAGAAATAACACGCTAAAATCGTGAATGGTATGTTCTCCATTTTGGTAACTTCTTGTTAACGGTGAAGAAATCGAATTCCTAGCAATTTCACGGAGACTTCCTGAGCAATTTCAGGAAACTTCGCTACCAATTGACTGTGACGGTCCATGGACCAGAGCTCAGACCAAGTAAAACGGTGACGAAATCGAATTCTAATTTTATATTTCTTAAGCAATTTCATGTAACTTGGGCAACACTTGGCTCTGAAGGACTATGGGCCAGACCAAGTACAAATTCTTTGATTTCATGCCAAGGCATAAAACAATGGAATAAAGCACACAACTATTACTGATGATTCCTCTTCTAATGTTTCAAGGCACAAAACACGTTAACAGTAGTATTCTTTGCTCTACTCTGTAATCAATGGTTCGATGATGACAAACCTTTATTAATCTTTTATTGATCCGATCTTCCAATACCAAAATCACCTTCCGATCTGATCATTTTTAGACGTCAATGGCTGCTTCCATCAATTTCTCAGGACAAACTCAACAGCAAGGTTTCTGCTTCAGAGCAGTGAGTGGAGTTACCCCGAACCACTCATCCTCAAAAGGATCATGTCAACTTAAGCAGAATGCAACGGTGATGGAGCAACAACGAATTTTTATGCGAAGTCAGGCAAAACGCAAACCTTCAATAATTGTGTCATCCACAGATAACAGCAATTTTGAACTCAGTCCAATTTCAGCATCTGACACTATTAGAGAGTTCTATGCATGCATCAATGAAAAGAACTTGACGCAACTAAAGACTTACATCTCAGACGATTGTTGCTTCGAGGATTGTTCCTTTCCTAAACCATTTCAGGGGAAAAAGGTAACTTTCTGATCTCCTATTTATTTCTTTAGTACAGAAGATTAGGCAAAGCATCAATTCTTTTCTTAGCTGTAAACGGAACTTAAAATGAGATACAACAGGAGGTTATGAATTTCTTTGAACTCCTTACGAAAAGCATGGGTCAGAATCTGAAGTTCAGAGTTGAACACGTTTGTGAAGGCGATGAGTTCATGGCTTGGGTCAATTGGCACTTAGGTAACGTCATCTTCCTTTCTCCCACATTTATGTGTATCTCATTTTGATAATAAATTATTCATCCATGAACAATTTCATAAATTAAGAAGGATATTCTATCTTAAC
>JAXCLQ010000011.1:1536001-1546942 GCA_035584115.1 Cedrela odorata | reverse complement strand
TGGATATAGAATTATAGCAAATGGGTTTCTAGTCTAGTCTATACTTGGCTATTATCATGAAGCAGCATTTAAGGAGAATTGGATGATGACACTTTCTATATAACGAAGAAAGAGTTACTGCCCATCATGAATCTGATCAAACAATATTGCATGAAGTTGGATAGACTTCTGGTGTGATTAGTTGCGTAAGTGCAGAAGAAACTGTACATTATTGCGAACAGATTATGATGAAACTAAGCTTTTATACAGTGAACTCTGCTAGAATTATCTCACAATGAACTGTATAAGACTGAGAGCAAGTAATTGTTTGGCGGGAATGTTTCAGAGACGTAAGAAACGGTTGCGTTAAGTCCAAAGAAACTTGATTTAAATAATGAAATCAATCGAGAGAGGGCTAGATTAGCATGATTTGGGCTGCATTGAATCTCTTTCCAATGAAGGGCTTTGGTTTACAAAGCGATGCCCAAATTGCACAACGCTAAAAGATCGTTTGTGGGTTTTCATTGTCCCTGGGCTTGCCTGTTTTATTTGGGGTTTTGCATTTCATGGCCTCAAGCCTAGGAAAGGGGCTAACCCAATTAGCTCTTGGGCCGTCCAACGAGAAAATACAAGGAGAGAGGCAATGTTTAATTGTCTATACATCTAAGTTGTTATACCGATAATTTTCACCGACCCGTCCCCTTGATTATTGAAATTACAAACGACACCGTTTCAAAAAGAAAGGAAGAGTCTAGACCCGCGAAAATCGAATCCGAAACATTCCAGTTACTAGCAGAGAAAAGAAGGTCCCAGAACATCATCTCACTCACTCTCTCCTACCGTAAAATTCTGCACTGTATTGTCTTTTATGTCATCAGTATCATTTAGATATACAGGCGTCTCTTGCTTTCTCACAAAGCAATTTGTTTCAGTCGTTGTGCAACCGTCGTCGTCGCTCGTTCGTTCTTCTCTTTTCTAGTTCTGTTTCTTTTGATCGTTTTGAATTTTGGAATCGATGGCGGACGTACGCATGGGAGAAACTGAGACCTTCGCTTTTCAGGCCGAGATTAATCAGCTTTTGAGCTTGATTATCAATACTTTTTACAGTAACAAAGAGATTTTCCTTCGTGAGCTCATCAGCAACGCCTCTGATGTACGTATACAATACACCGCTCCTTTCAACTCTTATGCAGTTATAATTCGCCTTTAGTATTGTAGTTTTTCTTTTTTAATTTCTTGTTTGAGGATCTTGTTTGGTTGCCGGGAATGAAAAGTGCCAAGGGCGGTTTAGCATCTCTTTTTCTTTGATTTTCTTGGCTTTCGTAGCATCCTCAGTTCACTGAGATTGAGTTTTTGCTATTGATATTTGTAGGCGCTTGATAAGATCCGATTTGAGAGCTTAACTGACAAGAGCAAGCTCGATGCTCAACCGGAGCTTTTTATCAGACTCGTTCCTGACAAAGCTAACAAAAAGCTCTCAATCATCGATAGCGGCATTGGCATGACCAAAGCTGGTAGGTTGCCTAACAAGCCAATTTATCAGATTATTGGATGCTTATTTTCACTACTGTAAGGTGAATTCTAAATCTTCTTCTTTGTACTACTAGATTTGGTGAACAACTTGGGAACAATTGCGAGGTCCGGGACAAAGGAGTTTATGGAAGCGTTACAGGCGGGCGCTGATGTCAGTATGATTGGGCAGTTTGGTGTCGGATTCTACTCTGCTTATTTGGTGGCTGAGAAGGTCATCGTGACAACTAAACACAATGACGATGAACAATACGTTTGGGAATCTCAGGCTGGCGGATCTTTTACTGTTACCAGGGATGTTAGTGGTGAGCCGCTGGGTAGAGGAACCAAAATCACTCTCTTTATGAAGGAGGATCAGGTAAGAATTCTACTATCTAACTTGATTATAGTATCAGAGTATATTCTGATGATTTGGTACATTCGTTGTCTTGCAACTGTGTTTCTTAGGTGTCCTAGGCTAGCATTTGAAAAGAGCTTGATTTTGTTCAGTAAGGAAAGTGCAAGAGTTGGCTTATTATAGCTTTGCGGACTGTATCTAGGAATTCTATGCATGAGACTTGTCCTTGATAAAATGAATGGTTCTGGATACAGGAATACTGAATAATATGAAATAAGACTTATTATCCTACTTGGATTTTCAGACCATCATTGCATTTCTTTAACAAAAGATTTGAGATTGTAGTTTGTTGGAGAATTTAGGATTGTACTCTAATTTCGGGATAATCCGGTTATGTAGTCAATTTACTTTGAATTGTCATAATTGAAAGATCTATTGCTGTCTTGTCCTTTGAATCTTTCAATGTGACTGCTGAATTGAAATTAATGGCTTGGTACTGATGAAAATGTGTTTTCCTTATTACTATAGTTGGATTTCTTGGAGGAGAGGAGATTGAAGGACCTTGTGAAGAAGCACTCCGAATTCATTAGCTATCCTATCTACCTCTGGACTGAGAAGACAACTGAGAAAGAGGTCAGTGATGATGAAGATGATGAAACAAAGATGGAAGAGGAAGGAGATGTAGAAGATGTTGACGAGGAGAAAGAGAAGAAGGGCAAGAAGAAGAAGGTTAAGGAGGTAACCCATGAGTGGCAACTCATAAACAAGCAGAAACCAATTTGGCTGCGAAAACCAGAAGAGATCACCAAGGAAGAGTATGCTTCTTTCTACAAGAGCCTGACAAATGACTGGGAAGATCACCTTGCTGTGAAACACTTCTCTGTTGAAGGGCAGCTTGAATTTAAGGCCATTCTTTTTGTACCAAAAAGAGCCCCATTTGATCTTTTTGATACCAGGAAGAAGATGAACAACATCAAGCTCTATGTGAGGAGGGTGTTTATCATGGACAACTGTGAAGAGCTCATTCCTGAATATCTTGGTTTTGTGAAGGGTGTGGTGGACTCCGATGATCTCCCACTCAACATTTCCCGTGAAATGCTGCAACAGAACAAGATTCTCAAGGTCATCAGAAAGAATTTGGTTAAGAAGTGCATTGAGATGTTCAATGAGATAGCTGAGAACAAAGAAGATTATGCCAAATTTTATGATGCTTTCTCCAAGAACATCAAATTGGGTATCCATGAAGACAGCCAGAATAGAACCAAACTTGCTGATTTGCTCAGGTACTACTCAACCAAGAGTGGTGATGAGATGACGAGTTTGAAGGACTATGTTACAAGAATGAAGGAGGGCCAAAAGGATATCTACTACATCACTGGGGAGAGTAAGAAAGCTGTTGAGAACTCACCATTCCTTGAGAAACTGAAGAAAAAGGGCTACGAAGTTCTTTTCATGGTGGATGCCATTGATGAGTATGCTGTCGGTCAGTTGAAGGAGTATGATGGGAAGAAACTGGTCTCCGCTACCAAAGAAGGGCTGAAACTCGATGATGAGGATGAAGAAGAAAAGAGGAAAAAGGAGGAAAAGAAGAAGTCTTTTGAGAATTTATGCAAGACAATTAAGGAAATTCTTGGAGACAAGGTGGAGAAGGTGGTTGTCTCTGATCGAATTGTTGATTCTCCTTGCTGCCTGGTCACCGGTGAATATGGTTGGACAGCTAACATGGAGAGGATCATGAAAGCTCAGGCTTTGAGAGATAGCAGCATGGGCGCATACATGTCAAGCAAGAAGACTATGGAAATCAATCCTGACAACGGCATTATGGAGGAGCTTCGGAAGAGGGCTGAGGTTGATAAGAATGACAAATCAGTGAAGGATCTCGTGCTGCTGCTTTTCGAGACTGCTCTTTTGACCTCTGGTTTCAGTCTGGATGATCCCAATACATTTGCTGCAAGGATTCACAGGATGCTCAAGTTGGGTCTGAGCATTGATGAGGAAGAAACTGCCGGGGATGATGCTGAGATGCCGCCATTGGAGGAGGATGCAAACGAGGAGAGCAAGATGGAGGAAGTCGATTGAGTAGAGAATGGCGACACAGTTTCCAGTGCATAAGACAGCAATACGAGTAAAATATAAGCGGGAACACTGTGTGCATGTCCTCTGTGTACTGTCCAAATGTTTTGGTTTTTGGTCGTTTTACTGTTGGGTGTTGTTCAGAGCTGTCTATGGTCGTTGGTATTGTCTTTGTATTTCGTTCCAGGATAAATAAATATGCATATATATATATATATATATCTTAGATCTACCTACCTCAAAATGAATATCATTTGCTAGGTTGTAGACATTTTGTTAGGTTGTAGATATTTCCCTAATCCCTCCATTGCGTTGACTTCTCCTGGTATGCAAGTTCCATCTATAGTTTCCCTGGTTCAGTATATACGCCTTGGCTTCATGCACTGCATCAAGAAACCTAGAATTGGGTTCTTGCTTTCAGGGCCTAATACTAAATGTGATCTCAACAGTAATGTTTTTGTCAACAATTTTCTTCCCAAGGCCGATGAATGGAAGGAAGTATGGTGGGTTCGTGGACTGGTTACAAAAACCGGATGATATAGAGATGATCTTGGAATGTATTTGCTCAATTGGTATTTCAAGGAAGAGATGCGTATCTTTTATTGGTTTTTTTCACTGGTGAGGATCGCTATCTTAGTCCAGAGACTGGCCGCCGCAGATAGATTAAGCACAGTTTTTTTTTCCTCTCGTGCAGTAGAAATTCTTTGCTGACAATGTATGAATGGACAATGTGATTATGTGACTACAATGAAAGAACGAAATGAACATCGTAATCATGCGACTACGATGATTCTTGCTTACTTTCCTCGTTTTCAAATATTTTCAAGCGACTCCTTGAAAGGGGATTGGAGAATCAACATTTACAAACTTAATAGCTTGTAAAACAATCTCGTTCTTTCATTCAAGTCCAAGAATGATAGAGGTGCCTAAGTGTTTTTAAACGTGTAAAACCCAACTCGCGTGCAAATCAATATGTTGAAGAGAATGCATCACGAGGCACAATAATTTTGACATGGGCAGGGAATGAATAGTTTGAATCTTGATCAATCCGAAAAGACAAAATTAAATATATAACCCAAAAAAAAAAAAAAAACCACAACTAAGTCCCAAAAACTGCTATAAACTCAAAAGTGCAGTAATCATATTTCGTTCAGCTTGTAACCAAAATTCCTAAAGCTCCCAGGAAGTTGAAATCATCTCTCAAGGAATACTTGAGCTTGCTGGCCCAGCACCGTAACTACCACCACCACGACCGAATCCAGGCCTTCCACCAGGGCCCTACAAATAAGAAATGGAACAAGGAATAGTGAAATAAGGAAAAAAATGAAGATACAGCAAGAAGGTTAAACATTTAAAACAGTAGAAAAATCCATTCGACATCCTTCTTACAAGGATTACATTCTAATAATGACAGACTGAATGCTTGTACTTGAAAAATATGCAATTTTAAGCTCTTATTTTTAGTTAACTCACTAACCACAGATATTATAAACTAAGTATGGTGTTTATCAGCTAGATAGCATTTAAGAAAATGTATAAGATACCAAATCATTGGTCCTAGTTAGTTCAATTGTTAAAATCTCTTTGGTAGTACAAGAGCTTTGCGATTCAAATCCCGCCCACACCATATTATTAGGAGGGATGGATATATTTCTTGAAATTTAGAACAAAAAGTTGGTGAATTTAAGATAATCTATATATACACACACACATATATAAGAAACCAAATCAAGCTAACTTATAAAACTAAGCCCAGCATCTACCATGAGTTTTTGGTCTAACATAAACACCCTTTTATTCCTAGCCATTAATTAAAATAAATCATATATATATATATATAAAAGATGCCAAATCAAGCTAGCTTATATAACTAAGCCCAGCATCTACAATGAGTTCTTGGTCTAACATAACACCCCTTTTCCTCTTAGCCATTAAGTTAAAAGATTATAAACACTAACTTTAACATATGACATGAAAAATATGAATTAGCATAAAACTATTAAAGCAGAAAAATATTTCAACAGATAGTTCCAGACTACAAGGGCAATAAAATTACCCTGAAAGAAGGCTGGTAATCAGCAGGAGCTCCACCCTTGTCACCAAAATCACCGCCTGGTGCACGAGGACCTCCACGGTACCCATCCCGGTCACCAAATCTCCTCTCTCCATCAAAGCGAGGTGGACCACTATTTTGCAATCAACATCAAAAACCAATTCAGAATAGAAGCAATGCAATGAACCTTTAGTAGACAGCAGCTACCCAAAAGAACATATTGAGTTATTGATATTAAAAAAGTCAAGCATGCGCTACTTTATTCAGAACAATATTAGAATTCAGATTCAACCTTGCATGACAAAACATGTAAGTATACTAAATAACAAGGCATAAAATTTTCATGATTATAAAATTAGCTGCAGAGAATAAATAATCAATAAAACACAGCAGTGGTAACCAACCAAAAGCAAAATCATAAACTAAACAACAAAATGAACATGAATTATACCGTGGACGATCACCCCCTGGGCCACCAAAAGGCCTACCACCAGCAGGTTTGGCTTGTTTCTTCAAAGTGGCAGGGACAATTTCAGAAGGAAGATTGAGGTAACCTCTGAGGAACTCGATGCCTTCATTAGTCAGGTACCAGTAATAATGCATCCAAGCAAAAGTCTCGCGCACGTACTCCTTTGACTTGAAGCTCTGCATCAACTTGATCACCTGTAAATTCGGGACATCGATTTCTGGGTGCTTTGCCAAATTGTAGTCTTTCTTGGCATAGCATACACCCTCTGCAAACAAGTTCATATCAAAATCTTAAACATTCACTTTACAAATAGAATTTAAATATTAACATGGATTCAAAAGTAACAACTAACAACTAATCTTTGAAATAAAAGATAAAAAAAAAAAATTAATGCACGTCAAAATATCATATTCATGTAAGCATGTCTGTACCTTGGAAAAGGTACTTGGATATCTCACGGCGGTTCTTCTCGGGGATGATCTGCACACAAAACAAGAATATCAAAATAGGCATAATGATTTACTATTTTGGCTGCCGAAAAAAGTTAAAAATCTCCCAGGTTTTGGATTCATAGATCCCCTTTTCTTTCGGTTTCTCATAAACCAAACAGATAGTAACAAAACAACAACACAGCTTCGGAGAGTGAAAGAGCGTAAACTTACCATGATTGCGATGAGGAGGAGATGCTTGTGAAAAGAGGCGGTAACGATGATCCAACTCACTCGCTTATCACTTCTGTAGCAGAAAAACCCTAAAGCCAGTTTACGTGTGTTTCTTATAGATTCTTCTGAGGTCTCTTCTTGGGTTTCCGGACCAAACTGGGCCTTCAATTTCAATTCCGGTTTTTATTGTTTTGAAATGGATATATTCGGCCCAATTATACATTGTTACAGTGTTACTAAATACAGTACATCAGCACTATTATTGATGAGAACATAACATTATGGTCCCCTTATTTTATCAAAATCACAAAAAATGAATTTATTACAATTTATTTCTATTCAGGTCCCTATTGTGTAGTATATTGTTATGTTTTGTTAATAGTAATGGGTAAAAGAGATGTTTTAGCCGCCAAAGTTTCGATCCATGGGTTTGTCTTTCCTTTTCACCACACGAATCCTTAATTATCAATGCTGTAGTTATTGTAAATAATCATTATGAAAGTTTAATTATAAAGGCAGACCATTTCATTCACATCTACAAAACAAAAAGGTAAGAGAGAGCCCAGTGAAAAAAAGAATTACAAATTATATCTTTACTGATGATTTGATCAAAACTCAAGAAGCTTTACCTTATTAGGAGGTATACTTGCACTTAGAAGTTAGCAGTGTGACATGTAAATAATTATATGAAGCAATTGCTTAATAAAGTGGAAAGGTTTCTGACCATATCAGGATACAAGACTAATTAACCTTCAATTTCAAATAAGCACAGCATACCAACTAAGAATTTTATTGAAGTAGAGAGGTTAACATAAACAGTTTCCCCACATAAAGCTGTTCGATTAGATCATTACAACTCTTTCTTGGGTGAAGATCCACTTATGTTCTGTCATATCATATATCAGTAGTAATTGGTAGTTCAACAAAGCGAATTTATCAATTGTGGCTGGCCAGTGGCCGACCATTCAGTACTGTGTTCATATCCAACAAGCAACCTTTCCATTCAGCCATTCAACCAACTCTCCAGAAGGCAGTCCTGTAATTGTATCGTACGAATGCATATATATCGCATAACGTCTGAAAATTCTACTCCATGTAATATGAAAATGCATGCGTGCATAGAAATCTAGAACCAACATGTACACAGATAGCTGTAAAGTGAATGATGCTTGCTCTACATATAATAATTATGCTTATAAATGATAAGAAACTAACGGCAAAGAGAAGTAAAAATCTCTTGACGATTTAGAGCCATAAAGGGTTCTCTTTATTTGAGTAACTGAGTATGAATCAAAGCGTTTGACGAATTAAAATTTTAGTTTCAATGAATTTTTGACAGCAATAGAAACAGCTAGCAGCAACAGGTAACTGATGATAACAAGAAGAAAACATAAGCTTTCGTTGCTTTTGATAGATGTATTGTATCTGTTGTTATATATATAATATTTCTTTTAAAATCTTATTGCTACTACGTGTTGCTGTTTTGGTTCGTGATTAATAATTGCATGGCCGAAAATAAAGATACAAGGCTGTAAGTGATCATAATGAATAGATATTTAAACTCAAAACTACAATGTAAATAAATTTGGTGCATTAAATAGGACGGATTTATATAAGTGAGGAATCGATGTAATCCACACATCATGTATACAACCAATATTATTAATAATGCATTGTAAGGATTGGTATTGGACGATAAATAATGTTGTTGCTTAAACATCATCATTTGAAAATTTGACATCTAGAACATCATCATTACTTTTTCGAACAATATTGATTGGAATATGACATATACAACTGAACTTGTATACGCAAATTACTTGTCTTTTTAGTACAATTTTTCTTACAGATATCTCACTATATGTTTCCCTGTTAAAAGAACTGATGTATCACACTAAAAAAGTTCATATAAACTGCCATCTTTGCAGGTATAAATGGCCATTACTCTTCGAGTGTTATAGCCAGTCATAATCAATGAAAATTTTGTTCTTCTGTTCTGCTTACTTGTAGATATATGGGATTGAAAGCCAAGGCCATGCAGGTACATGCACACACAACCGGCAAAAATAAGATTTCTATAGAAAGCAGCAACAGACTCCATGAACCCACATGCAATTTTAAATTACAATTTCCCAATTTGGTTACATTAATCAAATTAAATGCCTTGAAAAGTGAAAAAGCAAATCCACTAATTACTATGATTGAACATCATATGACAGACACAGTAAAAGGAGTAAAGGGGTTTATCTCATCGGAATCAAACTTTGCTCGTTGTTGCCTTGCTTTTATTCTTTCCTATTCTGTTCCCAAACTCCGAGAAAACTTGCTTGCATACTTTATGTCAAATTTCCTCACATTTCACAACTCACCAATCAAAGTCACAAAAAGCAGAAAACAATAAAACAAACTGTTTTCAAAAGTCCGAAAGATTTTTAAAGCTCTCCCTAGAAATCAAAGAAAGTAGGAAGGAGGGGTCAGGTACTGTGTTTTCGCCATCATTAATAATTTTATAGAGATGAAGGGAAAGAAGAAAGTGTAGCTCCCGTATTTGATGAAGCTGGTGCAATGTCTTCCCCACCAAGTTGTCCTTCAACGTTATCCCAGAATAGAAAGCTGGAATTCTGTGATTCGACCCATTCATTTAACTCCTGCCTCTGCAAGAAATCAAGTGCTATCTCTCCTTCTTCATCCATGCTACAAGACTGAACTTGATCCATGGGAACCATTCTTTCCATGTTTTCTAATAATGGTGGAAGATAATGAATATCCATGCCAGTTGTAAAAGAAGTCGTCGGAGGCAGAACTGCTTGAACTTGATGCTGGTTTGAATGCCATGTCTCGCTATTTAAGCTTGATGATTCATGAAACAACTGATCTGCTCGTACATTATGATCTGTAATCCCATCAAGTGGAGTAGGATCAAACATGAAAAGAGGGCAAGGGGAAGAAAATAGGGTTTCTTGATCTGGTGGTCTTGTTAAATCTTGATTCACTAAATCTAGTTGGTTTGAGGCATAAGTTATTTGGGAATGCTCAGTTGTACTGCTTGGTGTAGTGGTGGCTGGAGGCGGCGCCGAAGGCTTTCGAATCTTCTTTTTGATCCACGAATTCCAGTAGTTCTTGATTTCATTGTCTGTTCTTCCAGGCAAATGACTTGCGATATGCGCCCATCTAGAATTCCCTCATGCATGTTAGAAATTGAAAAATGATAAGAAGAAAATAATTACTATTGAATTAATAGAATGCAACTGTAATTAATGAGTGATTTTGGGGCAAGGGATGATTCAGAACGAAGAACTAATGATTTTTAATTTCCTTAAGAAATGAAAGCAATGTAAAGGTGTAAGATTGCACATGCGATTTCAACTGAAAACTGTGTTAACAACCTCTGATTTGCCTTGATAACCTCCTCCAAGGTACCTGATAGCTGCGTTAGCAACTAATTTAACAGTAAGGTTGCTTCGGGCTATTATTTTAAATAAAAATCTAGAAACCCATTTCGAAATTCGGAACTTAAAGTTGAAGCTTGTTTAAAATATTTTTGAGCAACAAATTTTTGATAAATTAGTTGAATCCCAATCATCGAATAAAAAAGTTTTAAATGTCAGTTTATTTTTCAAGTTTATGAACACTAAGGGAAAACTCTTCAGGATTTTAAGTGTAACTCCATGGATGCAGTAAGTGATCAGCTATGGTGGAAACTGGAAATTAATTTTACTTGAAACAGAAGAAGTAGAGTTGTACAGTAAAGAATTTGCTTTAAATTAACCTGTTTCCTACAACACTATGAAGGCTAATAATCAACTTCTCCTCCTCAGGAGTAAACCTTCCTCTTCTG
>JAXCLQ010000011.1:1522523-1535772 GCA_035584115.1 Cedrela odorata | reverse complement strand
TATCTGATGAGTTTTTCATCTTCCTCAGGAGACCAAAGTCCTCTCTTAACCTTCTGTTGATTGCAGCAAGAGTGGTGACCCATAATAAAGACTTAATTTTCTTCTTCTTCTTCTTCTTCTTCGATTTTCTTCTTCTTCTTCTATTCTCTGTGTCTCTTTTGTGATTATATATTGTATATGTGCAGAGTTAAAGTTGGATTTGCATCAAAGTGAAGATCTCTCTCTCCCCATTTAAAAGTAATAGAAGTACAAAGGGTGCCGACAATAAAATCGGATGGGGTCCATTTGGGGACCCAAATTTTCATCTAACCCTACAAGGACGTTTCATCAGCTTTAATTCTCAAGAGTAACTATTTTCTACGTAGACTTTGTATTACGTAACCATTTTCACGTACTCCAATCCCAAACCTTGCCG
Organism: Cedrela odorata; assembly: GCA_035584115.1. Classification (NCBI taxonomy): domain Eukaryota; kingdom Viridiplantae; phylum Streptophyta; class Magnoliopsida; order Sapindales; family Meliaceae; genus Cedrela; species Cedrela odorata. Next base: position 1,535,357 of record JAXCLQ010000011.1, on the reverse strand, counting down.
GTTGTCTCCTTGACCTCTCTCTCTCCATATGCAGTGTTTAAATCATAACGCGTCATCCTCAGAATCACCTTACCATCCCCAAAAAACCCAGAGATGGCTGATTCTTTTTCTTTTTTCGGGTTGTCAGGTGTTTAAGATCCATGAATATATGGTGCATGGATCGATGTTAGCCCTTTTTTCCATTAATTCTCAAGAGTAACTTTTTTTCCTTTGCAAGCTTTTTCATTCATTTCTCTTCAAAGCTTTTATGCATCATTACAAGGTGATGATCATGCATTCTACCTACAGAAGCAATCCTCGAAAAAGCATCACATTATTACTTTCTTGAAAAACATGCATTAATGTTCATCTTAATCAATTGGTAAAACAAATTGCTACCGATCGATCGCGATTGGACTCCGCTCTGGCACTGCTAGTTATATCGGCTGCCAAATATTGGAGAAGATCTAGCAAATCTCATAACAATTTGATACATTTTGTGTTGGCCATAAGGAATTTAATTAATTCAAGCTCAATTTTCTCGAAAGACCCAGTAACAGTGTAAAATACTGTAGATATGCAACAATTAACAAAGTTTAATTTTCACAGAACGAATAATGAGTACTGTAACAACAAAAATATTCTTATTCGGTTAATAAGGAGACATGCTGAGACCTCATGAAAACGATATCACTTAATTTGGATTTTTCTTCATACTTACTTATAATAATACATTCATTTCAACTATTTCAGACAAGACCCAATTATTTATTTATTTATATATTTTGGTGATATTGGTGACGGTTGCATCACGTAACTCATGAATTCAAATCATGTTCTGATGAACTTGCATTAATATATATGGATTCATCCATCGATCGGTCATTAGACAATGAGATGGACGAGCAAGTAGTTTTAATTTGTTGCTTGTGATTTAATAGTAATACATTTAGTAATAATACTCTTAATTAGTTTGACTGAAATTTGTCTTCGCTTGTTTAACAAGAAATTATAATATTTTTATTGTGAAGGAAGAATTTCTATACGTAGCATGGGTTGTGTCACTCAATCCAATTGGTTGTTAAGATACAACAAATCCTTGATAGAAACCATATATGGAGTAAATTTCAGCTAAGGTACCTTCAAAATTAATCATAAATTATGCATGAGCTACTGTATTCATCTCACCTATTCAAAATCAACCGAACTCTTGTCTAATTATCATTTTTTTTTATATTATTTAGTAAATCTAATATCTATAACTCAATCCACAACGTTCTATACATCCCTAATTTTAATTATCTATTTTTTAAAAATTCCAAATAACCCACGTGTATTTACTTGAGTAAAAGTTTAGATTAACAGAAGATCTTAATCTTTCAATAAGATATTTAATTATATCTTTTAAAAATATAATTGATATATGTTTTGTTTGTCTAACTTAATCATCCCGTCTTATTTATACATATTATTAATTATGTGATTTATTTCTTTTTAAAATACTCAATTTTCATCCCCTTAATGTTTATGTTCTTTGATGTTTTTACTAGCGCAACACGTATATAATCATCCATTATAAACATGTATAAGAGTATGTATATAAGGCTAAAACCATTTCCTCTAGTAGAAGCTACACAAACGTAATAAAGAAACAATGAATGTCTCTAACTCTCAATATAGTAATAAACATGATAAATCAACCTTTGGTCAGATCATACATAATAGCCGACATTGTATAATTTTATAATGTTTGAGATGGTGTTTTAAAGGTTGTATAATATACGTAGGCGGCTATATAAAATGATACATTAAGAGAGAGTTTGTAGATATAGAGTTTAGGGGTATGAAAAGGAAAGGGTTCTGTTGATTGATGCAAATCATCCACCATATTTGATGTGAATATACAAAGAAAGAAGTGACTTTTGCTTGGATGGATCGCAAGCTTGGCTAGCTAAACTTTGAAAGTAATATGCAAATCATTTATAAAAAAGACCTTTAGGAGGAATTGAAAAGGGTAAATGATTATACATAGCTTTAAGGAGGAGCAATGGAGTGGCTAATTGGGCCTACCATTTTGAAATTAAAGGACTAATTAACTAAGGAAAAATAATACTAGGGGACTTTCCTTTTAAAAGCATGGTTGGTTAGGTTATTAAGTCATGGATGTAATATCTCTACCATAAACTCTATGATTAAATGTAGTGCTCATGTTTCTCACAATGGGTTTTATATCTATTAAATTTATATTATATCTTCTAATCTTCATTGTGACTTTTGTTCAATCTTGCCCCCACCTCATAAATCTTCTCGTGGACCCTTCCCTCGTGCTTACCCTAATTAAACAATCATTAACCCTCACATGGACCCATGGCTTTAAATTTTATTTCTTTTGTTTTACTGCGCTTGTCACGGCAAAAAGTTAAGAGATAAGTGTAAGAATGTTTCCAATACATTCAACGTATTATATTTCTTGGGTCACAGTTAATTGGTCTTGAACTAGACTCTTAATTGGGCTAACTACATCGTGCACTCACAATTTAACCCTGCAAGCCCAGATCACTGAAGCTGTCTTTACTATTAGACCTAACCTTGAATGTCTGCGAATAACAACAGAATATGTCACTTGTTATTGTTGGCTTTAAACGACATCGGATCTAGCTCCCTCCAAACCTAGGCTCGCTAGCAACGTGAAGTAGCTGCAGCTGCAGCTTTAAGAAAGTGACGACTCTCACGTGGGCATCGAATCTCTAACTATGTTGACATTTGAGTTTGGCTCCCACCATCTTATAGGTTTTGGACGTATACGCAACAAATTTTGTTGTCACGGCGTCGTATTACATAGAGCTGCCAATCTAATAACCATTGAAAAACATTTTAAATTAGCTAATCACTAATTAATTAATCCCCAATTGTGGGTTACAACATTGCTTATCCCCTGACTCCTCTAAAACGATGTTTGTCTCTTTCTATGATTATAAGTGACTATACATATGTGATCGTCTAATTGATCTTTATAATAGCCCAAGCTAACCTAATTAGTGGACTAATGTAGTAATCAACTGAACCCTTCAAGCCTACTTACAACCGAACATTATTTAAGTAACCACAATTCACTTTCAGAAATTTGTCGTTCGTGCATTAAATTTGGACCGGCCTGATTGTCAGTTCATGCACTTATCCCAATTTTTTGCCACGATCAGCGCTCGAGTGGCAATGTGCGAGGCCTTATCTCATGATGATGGTAACACTCCAAACAAAGAATAATATGCCATTTATTTAATACCAGGGGGCTAAGCAGCCTGCTAAAAATCTCATACATTCTTCTAAAGTAATGCCAAATGGGATCTGCTTTAGCCAACAGGAGGCATGGTCATGTTGACTTAAAGAGGCAAGCCATTTTGATCTTAGGAGATACGATTGACGAGGTGAACGGCCGGCAAAAGGTTTTGTATGGAGGAGAGTATTTGAAGGTCAAAATATGAAGCAGGTGAGAGCAATTGCGATCGTGCGTAAGCGTAGTAGGGAATCAAGAAGACCTGGTCAATGATTTTACTTTTTCTAAATTTTCTCTTTTGGCTCTGACAACATTAAGAGAGTGACACGTCTATCAGGAAAATAACCTCACGCCAACGCCGCAAAATCAACAGCCAACCGGTTCCATTCGGACTGAGCCAACTCGCTAATTCTCGAACTTCAACTTTACTGTTAAAGTCATTGTTTTAGAACTAATTACGAAATTGCCATCTTGTTTTCTCTTTCTTAATTAAAAATGGTATTTTCAAGTCTCTCGTTAATTAAAAAGACAACTTTGATTGCCTAATTTGGATTATCCTTTTAAAAGTATCTAATTTAGTTAAAAATTAATTATTGTGTTACTAATTTTATTTTGTCCAATATTTAATTGCCATACCCATAGAATTTAAATTAAATAATAGAAATTATATTTGTACAAGGTTTTAGATAGGATAATTGTAATAAGATTATAATATATGTTTTAGAATTTCTCATTATTATAATTAATTTTACATTTAAGATTAATCTTAAAATTAGTATATATATATATATATATATACACGCACACAAAGTCTTAGTAAATAACTTGCAAATGATATCACACCCACCTAAACATTTTCTATCCGCTAGGATGTTTAATTTGGCAATTGACAAATCTCCGCAGATAAATGGTAAGCAACAACTTCAGTAATAATGCAACCAATAATGGGCAGTTTGGGGAAAGATACGTAAAATGAAGGCGAGTCAGCGTGCACGACAAGGAAGAAGAACCGGTCTCGTCCTCGACAAGCCATGGCCGTGTATTTTGCCCCATATGTAACTTCCTAACAAACCCTTGTCTTCGATTAGCGGTGGCAAATTTGCCGTGCCTTGTTGCCCTAACTCAAAAAATAAGTTTATTTACATTTTAAAAAAATCTATCTGATTTAATTTACAAGTTCATTGTTCTGCTAACTCGTGAATTTTCTTATTTTTAAATTAAAATTTTTTTAAAAATAATTAACTAAAATAATTAAATTATTATTATATTTAATTTATATATTTTTATTAATTCTTTCTAATTTTAAATATTTTAATTAATTATAGTACCCGGCCCATTTGCCACCTTCATCTTAGAATTCTCAGTTTTCTTCTGACTTCTTCTTTCACTTCTTTTTCATTTTCGTCTCTTTCAAAGCCTAACTTCGTCTAATTATTCAACACCATCTCTTCAAAATAAACAATAAAAATGCCTGCAACAGATTACCAGGGTTCGTTCCTGGGCCGAATCAGTATTCGCAGGAACCAAGTCATGTCAATGGAGGGCAACCACGAGCAGGAATTCGAAGACCTCGAGCTGTTTCAAAAACACGTTGCTGATCGTTTCGCCGAATTATTATCACCACAACCTTCTGAGGAAACCCCCTCTGAACCATTCTGCTCCATATCTTGGATTCGAAAACTCCTCGACGTGTTTCTGTGCTGTGATGCTGAATTCAAGGCTATCTTAATCATGGGTCGTGACCCGTCTCAGATTTTGAAGCCACCTCTTGATCGTTTGATGCCTGAGATGCTTGATAGAGCCGTGAAAGCATTAGACATATGTAATGCGATCACCAACGGGATTGAGGCTGTGAAACACTATCAAAAGCTGGCAGAGATTGCGGTCACTGCCTTCGAGCAGAGACCGTTTAGGGACGGGCAAGTTAAGAGAGCAAAGAAAGCGTTGAATTCATTGATTACTTCAATGGCTTGTGAAGACAAAGACGGAAACAATTATACGAGGACGTGGTCTTTTGGTCGGCGAGGTGCTTCAGCTGCAGGTGCTAAATACACAAGTCAGTTACGATCTCTTTCTTGGTCCGTGGGTAGAAACTGGTCTGCGACGAAGCAGATTCATTCCATGTCAACCAATCTTGTGGCTCCACGTGGGGCGGAGTCTTCTGGTTTGGCTTTGCCGGTTTATATAATGAGTACTGTTTTGGTTTTTGTGATGTGGGCTATGGTGGCTACAATTCCTTGTCAAGAGAGGAGTGGATTGTCTACGCATTTTCCTGTCCCTAAACAGTTAGTTTGGGCTCAGAATATGATCGGTTTGCACGAAAAGATTGGTGAAGAGTGGAAGAAGAAAGAGAAGAAAGGATCAGCTGGGTTGCTTGAGGAGATGCAAAAGCTAGAGAAGTTGGGGCAATCTTTAATTGAATTCACTGATAGTTTTCAGTTTCCGGCGGAGGATGAGCGCGCGGAGGAGGTGACTGCACAGGTGGCGGAGATGGCAGAGACATGCCGGAGAATGGAGGAAGGTTTGCTGCCTCTACAGATGCAGATTAGGGAGGTATTTCATAGGATTGTAAGGAGCAGGGCCGAATTTCTTGACGTGTTGGATTCAACTGGAAAAGTATCTGCACCAATTATGTGAGGTAGACTGAAGTGTGGGACTAAATTTTGTGGAAAATTGGGATTTTGCTGGGCTTGAATGTTGAAATTTTCCTAAGTAATTATGTTCTGATCCCAGTTTTTATGCCGAGCCTATAATTTGGACCTGGTTAGAGGAATTTAGCCAATAAGATGGAGTAAAATATGCATTTCCTAATGTGAAATGTACTCGTTTGTTTTATTTATTTATTAACTCTTATGCTCAAGTACTGAAGGTTTCGTTCTAAGTGAAATCAGCGGTGTGTATATTCCTAATCATACATTTTCTTTTTTCTGTATTTGAAGGTTAACCATTTACGAGTTTCTCAATTTGTGAATGGGTTTATGTAGCCTTAACAATTATATCAGTTTGGATCAAATTGATGTCAATGTATTTAAACAACAAATGTTAGTACCAAGTAGTTATATCTTCCTCCTCAGTTTGTCTGAATTTGCTTTCTTTACACCCACCTTCGTTAAACATAAATCAGTCCATCCTTTTCTCCATAAGGGTAGCCGCCTTAGTATGGTTTTGAAGTTTATGATTACTTTGGAAATGTGTTTGGTGGCAATGGCAGTATAAATAAAGTAATTTCGTCTTCTTCACATCATACACGCATATACAGCCTAGTCTAAAGCTAAAAGTCCTGTCAAAATTTTAATGGGAAATATGTTATAGTATTGACTATTGAGCCTAGACAGTGTCCCAAATCGTTAAAACAATCCAACAACAATGATGGGCACAATACCCCGTAAAGCCCAAACTTTGCCTCTTGGAGAACGATGTCGTTTACTCCTTGCGCCTTGCCAAAGGCCGACTCTGTGACACTACCGAAAAAACTGGCGGCGGCCTTGAATGGCGAAACGCCACATGACAGAATATCGTGCAGCAGTTACACACAAATTCTCTTTCTCTTGTTTGACGTGACGGCCATTATTTCCTTAATAATTTATTAGTAATGTTCATAATTATGTAACTAGAGGAAGTCACCTCTCTGAGTTCAATGTCTACAGGTCCAAATCCAGTGTCTACTCACTCATAGAACTGTCTGTACAGCCATTTTACCCTAATCTGTTTGAATTATTTGTGCGTCTAATCTGCAGCTCCAAAATTAATGGCGAGCATATCAAACTCGCTGTCAGTCAAGCACGGGCTATCCCTCTGGTGTTCCCAGTCTTCATCTCTCAATCGGATTCACCATTGTTCTTCGTTACCTTCTGCTAGGAATTTCCAGAGAAGAAGCTTCGTTGTTGCATCCTCAGCTTTTGCGAATGATAATCGAGAGTCAGTTTTTACTTTTTAAAATATTTATATAGAAATATTTAAAAGTCACTATACTGGATGTTTGAGTTAATTTCGAAATTGGCATTTTTAGGTTTGTGATCGTTGGTGGGGGCAATGCAGCGGGATATGCAGCGAGGACTTTCGTCGAACATGGAATGGCCGATGGACGCCTCTGTATTGTATCTAAAGAGGTGATTTAATTTGTCTTATACTTTATTGATTGATCGTGAAAAACTTATGCCATCAATATCGGCCTAAATCTCATTTACGCGCAGTTTTATTTTCCTTTTGTATCATTGATTGTGAAAGTTTTGATACTGAGAGCTTAGTGGACATTTGATCGTTTGAATGTGATTTTTTATTTTGAGTAGCACTAGTACTGTAAAGCTTTTGTGATTTGTTGGCGTTGTTGTGGCAGGCTCATGCGCCTTATGAGCGTCCAGTTTTGACAAACGGTTACTTGTTTCCTCTCGACAAAAAACCAGCACGCTTACCTGTAAGGATTATCAACTATGTACTTTCTATGGCCTGGTGTTCACGCTTAGATACTTGAAATTTTGCTTGATTCTTCATTATAATTAGTTAGATAGGCCTGTTTGGTTGGGGGTAGAATTAGAGAACTAAATTGATCCACATTACTAACTATCACTCTGCTTAATTTGTGATTTGAATGTGTATGTTATGGCATGTGACTTCAAGTTTTCAAAAATTATGCTTCCTGTGATTTGCAATATTGATGTTATGTATGCTGTTCTAATATCTTGGGTTTAATTGCATCATAGGGTTTTCATACTTGTGTTGGATCTGGTGGAGAAAGACAAACTCCAGAGTGGTATAAAGAGAAAGGGATAGAGGTATTATATATGTGTTTTTGAATTATTAATTTGTGTGTTGAGTTGGTTTTTTTTTTAACCGGCTTAAGTTTTTCGTGTTGATATTTAAATTGAAAAAAATTGAAATTATTTGGCACTAAGACCACCTAGAATTTTAAAAGGTGACTAACTTATGAGATAAAGTGTTCTCTTGGACATTCTGTATAAAAATGAAAATGATGGTACCAAATTTCTTGGAAAGTGTACATGATGGTTTGGCATGCGTGTAAAGTTTGGAAGACGTATTAATATAAATCCGTGCTATGAAATTTTCATGTTTATTTAAACCAAACATCACCGGTAATTTGTGAATTCTACTAATTACGGTTTTTTTTTTTTATTTAGGTGTTTTATAAAGATCCTGAAATAGGCATTGATATTGAAAAGCAAACCCTAACAACAAATTCAGGCAGACTGCTTAATTACGAATCTCTTATAGTTGCTACTGGTTGTACAGCCTCAAGGTACAACAAATTTATACAGTTGTTAGTTTATGTATTTCTCCACTTTAAAGTATATGCACTATAGGCTTAAATATAGGAAACACTGATATTCTGGCCCTTTTGGTTTCAGATTTCTGGATAAAATTGGAGGAAACCTACCTGGAGTTCACTATATCCGAGACGTGGCTGATGCTGACGCACTGATATCGTCGTTGGTAATTTTAGTTTCTTTCAACTTGCAAATGATATTCTAAGAACTCGAAGGAATGTATACTTTTTGAATGTGAATCATAAATATGCAAATGTGGTTTAAACAACTGGTGAATTTCATCTTTCTTTCCAGCTTCATAGTTATGTGAATGGTTGATATTTTAGCCATAATTCGCTTTTGTCATGTGTCTTCATTTGGTGGTGTTATGAATGAGCCTAGCATTTTATATTCCTTTTTCTGATATTGTTTCTTGATTGAGGATTTCTAGAAGTCAGTCCTTTGAAAATCCATTGCAAAAGAAATTTGTTCCTACCATCAATCTAATAAGAAATATATGTCAAAAGCATTCTCTGAATTACATTTCTGTTTTCTGTAAAGCTAAAATGACATAATGAAGCTTTGGAGACATTCAAATGTAAGCTCTCATGATAGAAATCGTTGCACGGGATTTGCATCGGCTACCTAATCTTTTCAAAGTTAACTTTTTTATAAATCAACATAATCTACTGACTGTAGCTCTTGCGTTGCTTAATAATTTAGTGTGTACCACTTTTATCTTTATGTAATGGAAGTTTTACAGGAGAAGGCAAGGAAGGTCGTCGTTGTTGGTGGTGGTTATATTGGCATGGAGGTTGCTGCAGCAGCAGTTGGTTGGAAGCTTGATACAACAGTAGGCATCCACTTTTAGAGATGCCATGATTGCTTGATATGTTTCTGTCCAGATATTGTGCAGTTGCGTTAATGAAAAATTGTTTTTAGTACACCTCCCGACTTTTTAATTTTTTATTTACATTCAAAAACAGATTTTATTTCTAGAGGATCACCTCTTGCAAAGATTGTTTACTCCTTCACTTGCTCGGAGATATGAAGAACTATACCAAGAGAATGGTGTTAAATTTTTAAAGGTAGCCTCTCTCTCTCTCTCTCCCTCTCATGCATGCACACCTATGTGAGCTAGCTGGCTGCATATAACTTTAGCCATATATAACTCTTGTATCTTGTTTAATTATTTACCAGCGTGCCTCCATAAAAAACTTAGAAGCAGGTTCTGATGGACGCGTTGCTGCTGTTAAACTTGGAGATGGATCTACAATAGATGCAGACATGGTAATTCTTTTGCCTTATGTTCAAGATTTTATCTTCCATATAATTGTCCTTCTCCGTTGTATGATTAGTGTTACTCTAGCAACAAACATGTGAAACTGTAAAAAAAATCTGCAGCGTCTGTTTTTTCTTTAGAAGATGGGTTGGAGATGATAAGGCAGATATTCATTTCTCCTTTTGTTGTGGAGATTATTATTGGTATTGGAGCAAAACCTGCTGTTAGTCCCTTTAAAGGGGTGGGGTTAAATAGTGCTGTTGGTGGAATACAGGTGATCATAGTCAATAAATTTTCTGTTATCTTTCAGATTTGATCTGTGCATGGTTTACATGTATTTGGAACATGCATAAAGTGTTCTAATATCATTTAATTTAATGTCAGCTGTTGAATAGATCAGATAGGTAATAGATTTTGTGCCATGTTTGAATTTTGTACATCTAGGATATTATTATCAAGGTTTTATCTCATAATTGTTAAAATTCTGATTGCCAATGGTAGTTCATAACGTTCACAATTATTTTCATCTGTACATTGATGTACTTAAACTTTTTCTAATTTCAGGTTGATGGTCAGTTCCGAACAAGGATGCCTGGGATATTTGCAATTGGGGATGTAGCAGCCTTTCCATTGAAGGTACATTTTTGTCAAATCAAGCAGCTCTCACTTCTTTTTATCTAATTTAAGTTCTGAAAGGACATGTTTTGAGTGAACAGATGTATGATCATATTGCTCGAGTTGAGCATGTTGATCATGCTCGTCGGTCTGCACAGCTTTGCATTAAAGCATTACTTAGTGTGCAAACTCACATGTACATCTAATTCTTTCTGTCATGACTTTATTTTTGTCTTTCTCTATCCTGCTCTAACTTCTTTGTCAATGATTCCATTGCTGCATAATATCCAGATATGATTTTCTTCCATATTTTTACTCAAGGGATTTTGAGAACGAAGGTAGCCCCAGAAAAGTGTGGCGGCAGTTTTTTGGAGACAATGGTGAGAATCTCATATGTGTACATTTTTTGCATCACATCCTTCAAATTTTTGTAATCCGACCCTTTTCATAAAATTTTCTTGATAAATTAATATAAATTTTTACTGCACAGTTGGAGAGACAATTGAAATTGGAAATTTTGATCCCAAAATTGTTACTTTCTGGATAAATTCTGGTAAGATTAGTGCCTTCACTCGTTCTTTCTCTTTCCTCATCTTGGTTTGTACTTTTACTTTTAGTGAAAGAGGTGGTTAATTCATTGTTGCTGATCCCAGGTAAATTGAAAGGAGTTCTTGTGGAAAGTGGAAGTCCTGAGGTACTTTCTTAAATTAACATGAATGCCATCTAATTAGGTGGAATAAGAATTTTGTTTTGATTAAATACTTGGGAAAAGAGGTGTTAAGTCAATTTCTGTAAATACAAGTTGTGATAATCTGCCATGATTGTACTTTCTATTTTTTTTTTTTTTTTTTGTACTAAATTTAAAAACTAATGTATGTGATGATACTCTAGGAATTCCAACTCCTTCCTAAACTTGCAAGGAGTCAGCCTTTCGTTGATAAAGCGAAACTTCAACAAGCATCTTCAGTTGAGGAGGCGCTGGAAATTGCTCAGGCATCCCTAAAGGCGGAGGCTGCTGTTTAGCCGAGTTCCATGCAACTGACTTTTGAAGTTCCCAATCATCCCTCCTGTATCTTGTTAGTGATTCCATTGTCAATAATCTTGATTTCAGCTACAGGAGTTTATTCCTGGTTACCAAATTCTGGAATTTCACCCTTTGTACATCCCCTTATAATAAACAAGTCCTTGTAGTCTTTGTTTTGTTATCTATGTAAAGCATTTGATTTAGTAGACGAGCCAATTGAATTGCTCTGAATTAAAATTTTCTGACATGGCTTGTGGCATAAATGGATGCCCTGACCAAGACCAAATTTAAATAGAATTAATTGAGTAGCAATAGGTACTTAAATGGGTGAAGCTCATGATTCTATTATACTTTCTGGAAACAGATTATAATTATTTCAAACGGAAGTGATGAGCCAACAATTTCATCACACAAATATTTTAAAAAAATTATTGACTATTGTAGTTGAGGAGCTGACCAAATAATTTCCATTGAATTTAATACAAAAAAATAAAATTATTATTTACCTTTCGAGGTTTAATTTTAAAATATTATTTAAAATCACCTTCAAAATTGTCTGACTTCATTGAAACAGCGATGTTAATTTCGTGCACTAAACTACTAAACATCGTAGTCTGTTCCATTTCATCGCACTTGGAGGGATATTTGCATTCCATGATTGTATCCGTACAATCTGAACTTATGATGACATAAACGTCGCCGTTCTAACTATTTTTTATTGTTTTATTTTTTAAATGCTGACTCGTTTCTTTTTATTTTATTTATTTTTATGTTCACTCGCCCCCGAGGTCCTTAACAGATGGCAACATCACTGTGGCCTGTGGAAAATTAAAACCCACCTCACATTTACCGATAGCGATTTGAAACTAAGCATACTCCTCACACACTCGTTTCTGGTCGCCATCAGTCGATTCATTGAGAACGAAACGACGTCGTTGGGCGATGGAAAATACGTCGGTGTATTGACATGCTCAATTGAGGACGTGCCACTCTTATTTATTGAATGACTTGTCGTTTTTAGAATGGTAATTTAAGTTACAACTGACGAATAAGGGAGCGTGCTGTAAAAGAAATTTCTAGGGAAGGTAGATGAGAACGACAGTAGTGGGGAAATTTTGTAACCAAAACAAATATTAAATAAATTAAATTAACAATAATGAAGCCGCCGAAATAGTCCTCCATGATTTCCTTAAAAAACCTTAATTTTAAAGCTACTTTCTGCTTATAATAATACATTAAACATATAAATTGCAATGTTCACCTACCAATTGAAATTACGAAATTAGTTACTATACTTTGAATGTATTTTATATATATATATATTTTATTACTTATAATTTATATAAACTTTAATTTAAGTTATAATTAAAAAAATGAAATTTTATTTGAGTGAAAGTGA
>JAXCLQ010000011.1:1488164-1504264 GCA_035584115.1 Cedrela odorata | reverse complement strand
GACGCTCTGAAACCTTAAGTCCCGGCTACCCAGATTACTCCTTAAGGTAGAGGTCCCCAAGTTCAAAATGTGGAAAAAACGAACTTCCCTTAGAGAAAGGAACAAATATCTCAGTAGCAGGGATTGAAGGTCTTAGAGAATCGAATAACAAATTCCTGCTCAGTAGGCCCATAAGGGACACTAGGCTGTAACGTTGGAAACTTAATAGTTGGGCCGAGTGAGCCCAAGAGGTCAAGGTCGTTACACAAAATTCCGTGATTTTCAGAATATCAATGTTTATAAAGTTAAATTTCGTGATCCCTGAAATATTAATAAGTTTGGAATTATTATTTTCAAATTTTGTAGAATTTTAATAAATTTGAGAAACTTAACAATAAAAGGAAAGAGTAGCCAATAAAATGTAGTCAACGGTAATTACGTACGTAAGTTTTGGCTGCCATTGTTTTTTTTTTTTAAAACATCAAAAAGCAAAATCTTAATTTAAGTATTGGAGAGTTTTTGCTGGACTACTACCACTAAATCTTTCTGTGATTTGATTGTAGGCGAAAAAATAAACGAACAAACGAAGAAGACCGATTTTGGTGTATATAGTTCTCAAGAGGATTTGCTGCATTAACACTTAATGCCGACATTGTTAACTATACAATTAAAAATAATTATTATATTAATATTATATTCTAAATCAAAAAATTGATTATAAATTTTGTTATAATGTGCGTACAAATGAACTAAATAAGCGACGATTTTATTACGCAATTTGAATATTTATGCATTTGAGAATATATTTATATTGGTGTTACTTGTTTTTAGTAAATTAAAAATTTATTGAAAAAAATACACTAAATTGGAATATTGTAAAAAGTCTCATAGGTAAATAATTTATTAATTTGTTATAAATAAGTAATAATAATATATATATATATATATATTATCAATTATTTAAATATTCAAATTACATAACAAAATTATAACAAGATTTATTTATTTATGCGTATATTAAAAAAATATAATCTTTTTTTGGTTTTAGAATGTAACATAACAATTATTTTCAATTGTATGATTGACAAAATTGACATAAAAAAATCTCAAAATTTTATATTATAATATAAAATTCTTAACATTTGATAAATATTCTCGTCTAAATATTAAGAATTTCGATGTTTAACAAAAAAATATTTAACAAATATCAAGAATTTTAACGTTTAATCAAATATTTTTATCAAATGTTAGTAATCTTAATTTTTAATAAATTTTTTTGACAAATTATAAAGATTATCGATATTTAATAGATATTATTAGTAAAAAAAAAAAAAAAAAAAACTTAGTCCAATTTTTTTTTTTCATAAACAAGTTTAAGCCCCTGAAAGAGTATATTTTATCCAATAAAAAAAACCCTAGGTTTTTGGAGCTCGTTTTCTCAAGCTCTTTGTACTCTTCCACTTTTAAATCTCAGAACGGCTCTGGATAGTCGGCCGAGCAAGAAGGAGGAAAACGAAACATGGCCGCGCCAGAAGCCCCTCTCTGCTATGTTGGCGTCGCCCGGCAATCCGCCGCGTTCCGCCTCATGAAACAAATGGTACACCTTCGCTTCGTTTATATATGTCTTTATACGTGTACTTACATGCATTTTTTATAATTTTTTTATTTATCATGTGATGGATGTCTGCAGGGATGGGAAGAAGGAGAGGGGCTAGGGAAAGACAAGCAAGGGATCAAAGGATATATTCGAGTCAAAAACAAACAGGACACCAATGGTTTTTCTCTCTTTCATTTTCTCTTTCTCGTGTTATTTCATTTTTTTTTTATTGTGTTTGTGATGTTATGAATGTTTCCAAATTTATGCGGTGTTTAGCTGTTGAGAATTGTGTAGAAGAGGAAAGTGTGAGGTATATATCTGATTATTATTGATTGATTATGAAAGAGTAGCTTCAGTTAATTCAATTTCATTCTCTATTTGTTTGGTCAGAAGTAGCTAAGCAAGGAAATCCTACTAAATTTTTTTGACCCACATGTTTTAATGATTTCTAAGAGTTTGGAACAGGAAATTCAATGAAGCTTGGCGTTTACATGAATTCTCCTAGCAATTGAAACAGTAAATAATAAAATGTGAAATGTACGAGTATGGTGTTTCGTCTATTTTTTTTTTTTAATTTTGTTTTGTTTAATTTCTTATAGGTGTTGGTCTAGACAAGCCAAATCCATGGGCATTTGATACAGCGCAATTTGATAGTATTCTTAAAAGACTGAAAGTGGTATGTTTCATGTTATTAATTGTTTGATTGTCTGTAGTGAAAGTGGTATATATATATATATATAGGTTCAACTTCTTACCTTCTTTCTATTTGTTTGGTTGCAGCAAGCAGCGCAAAATAATGATGAAGGTATAGCATAATGAGATTCAGATGCTTTTACACTTAATATTATAATTTAAAAGTATAGTATGACAAGTGTTGCCTTGTAATAACAGTTGAGAAGGACGATAAGGAAGTAGAAACTGGGACTGACGGGCCTAATGGTGCTCAGGATCAAGTTGTTAAGACTACTCGAGCACGAGGAAGGTTAGTGCAATTATATTGCAATTTTTGTGTGTATTTTCAAATGTCCAATGCCCTCTGTTTCACTTGTAGTAGAATTGTTATTTTTCTGTTCAATTATTTTCTTTTTTATTATTCCTAGATATAAGAAAAGAGAGAGAGGGAAGCTTGTACATGGATATTCTTCAAAGGATCTTGAAGGAATTCTTGTAAGTTCAAAACTTGCCTAAACGCCTTTTGATTAAAATATGTGCCAGTTTATTCCTTTAGAAGTAGCTTCTGTGTGGTTCTGAATACTAGGTGAACTTTTAATGTGCAAACAGCCATGGAAAATCTAAATTGGTTAATCCATTTTTGATTCTTGCTTTCTGATAATATTTTTTGTAATCCTTCCCATATTATATATAATGTGTGGTTGCAATGCTGTAAGTTGATTTTGGTCACGGCTTATTTAAACTGGGAAGCTCTACCGTAGGTCAAAAAGGTTGAGGAGCCGCCGGAGGTAGATCCTAGTGTAGATGGCATGCTGGAGATTGTGGAGGCATCTGAAAGTCAAGATTATTGTGCTGAAGGTAATAAATACCTGTAGATGGACAGAATTGTGTTTTCATTGGTGTGGAGAGTATTAGTTAAATCTTACAATAAGTTGTACGTTCCACTATGTTTGATTCGTTTGGATATGTTTAAAAGCCTGTTTTGTTCATTTATTTAATTGTTGGCACTTGAGGAAAGTGAGATGAGACTTGAGTAGCATTATGTGTTTAGAATTGTGTCTGCTCTTGTTTGTTGTCTAAAGTAACACAAATTAGTCTGATGTTAGTTGTTAAAGCTTATCAATATTCTTAATAGCTTGCATTTAATGTTGTTTCTTGAATAACCTTGGCCAATTGTAACAGGAATCAAAATTAAAGATTTATCTCCAGAATGGTGGGGCTTTAAACTTGGATTTGTCTCGGGAGGTTATCTTGGAGCAAACTCTACCAGAAAGAAACGACTCAAAGCTGGAGATGATCAGAAGAGTAATGAAAGGACTGTATTTTGTGAAGATGACCAAGAGAATCTATACAACCTAGTTCAAGTATGTGTCCCTTGTCAATTTCTTTCTTTGCAAATTATGAGTTCAGCTGCTTGATTATTAATTTTATGTATCTAAAGGAGATATTAGCAACTGATTGTAGATTCCATGTTATAAATAAGTTAAATGTTTTGTTCTACCAATGCATTTGAAAATGGAGCGAATGATGGGTGCTGGGAGGCATTACTGATATTCCAGTTGATATGATCATGTTATATGCTCTGAAATTCTGCTTGAAAAGAGTAGTTTATTTACCAGAGCAGGATGGAAATTTAGTGATGTGGGAGTGGGCACGAACCTAATACAGACTGAATTGTTTGACTCATCTTTTCCTTCTACAATTTTTTAGGATAAATCAACAACTGGAAAGCAAGGACTTGGTATTAAGGACCGGCCCAAGAAAATAGCTGGTGTCCGCTTTCAGGGGAAAAAAACATCCTTTGATAACAGTGATGATGAAGAGTCAGCTGATGATCTATCTGCTGATGAGCCATCTGCTGATTTTGGTGCCTCAGCAAAACGGAAACGTGAAGACTTATTGGACATAGAAAAGACTGATGAACCAAAAGTGAAGGTGAAAAAGTTGTGTAAGAAGCTTCTTCGACAGGTGTGTGATTGGACATTGCAATCTCTAAAGGTCACATTATATTTCATTTCTAATTGATTGCTTAGTTCAGGTACCTGGGGAGTCATTAAAGCTGAAACAACTTAAAGTTCTTATTGATGAACATTCAATGTCCGTCTTGTCGAACTTCTCTTCAAAGAGAGATGCTCTTGCTTACTTGAAGCAAAAGGTATGAACATCTAGATAAATTTTATTGGCAGATGCATTTGTGTCTTACTTTGTTAAAAAACAAGTATCATATCTGGACACACAAGTTCTACTTTTTTAAAGGACTTTTTCTGATTCTTATTCTTCCAGCCTATATACTCTTTATAATTTTGTCACTAAAATGAATGGTGATCAGTTCATGAAGGAGGTAGCTAGATCATCTTCACTTTAGGAAGAATTATGCTTCATGTTTTTCCTTTTTCATTCTTCATTGCAGCTAGAAGGTAGTTCAAAGTTTGTTGTGGAGGGAAAGCGAGTTAGTCTCACATCAAGTAGAGGCTGAAATTTTTTGTTAGATTTTCAAAGTCACGTAACGGTTTGTATATTGCAGCAGAGACTGGATTAGAGGCAGATCTACATATCATGCATTTATTATATTTGTTGTATCAATTAATTGGAATTTTTCATTAGTACTCATTCTGCGTTTTATTGTTTGATCAAATATAAAATCCAGTAGTGTCAATGGCCGTAGAAGGCTTGTATCTTGAACAACCGAAAACACTTAGAAATGAGTTTAATAACAAACCTAAGTACTTGTTCTATTTTCTTAGTTGTGTGTAAATCGTTACTTCTATTGTATCAATAATAATATGCTATGCAACTTCTGGTGCATGGAGCTCTGCATTTCCCACATAGTATTTTTAGATGTAGTTGGCTTGGTACTATCTTCTTTGCTATGTACTTCTCTGACCACTATGAACCATTGACACGAACTCTTCTCTGTAATTTAACACCATCAATTGCCAGATAGTTTTTCAGTTGGCATCAGCCCGTTTCACCTCATCAGGAAGTAGGGACTAAAAAGTTGGGAAAAAGAAAAAAGACTAAAAATTTGAGGTGCTGGTTGCTGGACATTTTACTGGTAGGAGTTCAAAGGACATCAGGCTTCTAGCAATTTGCTGGTTCTGTGGCTTCAATGGAACTAAAGATTGTTCAGGAATCAGCTGTAGGCTGTAGATTGCGCCCCACAGTCCCAACCACTTTAAATTGCTAGCAGACAGTGATAAGAGCACAAAAATCTTTTAGTGTTGTTTGCTATCTTATAAGCATGATCTGGTTAAATACATGATCCTCAGCCAGCCGCTGGAATACAGCATGCTGCACAAACCAAAAAAGTAATGTTGTCTGCAAAGAAAGAACCATCAGAAGTTTTCAGGTATTGATAGAGAAATTGGACAAACACATTACCTTTTCCACCTCAATGATATACCTGGCATCTGTTTTCATAGTCAACTTCTCTAACAAGTTAAGGTCCCCAGAAATAGCATGCCCAGAAGATCCACATGCAGAACAATCAACGGCCTCCTGATTTGGCTCCTATTACATGCTTCAAAGCCGAAAATCCAAAAATGAGACAGTGCACTTCATTGAGATACAGTGGAAAGCAAGACTTGATAAGGTTCCATAGGCAGCAAAAAACAATTGAGGGATAAATCTAAAAGGTATCTATCCTATGTAATGATACACTTGATAACAAAATCCCAGTTCATTGGACTTCAATTTCTATGGCCTAGCCATTCTGAAATGATCAATCTGCACAGAGGGTTCTTCCCTTTTGGCACAGCTGAAATGAGATCAAGAAGGCAACAATCTCCAATGCATCAAAATAGTTGCAAGGGTGATGATGAATTGGCTATCCATTGATGGCAATTAGTACTAGATTCATTCTATCGCTCATTATATGATAACAAGCACGTAGAGGACCAAATCATATTTATCATGTCAAGAACTTAAGCTGTGCTTCCAATCGTATTAGACGAATTCTATTTAACCCAAACGACACCGTACCGATTTCCGCTAATTTTCCCAGGATTGAAGGAATAATATTAGACCGGGTTTTAGAAAATCGGGCCAGAGTTCCTTCGTATTATTACTATTCAGGCCCTCCCTGGCCCATCCTAAGATTTCAATTTATTATTAATTTTATTGTTTTAAATATAATAATAATAATGATAATAATTTCACGGGGGCAGAAAAGCCTGTGTCACCTGTCGCCGAAATTCTGACCGACGAAATCAAAGTTGGACTTTGACTTTTTGAAGTCGGTTTCTTGTATTCTAACATTCCGCGTGGTACGGTCCCCCAAACCGGATTCAAGAGCTTTTAAGTATTTTAATACCTCTTTTAGCTGCTGCCTATACTACTACTACTGCTGCTGCTGCAGCTCCTATACCACTACCACTCTACATTTCATAGGTAGTTGCTGTAAAGCAATTATCAATAAGAAAATGTACACAAAAACACAAACTGGGCATCAGCCTTTAGTGGTCCGAGAAACTCCACAACTCACTGTCCTGCATTTCACGTTTCTTCTTCTTGGATTTCTTCGAACAACTTGCTTTCTTTCTTTATGTGTAATAATTAAAGAAAAAGAATATTTTCTAAATATTGAATATGTGTAAGTACAGAAAAATACGGTATCCATACTTAACACGTATTCAATATTTTATAAATATTGTAATAATTAAAAATTTTGAAAAGTCAAAAACTCATAAACAATTATTTTATTTTTGTGTTTATATAGTGTTGGATATGTACAAGAGGACTGCAACTGTAATATTATTAGAGAAGAGGAGCACGATGGGCACGCTTGCCACTTGCAAGTGGTGATTTATTATATTTTTTGACTATGAAATTGAAGTCATGACACGGTTGTGTATGTTCAACCCTTCCAAGAAGGTTAATATTGAAAGAAAGAAAAGCTGATGAAAAGAAGAATAATTGAGGGGAAGAAGTGGGAATGTCAGGGCATGTGTGAAGATTTGGTTACTGAAGGCCTAAAGCAATCTTTTAGTTTTAGGTGAATGGACACACAGGGGACCAAATAGTGGCACACCCTTGTACATTATCCAATTGTAAATGATAGATATGCGAGTGACTGCCATAACAACTAATTGTTCATTAGTTATTGTAGGTATAAACTGCACCTCGTGCACAACTTATTATACAATAAACTTCAGTTGATGGTGTTATTTTATGGATGTTCATTTCATCTGCGTTACAAATTCTAAATCTGACCAATAAGAAAGAGACCAATTATCATAGTCGACACGCGTGAAAGATTGTTTTGAAGGAGGAAATTCTATCCATAATATATAAATTATTAACAAATTTCCAAGTTTGGTATCGGTTGACTTTGTAAAAGTCTACTAAATGGAGATGCAAAACTGGTTTTAAGAAAAAAGAAAGAGATTTCAATTAAAGCTGCAGTTCTCAGAACAGAATCCATTGCTCTCTCCCATATATAAACAAACCCTGCCTTGAATATCCTCCCATGTCTATTTACATTCTCTGACAATCTAAAGTCAGCACCATCCTTAAGTTTTTAATTCTCTTCTTATAGATATCTCTCTCTCTTTTGTATGTATTTCTGCAGAGAAATAGATTCGTTCTAAATATTGATGAGCGATTTTGTTTGCATGGACTGGGATTTGCAAGCAATAGTTAGAGGTTGCAGAAGTGAGGTTTCCACCTCCGTTATGGACAGCCTTACTTCTTGTTTTCCTCCTTCAAGTGTTCAACAAGATGTATTTTTCAAATTTCCTGATATCTGTGAATCCACAACAATTTTAGATGAGCTTGAGGAACTTTACAAACCCTTCTATCCACAAACCATACTCACCAGTACTTCCATATCTGTTCCCACACAAGTTAAAAAGCCAAAGAAGATGCGACAGCCGCAGCCTACTTCTGGATCTGCTAATGATACGGGTAATACTGATCAGGCAGCGAAACCAAAAAGAGGGTTAGTATAGATATTCATGTGTATGATGATGCTCGAGCTCCTATATTAAGTAATTCATATTTGAAAGTATTGATTTCATGTGCTTTTGTTTTCAGCAGGAAGAATCAACAAAAAAGAGTCGTGCAACAAGTAACAGCGGATGGTCTCTCTTGTGATATGTGGGCTTGGCGTAAATACGGGCAGAAACCGATTAAGGGATCACCATATCCAAGGTAAATCAAGCAATTGCTATTTTTATAGATAAATTTGTTAGAAAGTATATTCCATATTGATCTTACTCTCTTCATATCGTTAACTCAGTTTTGTGTTGGTTGACATGCAGGAGCTATTATAGGTGCAGCAGCTCAAAAGGATGTTTGGCCAGAAAACAAGTGGAACGATGCAGTATAGATCCAGGAAAATTTATCATAACTTACAGTGCTGAGCACAACCATACCCACCCAACACGGCGAAGTTCCCTCGCCGGAAGCACCCGTAACAAGCCCTTGACGCGTAGTGTCCCTCCCACCACGAACGAACCAACATATCAGCAAACCGTTCTTTCTCCGATAACCCCTTCGGCAGCATCCATTGAAGATGAATTTGTACACCAGGAAAACATAAAAAAAGAAGAGGAGGGAAACGTGTTTGAAGAAGGAGACGAAGTCATGCCCGATTTAAGTGATGAATTGTTTTCAAGCTTGCAGGATTTGGAAGATATTTTATTTGATCAATTTACCGATAACATTTCTGATATACCTTGGTTCATTGATGATCAATCTGCAACCACGAGTGTACAAGGCTTGCAATATTAATTATCAAATTGAAAATTTCCCAATGTTTAAATTAATCTGCAACTCCAGTTTAGCAGTTTTGTATGTATATTCCAACTTCACAGAAGTGCTTCTTGTATACGTTAAGCAATACTTAATAATGAATGTCAAGAAAGTCGGTTCTATGTTTGCCAATTTTTCAAATGCTGACAAGATTGGTTTTGTAGTTAATCGCAAATTTTTCGTGGTAGTTCCCCTTGGATTTTAACGACTTCATCTATTGTGTCTTGAATGATAAATACAGGATCAACTTGGATTTTTTGAAATTCTTTAATATGCAAGTGTGACACCAATTTGAAGCCGACTCGCCGTTCCCCTAACTGTAAGCAAAAACGTCAAGTAATTAAATATATCTGATTATTTAAATAAGATATATAAGTTCAATTATGGACCTAACACATTGTACTTATATAATCGGCTCTATATATGTTTCTTGCAAGCATTGAAGTCATTGCTTTTGATCATCATAACTGTGTAATATAGTATATTTTATTTTTAGAGTGATGGATATTTTCAACTGATCAATTGGTGGTACATCCATGAACAAGGGAGATTCCATGCAGTTCTCTATATGACAAAATGGGCTAACCATTATCACATACCATTGTCTGTCCCCTCACCAAAATAACAAGAGAAACGAGGATAATATAGAAAAGACCAAATGTTTTTCAATAATTTCATTAGTCTCATATACCATTTGGAGAATTTTGTTTTTCATTGCTTTTGCTTCGTCAATACAGCACCTTTATTTCTCCACGTTGTTCAGTATAACTTTACATACGATTATTAGACTTGTTAATACGCTAATTACATTAAGCACTTATGGGCATATTAGTCTGAAAGAAATGCAAACATTCTTGTTTGTTTTGAGGAAGCAAAGCAACCCCAGAACCAAGAAAAGCAGCATTCGCATAAGTGGCAGGTTCGGCATGAGAGTAATCTGATCTTGCATCTTTGAACTGGTCATTTGAATCAGGACCACCAACAATTGCACCCACATGCGCATTTGGATTTGGTTTGCTTGAAGAATAATAGTTTGAGTAGCCATTGTTGCAGCCCACTTTGGCCGGGAGATTCGGATCGAAGGAATTGATGCACCTCTTTGATGTAGTTTCAAGGGGTATTTGCTGCCAAAACCTGCCATATATTACATCTTTATTGGGTTGTTTCCTAGTATGTAGTCCACCTGAAAACAAGTATGAATATATGTAAATGTTGCAGAATTCTTAACTTGATTGGAGCCAGAAAGAGATTTTGTTGCGTATACGTGTGAATTCCAAAACATACAAATCGCCTTTTGAACCAAATTGAGAGGTTAAAAATTTTGTGTTTATGACATGATTGTTACAGTTTTGATTTCAAATCAAAGAATAAATGTGACATTTTGAATTCAATACTTAAATTTATATTGAAAGTTACAAAGAATAAGTGTGATATTTTAAATTTAATATTTTGAACTTAATATTCAATGTCACATTAAACTCTTTATAATAATCATATCTCTTCCCTGTAAATAGAGAGGAGTTTGAGTTTTTTGGAAAACACAAGATAATTCTTCTCTTCACATCTTTTGTCAACTTGCTCTTTTTTATCAAATAACTATTTTGTTATTCTAAATATTGTTGTATTTGGGTGTGCACCCTTACAACAATTTAGCCATTAAATTCTGGACAGCAAGCTTTTACCTTTGTTGAATCAAGAAATATTTCTAAAAGGGTGAAATTTGTTCTTTATGACAGTGATCGCACGCCTTGTTCTTTTTTTCTTTTTCTTGTCTTGCGGTTTTCCTGATGGTTTTTGCTGGTTTTGCTGCTGCTGTTTTGCTGCCGCTGTTTTGCTGCCGCTGTTCTGCCGCTGTTCTGCTGCTGTTTTTCTGTTGTTTCGCTGCTGTATCAGCTATTTTCCAGCTGATATTCTTGCTGTTTTAATTGCAAAATTAAAGTCAATTTGTTGGTTGTTTTGTTCAATTCTACTTGGTGATTTTGATATTTAAGCCTTGCAAATCATTACATCATTCATAGATAATCATACAGATATACCTAGCGATTTTGCGAAGGCACTGATTTGAGAGGCAGAGAAATGCGCAGAGCCGCATTAGACTCAATTAATATGAGCTGTATTCAAGGTGTTGGAGTAGAAAAATAGCACCATGGAGAAGCTTGTAACGTATTGTAAATTACTACTCTCTCTAATATATAGGAGGCCACCTTAAAAAAAGAAACCCAGAAAATCCTGTCTCCTAAAATGGTGATATATATATTTTTTGAAAGGAAATTTGATAATATGTATATAAGAGGTGTTCCAGGAGTTGTTTTAATCTGTACAGAACTATTTCCTGGCATCAATGAACATATAAACGATTCAATGTCGGTCTTAAATTTAGACAAATTCTTCTTCCCTCCATAAAATTCCTGAACAAACATTTGTCGATTTACAAATTTTCTGAACAAGGTACAATTTATTGTTTCATATATAATATTTATACCTTTGCCAGCAACATCTGAGCTCCAGCAAATTTGTTGTCCCAACATCCGATCAAATGTAAAACAAATTTGTACCTGCAGATTCATATATATTTTACCTGATAGCCAGAATAAAAGCAGTAGAAAGGGCAAGAAGCCTGGTAATAGCTTTGAAGAGTAGTTGAAATCAACTACTTTTAAATGAGCTGTAAAATATCTTCTATGAATTAGGAAAAAGCATGAATATATATATATATATATAAAATATTTTGCCGGGCATATATAATTTAATTGATTAGAAAATGCACCCATACTGATTTTGATTGGCTTAATAGCTTTGAAGAGTAGTTGAAATCAACTTATTTGAAGACAATTGAAGCAGCAGAAAGAGCAGCAGCTGCCTTAGCCGCTGCTTCGGTGCCTGGTGAATTAGATGTTATCTTGTATAGCGTTCGAGGAGTTTCCATATCCTCCGGCCGCTCCCATCATTGATGATCACCATTTCCATCTCCCATCAGTGAAAGTGAATATATTAAAGTATAAATCTAACACTCTTTCATTCAACCCTTGCATTGTGTAAACCCGATATATCTTGATTACAAGATTTTCAGGTTTCTCATATCGGGTTTTCACGACACTTTTCATGAAAGTGTCTGATTTGCAAGGCACAAACAAGAAAGAGATTGAACCTGAGCATATAGAGTGGTGGGGGAAGTGTGAGCTAGCAAAATCAACTCCGTGCCCCAATCGAATTGCACTGCGCAGGTAGCCAAACTGATTGATGGACGAGATTTCTCTTTGGTATTCGACAGCAGTCCAACTCAACAAGCTAACAGCAAATGCCATTGGCCATCCGAACTTGACATTATCACCAGCACCATAGTAACCTCCGATCAAATTTACCTGCCACTAAACCTACCTAAGCAGTAAGCAGCTGTAAAATTATAAGAAATAAACATTTCCTCTTGAACTTGATCATCATTTTCTGAACAACATAAGCCAAGATTTAACAACTAGCTTTATATTCCTTACTTTCTAACGATTTAAAATTGATTAACTATTCTGAGATGAGCTTAGTCTTCTCATATTTGTAAAACCAGCTAGTTCCTTCACGTGTAAAATGATCAAGCAAATTAGGTTAATATGTTCACGTTTCGTTGTCATTCTCTCTTATTTTCAGATAATTTACAGGATATATATAGAGTGGCAACAAGAATAATATGCTTGACATTTGACAATACATTATCAGGCTTGCCATCAGAGCGAGCAGAGTCTCCTCTCCACTTCACTCTCTGGCTTGCCGGCAACTTCCCAGAACGTTGCCCTTCAACAACATCTTTATAATCAAAAGCTTTGGAGCAGAAGCTTTCATCTCCTATGGCTAGCACATTGACATACCACAAGACAAGAACCCAAACTCCTACTCTAGTAATTCGACCTTGCCCCATATTTTGCAAATCTATGACTGCACAAGTGCTTTTGTGTTCAGCTGGTTGGTGTTCAAAGAGATAGTTACTAGAAATGCTTCCCAAGAAGTTGGTAAATTTTACAAGTTGAAGCAAAATTCATGGGCATTTTGGAGACTTCTGATTATGTGAACGAGGGTGACATAGCATAGTGGGCATTGCCTGAAGACCCACAAGAGTAATGGAAATAAGTTAAGGAGTCATAGAAATTATACTAATCAAAATAGCAAGATACTAATATCCACTCCTCAACGTCATTAGCACATAATACTAGCATTATTTCTATTTTATATTACACAAATATAAAATAAACCCCTCTTCAAACTTCTGACATGAGCGACCTTCAAACTCCAACGCCAAATCTCTTGTACCATCCAAAAAAATTTACCAACTAAACTAATTAACACTACCTAAATGATGATTTAATTGAAGGGTTACGTTTATGATTCAAGGGAAAACTCAAAGAAAGTCTTTGTTAGTATAATTATTGAGGATCACTAGTGAGTAATAACAATTTCTCTGTTCGCTGTCTTAAAAGCTGGTGGTCTATTTTTGAGTCTAATTCCCAATCGCAATCCTATATTTGTTGCAACAAAACATTTATTTTCTCTTCACTTTATACAAGTCAAAAATGCATATGCAAGATTCACATGCTCAAGCTCCTGAATTAGGAACATTTTATACATCCTTTACAGGGATCATATCCTTTTTTTTTACACCATAGACCAGCTAACTTGTAGGTGATATCAATATCTATAAAAATAATGCAAGTGTCAACAAACAAACTTTCTTGTGAATTGGTCTCTCTATCATGTCCCATTATGTTTGCCATTATGCTAGACCTAGCAGTATTAGGTGAAAATCCTTCCCATGGAGGAACAAATATCAGTTTGGTGCATTGAACAGGAACCAAGTTCCTGCTCAGTTTCTCCCACCATACAGATCCCAAGGACCACCATATAATCATCAAACCATGCTCTGAAAAATCAACCGGCCCCTGCCATTAGTAGGAGAAAGATGTTCATCACGTACTGGAAGTTCATCCATTGTGAATTGATATTTCAGAATAACTTAAAAGGCTACGAGCAGTCCATGATATCCATGAAAATGGTGACATGCAGAAGTTTTAATTTGATAGACAAAATTGTATGAACTTCAGAGTTTCGATAAGGTAAAAGAGAAAGATATCTAATAGAACTAGAATTAATAAAATAAAAAAGGAAAATCCCTCTGCCAAGTGAATGGCATACATGAAAATGATGCCACAGACATGAATAAGGTAGTTCATGGCATCAGAAAACTCTTCGTTTACAGGCCTTAAATTAAATAGAGGTACCTCTCCATCCGTGGAAAAGATCAGAGCTGAAATCGCAGTGGTTGTCACTGTTTCTAATGGCCCTGCAAACAAACTTGGAAGTCCAGGAGGTCCACTTGCATCCAAAACCTTTATTTTTGTTACACTACATTGGAAATCAAAGATACACTGAGCTCAAACAATAATTTACCTCTTGGGTTATCCCAAAAGGGAGATACAAGAAACTAAGACAATCATAATAATCCAATTATATTTAGCATTCAGAAAAAAGTGGGAAAAAGATACACACAGTACATAGTCCTAAAACTAATTAAGAGGTAGCAAACTTAAAACTTATTGAAAGAATTCGATGCTGTTGGTCAAGCATATGAGCAGTTTAACAAACTCAATTCGAGACATAGGGAAGGATCATTTTATACCTTTGCATGTCATATACCCGAATGCAAGCATTCTTAATGTCTCCAGTTGCACCCCCAACAGCCAATTTGGTTGATGTGTCATTGAGGGCTACCATAGGAAACACACGCACAACTCCCTTTAACGCTGTCATTAGACTTTGGAGGCAAGTTCTCCGAATGACTGAGTTTCCAGGGTCCATAGTTTGTAAATGAAGTTAACCACCTGCAAATCTGTCCAAATGTCACGAAGGTAAACCATGGTTGCAGCACTGTGAACAACTGATATATACAGAGAAAAAAATATTTGAATTGAAAAGCAAAAGGGAAAACAGAAGCAGGTTAAAATTTTGGGGAGCTAAAACAATATAGTATGAATTTCATGGAACAAATTTTGCTGGGCCGTTTGTCCTTTATGGTGTTCAATGATGGAATTTCAACGTCATGCAATTTCTCTAATTTAGTTTACATCAGAAATGGACTACAGGTTGCCGAATTGGAATTGGCTTTACTAACCTTATCAAGGTACTGAGCTAAGCTTCTCGGAGAGCCACGCACAACCCTGATGACAGTCATGAGAGATACTAGGTGAACATATGAATCAGAAGCAGTAGACCAGATTTAACTTTCTACAACTGTTAGAAAACCTAGAATATCAGCGATTGACAGACTTGGAAGAAGAGTTCCAACCAAAGTCTCCCGAATTGATGCTGGGACAGCTGGATATTGTCCAGCTGAGTTAGCCTATGAACTACTTACACACTCTATCTGGAAGAATATATCCCCAATTAGACGAGGTATTTCAGAACCAATGCATGCCTTCCAGGTACTCTCCATACCTTCTGCAAGAAGCTCTGCTGCAGTTGAACTATATTTCTCATTCATTGCCATAACCAACTTCATCAATGGATGAACAACCAGCGTGGCAAGAGTTGGTTTCACAAGGCTAGGATACCAAATAGCCAATGCTGCTGCAACAATTATATGAGATGTCATTGCATCTTGACTTGTTCCCACAACACAAGAAATCCAATCTTGCACTTCAAATGATTTTAGCCATGCAAGTACTTTAGATTCCTCAGCCTGAGAAATTCCTTGTGTTTCCGGTGACAAGTCAAAATCTAATCCATTTGCAGATGTCCCCTCTATATTTGAATTTTCATGTTCATTATTTCCAGTTGTGGATAGTGACCTCAAAAGTTTTGCATCACCAGTTGCTTTTGGACAACATAAAGGGAGTGGAATTGCTCGAGAATTAAGCAGCACAGTGAAATAGAGAGCGTGCAGCCATACGTACATGTTCACTTTCATCTTGACAGAAACTCACTAAAAGCTGTTAAGAAAAAAGAAAAAAAGCAACAATGACAACAAAGCACATAGAAATAACCCTACTAAACTAAAATATAAGGAATCTTGCCAACCATGTAATTTTAGATTATGAAAAAGATGAAGAAATTTTTTTTT
>JAXCLQ010000011.1:1457411-1484024 GCA_035584115.1 Cedrela odorata | reverse complement strand
ATTAACAAGAAAGGACCATTTCCTCTGGAACTTGCTTAATCATAATATTCTTAGATCACCTTAATCTTCTTATAATTGTCAAACCAATTAGAAAAAAGTTTCTTTCATGCGTAAAATGATCAAGCAAATTAGGTTAATTTGTTCTTGCTTCATTATCAGTTTCTTCAGTTAAGTTACTAGCTATATATAGTGACAATAAAAATAATATGGTTGACATTTGACAATATATACATTATCAGGCTTGCCATCAGAGAGAGCAGAGTCTCCTCTCCACTTCACTCTCTGGCTTGCCGGCAACTTCCCGGAACGTTGCCCTTCAAAAAACAAGATAGCTTTGCCAAGTGCATCTTTATAATCAAAGGCTTGGGAGCAGAAGCTTTCATCTCCTATGGCAAGCACATTGTGACTAGTCAAGAAATACCAAAGGAAAAGAAAACAAACTCGAACTCTAATAATTCGACCTTGCCCCATATTTTGCAACTCTAAAACTCCACAAGTGCTTTTGTGTTCAGCTGGTTGGCATTTATAGAGCTCGATTACTAGAAGTGATTCCCAAGAAGTTGGTAAATTTTACAAGTTAAAGCAAAATTCAAGTGCATTTTGAAGACTTTTGATAATGTGAATTCGACATAGCATAATGGGCATTGCGTAAAGGGGTACAAGAATATTGGAAATTCACAATACGTCGAGTCGTAGAAATTATACTAGTCAAATTGTCAAGATACAAATACCCACTCCTCAACGTCATTAGCATAATACTGTCAATATTTTTATTTTTTAATACATAAACATTTAATAAATTTCAAAATTCTTACCACATTTAAACTCCAAATATCTTTATACCAAGCAAATCAATTAGCACCACTAATTACACTTGTTAGATAATGACTTGATTGAAGGGTTATGTTAGTGACTCGAGGGAAAACTCAAAGAAAGTCTTTGTTAGTATAATTATTGAGGATGATTAATCTTTTGTTTGGATAAAAATTATATATTGAGGATCACTAGTGAGTAATAATAATTTATATGTTCGCTGTCTAAAATCGGGTGTTCTATTTTTGTGTCAAATTCCCAGTCGAAATCCTGTCTTTGTTGCAACAAAACATTTATATTCTCTTTCTCTTCACTTATTGGTAAAAGCCCTATATATAAGTCGAAAAGCTTATGCAGGATTCAAAATTTCACATGCTCAAGCTCCTGCATTTGGATCATTTTATACATCTTTTGAAGGGATCATATCCTTTTTCCGTTGAGGATGTTATCCAATTATTAAATAACCACGTCACTGCTTTTGCATCTAGCCGGAAAGAAAGAAGAACATGCCTGCACATTCGTCATAAGACTCACAACCCATTTCTTTGATTTGCAAACTGGGTTAGATACAGATGATTTGGTTTGCCACCATTAAGTTATAGGGGTACACAAAGCAAATTTCCCACTTTCTTTATTATTATCAGTTTAATTTTTTTCTTGCACTCAAATAACTGTAATCTTATATTAATACATGATGACAACCAAAGATTATATTCCAGTCCATGCACGCATCTATTATAATATGATATCCCTTCATCTGAATTTCGTCGAACACCTTTCTCACATGTGTCGAGTTTCGAGAATCAGGCCAAATTAATAGAGTAAGGGAAACGTTTGAGACCCTTGGAATAGAAAACCGACGAATAAAAGATTTCATGAAAAGATGCGAAATCCAACTAGTTGTTTCTTCTTCATTGTTTGTATATTGGCTGATAATGGCTACACCTCTTGTTGCTTCTGCTTCTACGTTTTCATGTTATAATTGTTGTCACAACATTTCAATTAGTTTGACTTGACTAAAGTTAAATACTATTTATTTACTTTATAATTATATACTAATTTAAAAATTACCTCTTTTATTAATTAAATTTAATAAATACTTATATAT
The DNA here is from genome assembly GCA_035584115.1 of Cedrela odorata. Taxonomy (NCBI): domain Eukaryota; kingdom Viridiplantae; phylum Streptophyta; class Magnoliopsida; order Sapindales; family Meliaceae; genus Cedrela; species Cedrela odorata. Next base: position 1,482,103 of record JAXCLQ010000011.1, on the reverse strand, counting down.
GATTAACAATCAAACACACGAGTAAATACTTGTATAGTACTAATTAACCCACAAAAAAATATAAGCAATGTAATAACAATATAACCCAGTCAAGTTATTCAAACCTTTAATGAAAAGCAAACCAGAATAAAACCAGCACAATTTCATATATTCCTCCAAGCATTTGTATTTAAATTTCAAAATTGAAAATTTTCAATAATTTCAATAGTTATTTTCAATTTTAGGTTATTTAATCAAATAACTCTTACAAAAACTTTTCAAAAAATTCAAGAAGCTATGAGGGCGAGGATTTTGATCAAGAAGAAGGTGAATGCGACCCATGTCAGGCCGACCAGGAGCAGTGATTGTAAGGTATTGATTCTGCTGTACCAGCCAGGCCAGACTTGCCCTTCATCAAGTTGTAGTGAAAGGTGACTTCGGCAGCTAGTTATGGTATTTATTAAAATAAAACTTATAGCATAGCACTTCCCTTATCCGTCCATAACGTCGACGGTTCCATCTTTCGTGCTCTTTAGCGCTAACCCCTTCCTTCTCTAAATACCCCCAGGTTCCGTGATAGTACTGTATTAACATATTGTAAGGTTCTCGCCGTTAGGTTAGTTGTTTGCGTGTCTCCTGTTCTGTGCCTAAGGTTGTTTAAGCTCATTTCCGTCCCAAGTGTCTTCTTTTAAGGGCAATTTTATTTTGCAAATGACGAGAGAAATCCCATTCGGAGAGCAACCCAGGAAAGCGAATACAAGAAGAACCGGAATATTAATGCCGAGGATAGTTGATAACCATCATGGGCATTCTCATTAGTTTTAACAATCTACTAGCAAAAATTGTACAAATACAGAAGAAACTTCCATTGTACAAGACTGGGCAATCACAGTCCGTTCCTCCAGACAACTAAAATTAATAAATGAATTACTACTACTGCCCGGGCAGGTATCTATAAACACTGCAAGAATACGAGTTCAATTGTACATGCTTGAAATAGGGCACTTTTCATCAATTTTTTTTTTTTTTGGGTGGGGGAGGTTGGGGGAGAAGATGGAAAGATTCAAACTAATGACCAAAAAGCAAGAAGCACAAAGTACTATGCAAAATTCAGAATATACAGGTCAATTCTGTCTACCTATCATCAGCATGACAGGATGCTTATAACTGGAAAGTGCCTAATTGAAGGCCGTGTCTCATAAGTGATACCTTCCGATCACCAACCCATTCCAACCGGTAAGAGAGGTCAAGATTATGAATCAATAATTTCAAAGTGTCTGCATAGCTCAAACTTCGAGCATTTTCCTACAAAACAAAGAAGAAGGTTATGCTTCTATTGGAATGGTAGTGCTCTTTATGTAGTTAAACATAGTGCATCTAGGACTGCTTTCCAACAGAAACCTCAAGAAATGGGGGAAGGGGATGATAGGGCTCCCAATACTGAAACAAGAAAAAAACTATAGAAAAAGGTGGGAAAGGAAAACAGAGGATGAAAATAAGCAGCTCCAGATATTATGTTTACTTGTTTGAGAGTTATTACTCAGCTATCACAAGAGCATTTCTAACTTGTTTACTTAATTCAAGGTCAAGTCTTCTGTCCAAAGCAAGAGATGGAAATCTAATAAAGTTCATTATCTGAAGAGTTTGTAACGGGTTGCATGAATAGACATCAACAATTCTACTTTTTGAAGGTTCAAAACTTTGAATAACAATCCGGCTTGTCAACCCAGTAATCATGTCAATAATATTGCAACTCAGACCAGATAGCTTGTAGTTGATATCAATATCTATAAAAATAATGAAAGTGTCAACAAACAAACTTACTTGTGAATTGGCCTCTCTATCATGTCCCATTATGTTTGCCATTATGCTTGACCTAGCAGTATTAGTTGAAAATCCTTCCCATGGAGGAACAAATATCAGTTTGGTGCATTGAACAGGAATCAAGTTCCTGCTCAGTTTCTCCCACCATACAGAACCCAAAGACCACCATCTAATCATCAAACCATGCTCCGAAAAAGCAACCAGCCCCTGCCATTAGTAGGAGAAAGAAGTGCATCACATACTGGAAGTTCATCCCTTGTGAATCTATATTTCTGAATAACTTAAAAGGCTACAAGCTGCCCGTGATATCCACGAAAATGGTGACATGCAGAAGTTTTAATGATTGACAACATTGTATGAACTTCAGAATTTTGATAAGGTAAAAGAGAAATATATCTAATAGAACTGGAATTAATAACAAAAAGGGAAAATGTCTCAGCCATGTGAATGGCAGACATTAAAATGACGCCACAGACATGAATCAGGTTGTTCATGGCATCAGAAAATTCTTCATTTACAGGCATTAAACTAAATTGAGGTACCTCTCCATCCAGGGAAAAGATCAGAGCTGAAATCGCAGTGGTTGCCACTGTTTCTGATGCTCCTGCAAGCAAACTTGGAAGTCCAGGAGGTCCACTTGCATCCAAAACCTTTATTTTTGTCACACTACATTGGAAATCAAAGATACACTGAGTTCAAACAATAATTTACCTCTTGGGTTGCCCAAAAGGGAGATACAAGAAAGAAAGACAATCAAAATAATCCAATTATATTTAGCATTCAGAGAAATGGGGTAAAAAGATGCACCCAGTACATAGTCCTAAAACTAATTAAGGGGTGGCAAACTTAAACTTATTGTATGAAGTCGATGGTGTGGGTCAAGCATATAAGCAGCTTACCAAACCCAATTCGAGACATAGAGAAGGATCATATTATACCTTTGTATGTCGTATACCCGAATGCAAGCATTCTTAATGTCTCCAATTGCATCCCCAACAGCCAATTTGGTTGATGTGTCATTGAGGGCTACCATAGGAAATACACGCACAACTTCCTTTAATGCTGTCATTGAACTTTGGAGGCAAGTTCTCCGAATGACTGAGTTTCCAGGGTCCATAGTCTGTAAAATGAAGTTAACCACCTGCAAATCTGCCCAAATGTCACATAAAGGTAAACCATGGTTGCAGCACTGTGAACTGACATATACAGATAAAAAAAAAATTGTTGAAAACCGAAGTACTGAGCTAAGCTTCATGTGATATGGAACAACTTTTGGGGAGCTAAAGCAACATAGTATGAATTTCATGGAACAAATTTTGCTGGGCCATTTGTCCTTTATGGTGTTCAATGATGGAATTTTTTGGTCAAGCAATCTCTCTAATTTACTTTACATCAGAGATGGACTACAGGTTGTCGAATTGGAATCGGCTTTACTAACCTTATCAAGGTACTGAGCTAAGCTTCTTGGAGAACCACGCACAACCCTGATGAGAGTCATGAGAGATACTAGGTGAACAGGTGAATCAGAGGCAGTAGACCAGATTTGACTTTCTACAACAGTTAGAAAACCTAGAATATCAGCGATTGCTAGACTTGGAAGAAGAGTTCCAACCAAAGTCTCCCGAATTGATGCTGGGACAGCTGGATGTTGTCCAGCTGAGTTGGCTGATGAACTACTTACACACTCTATCTGGAAGAATATATCCCCAATTAGACGAGGTATTTCAGAACCAATGCATGCCTTCCAGGTACTCTCCATACCTTCTGCAAGAAGCTCTGCTGCAGTTGAACTATATTTCTCATTCATTGCCATAACCAACTTCATCAATGGATGAACAACCAGCGTGGCAAGAGTTGGTTTCACAAGGCTAGGATACCAAATAGCCAATGCTGCTGCAACAATTATATGAGATGTCATTGCATCTTGACTTGTTCCCCCAACACAAGAAATCCAATCTTGCACTTCAAATGATTCTAGCCATGCAAGTACTTTAGATTCCTCAAACTGTGAAATTCCTTGTGTTTCTGGTGACAAGTCAGACTCTGATCCATTTTCAGATGTTCCCTCTATATTTGAATTATCATGTTCATTATCTGCAGTTGTGGATAGCGACCTCCTAAGTTTTGCATCACCGGCTGCTTTTGGACTACATAAAGGGAGTGGAATTGCTCGAGAGGCAGCACAGTGAAATAGAGAGCGCGCAGCCATACGAACATGTTCACTTTCATCTTGCCAGAAACTCACTAAAAGCTGTGAAGAAAAAAAAAAAAAAAGAGATAATGACAATAAAACACATACAAAAAACGCTACTAGATTAAAATATAAAGAATCGTTCCAACCATGTAATTTCAGATTATGAAAACAATGAAGGCAAAAATCTGACAAGCACTTGAATCATAAAAAAAGACAGTCAACATCATATAATTAGCACAAGATGTGACCTGAAGCAAAGGAGGCTTTATATCTGGAAATTTTTCTGCAAAATTTCGAGTATAGAAGGCTGCTAAAGCACTGCAAACAAGACCCATCAGATAAAAGGTCAGCAATATAAGCAATAAAGAGACCATGGCTTTTAATAAATGAAATAAACCACGAATGCTCATCTAAAACACGAAAGTAATATTTAAGGGATCCTCTGCAGCATTCTTCAGCCTATAGAGGATGATTATATAACTATGAGATATACCAGCGTCAAAAGAATAAACCAAGAGAAAACAACTAAGCTGGCACCATAGCAAGCCATATATGCATGTGGGTTGAATTCCTATCCTACAGTGTCCGGCTTTGATGGTTCCTAAACCTAACAATCAACCAGAAGGAATGTTCCTCATCTTCCATTTAACACATTAATTTAAGGAATCATAACAGAAAGCAGTTAGTACATTACAGACCATGTTTGAACAGTAAAATTACATAGCATTATTACACCAAGAAGCCAGAGCAATCATGACAAGAAATTGATCCCACACTGACTTCAATATCAGCCAAAAGTTAAACAGCCACAACTTTTGATGGAATAATTTTTCATAGCTATTTGATACTTTGCATCATACCTTTCCTACACTGTATTCCTGCAATTCCAGCTTCTACACTCGACTCAACTAGTCCTAAATTGAGGCCAACATAGAAAAAGAGGGAAGATAACTCTAAACCTTAGCAGGCCACAATATATGGAATTAAATATGACAATCATTAAGATAGTAGACCAAGCACATGCAGTGCTTCTTGGTAAAATAGTGTAATACCTGCTAGCTGCTGAACTAGGGTGAAACAAGCTAATCATGCGCTGTGCAAGGGATACCATTGTTAGCGACCTCATTGCACAAAACTCTGATGATGATTTCCAGAGCTGAAATAATCCACATCTCGGAGAGTTGAAGTCAAGTCAGATAAGAAACCAGATCCAATATTCAAAACAGTTTATCCAATATACCTCAAGACTAGCTTTTGGACCAGGAAATGTCAAAGTCACTGACCCCTTTTCCCCTTGCAAACCAGAAGCTACAATAAAGTTCACTGGTCTCTTTAGCTTCATATCTGTTATTAGCAACCTATCGAGCTCACTATCTACATTCCACAAATGCAAAAATGACAAGCTAAATCGAAGTATATATTCTTCAAGTGACTTAATCAATGTATGTTCTTCTGCAATATTAGATGACATCCCCTGCACATCAGAACCATTGTCAACAATCACAGAGTTGGGGCCTGGAGTCTCAGTTCTCTGCTCCTTCACGTTGAAAATTTCTTGTTTATCACCGTTCTTTGCCGCGGACTCATGTGTCTGATAAGGAAACATCAGCAATGCAAGGTCGAAACTCAAGGTAGCAATTCCAGGATACGGGCAAGAGCATTTGATGGTTTGTTTTTTCCTTTGAATACCAAACCGCGTGTTTGGAGATAATTTTCCTGAATTTCCTTTATGAACATGAGCTTGTGAAGTATTGGGCTCAGCAGTAGTAGAAAAAGTGACCCCTCTGTCATCATTATGTATTCGAGATTGAGAAAAACTTCCATCTTCGTGTGTTGGAAGAAGTAATGATGAAACCGAAGTATTTCCATTCAACACAGAGCCAGAAATGGAATTCATAATGATGCCTTTACAGAAATGATCAAACATTGAATGAGAAGCTGTTCCACGAAGGATCCGCTCTCGAGCACCAGTTTTTACATCCCAAATGAATAAAACATCAATAGCATCAGATGTTCTTGAATGGTCCCTGCATAGGCATGCAATATAACCTCTTGGACCATCCCAAACAACTTTTGCAGGATAATTTGGATGTCCAGGAAACATTCTCTCCACCCTCAAAGTTTCAAGAGAAGCGAGAGCAACAGAGAAGTCATCCCCAACAGACAGAAAGCAGTCACTCCAAGGATGTTCAGTCTGAGGAGGGGAAATAATTATTTGGCGCACTGGAGCCACGTGGTGGTGCATAACTGTGATAAGATTTCCAGTGACCAGATCCCATATACGGATAGTGCAATCCATGCTTCCAGAAACTAAAACCTGATTGAAACTCCATCCTTTGGCAGTGCCCACCATCCGATGTGCGGCCAAACATAATACAGCACCTGTGTGCCCCAGGAAACGTTGTCTGGATACAGGTGAATCCACTTCTAGGCGAGGACTTGCGCCAAGAGAATTAAGGCCCTCAAACAAATCAAATCGTAAAACCTCTATTTCACCGCTAAAAAAGCCATACACAATAGCAAAAGGGGCATAGCAATTTTCTGAAATAACCATGGAAGATGATACAATCTTTCCCTTGTGCACAAAACCATCACTTCCACCATCTACTTGTCTATGATATGCATGATCTGAACAAGGAACAATGTCTTGCCAAAAAGTCAAATTGGTCTTCTCACTGCAAGAGCCCTCGATTTCATTAAGCAAGAGAGAGTTATTAACCCAATCAACAATAGAAAAGCCTTCTCCAACCATTGTGCACTGCTGGCAGAGATTTCCATGGTCATCATGTTTCTGACATAGAGACCAAACTGTGACATGCGGTCTCCATTGGGAAGTTTCTTCAACATGAAAGCAAACCGCCTCAATACGCAAAAGGTAAAGGTTTATTTGAATGAAACGAATGGAATATCTGACATCAGGGGGATAAGAAACAGCTGGGATCTCACAATGAGGTTGACAGTCAAAATGGTCATTCATATATGATACAACATAAACAATTGCAGACCCTCTATTATTCCATGCTGCAAAGTTTTCTAAAAATTTCTTATGGGCTTCAATGGCATTCCCAGTTTTCCCAGCATCGCCACTTTTAAGAAACATGCCCCCTATAACGTGTAAGTGAGTAGACTCACCTTCAAGACAAAAGAGATTGTCCACAAACGAAATCTCTCCAATTGTAGTACCATTTCCCAACAGCCTAAATATGCAGCGATCTTTTAATACAAGGGCAATGATATTCCTGCAGGTTGCAACTGACACAAGGTGTCCTCCTTCAACTACTCCATTTGCCCAAATAGCCATATCCCGTAGCGAAGAACTTTTATGCAATCCGGTCCCCTCCTCCCCATCTAGGTGAGACTCCCTTGATATTGGAACCAATTGTATCCTACCAAATGTATCAACCAACAGTGCTGAATGCCCCTTCTTGTCCTCACCCAATGAAACTACAGCCATAAACTTCAACTGCCCAATAGATAAGTTTCCATGAAAAACCGTTTGAACAATGGTAAGACCGTAGGTATCAACTATAACCACAGTGCACTTTGGGGGTTTTCTGGTTTGAACCTCTTTTTCGTCGGAAGCTAAATCCCCTTCAATGAAATCAAAAGAATGATGGTGAGATAACTGCGTTGTATCAATGAAACAACACCCAATACATACATATCGCGGGTTTGAGGGCAGTGTACAAATAATTGATGGACTGCCAACCCAGGGAGGCAATTTTCTTCTGCGTCTGCAATGTCCACTGCTTCTGCTCCAGACACACAAAACACCATCAGTACAGGCACTTATTAAGGCACCATTACCTAAGGAAGAGTTGTCCATAACACTTGAATGTTCTGCTTTTCCATCTTCAGAGACCAAGGCAGGATAACATATACCAAGATCAGCTATTGGCGCAGAATGGCCACACAACATAGCAATTGGTTTAGTTTCCTGTGAAACAAAAAAAAATCAATTTACATGTTCTCGAAACTTAGACGCCAAATTTAAATATCATTTTGGAAACTAATAGCAGTAGAATTGAATTATCAATCATTGTGAGCGATATTAGACACATGAAAGAAGTACATTTCACTGGCACATGATAAACATATGCCGAGAAACAACCAGTAACACTTAGTTTGATTGCCAAGAAACTGTAGTGAAACTCTAGCCTTACATGAATTATTTACCTTTATAGGAACACAAGGAACCAACAAAAAAAAAAATACAGACCGAAAGTACCTACGAAACTGAGACTAATGAAACTATATGACTCAAATTTCAAAATACATTTTTACTTTTTCTTCCACATTTTCTCAGCAATTAAGTGGATTGATATCAAATTAGAAACAAACCCATTTGACACTAAAAAAATGCTGAGTTTAGTATTCAGTGAGATACAGAAGTTGAGAAAACTCACTAATAAGAAGGAACACATAAGTAATCAACCAAAACAGAACATGGCACTCTAAATAACTGTCTAAGACCAAGCACTGAATTATGAATAAAACCATTTAATATAAATCATCCAGGAAAACTAACAAACAGGTGGGCGGCAAATGACATAATATAACAGAAATCGAGAGAGACACAAAAACAGATACAATTGAGTTGAATTACCAAGTTGGAATCAGGGTGAGAGTCGGAGAAGGTCCACCAGAGTATGGAGCCATCGGATCCACCAGTATAAAGAGTCGGCGGTTGGCTCAGTGCTGCGGTAGCTGTGACTCGGTGAGCCGGAGGCGTGCCCGACCATATGCACGCCACGGATCGGCACTTCATTGGCCGGGTTTGTTAGTACATGTAACTCGCGATCAAAGCTCGGATGGGCGAGTCAGTCTGACCGCGTCTGCTTGAGCTGGCTGTTAATAAGTTACTTGAAGTAACTAAGCCGTTAAGAACGCGTTAGAGTTCATCAACTTGCCCACTTAATAATAAGTGATTTTGGTTTTTAAAGCAGTTTAAATTTTTCGCCTAAATCAACAAAATTCATAATAATAACATTTAAACCCCTATACTTTTTATATTTTTATGAAAAGACATAATTTGCTCATTTATGACAAATAAATGTCTAATTTTTATTGAAACGACTGGAATATTCCTAATTTTTGCTAAGTCAGATGCATAACATAACGAGACGATGGTCAAACTTCAAATGTAGTCATTTTCTTAGGACCTACTTCATATAAATGGAAAATTGATGTCTATAATTGCAATAATGTAAAATTGTAAGGACCTAAATATATTAAGCTCTAATTTATATTTTGTGAATATACTAATCACTTTATATTAATTATTAACACTGGTTTAACTTGAAACGTGAAAGGCTTTTTACCTGAACTGTGGAGGTATCAAACTCTGGATGGAAATCTCTAAAAAACACGTAGCCTAATTGGTTTAGGTATAGGAATTGTCTCTCCTTATATACAGACGTATATATTCCCAACACTTGATCTTTCGTTTAAGCAGAAAAAAGTTTGTATTTTTATTGTATTTCTTTGCTTTCTTTCACGCTTCGCAGTGGCAATGGCTAGTGAATTTGCTGAGAAGGCTAAAGAAGCCTTTATAGACGATGAGTTTGGACTCGCCGTTGATTACTACATGAAAGCCATTGACTTCAACCCCAACAACGCCGATCTTTTTGCCGACAGAGCCCAGGCCAACATCAAACTCAACAACTTCACTGGTAACCCCTTAATGTTATGCTTTTTTTTTTTTTTTTAACTACTCAAAAAAGCACTTTTGGCAACCCCTTAATGTTAAAATTTTCTCTTTTTTTTTTTTTCGTTTCTGCAGTTTTTTTGTTGTGTTATTATTATGGGTTATGATAATGTAATTGATTTTTTTGTTTGTGTCTAACGTGAAATAACGTTGAGCAGAGGCTGTTAATGATGCAAACAAAGCAATTGAGTTGGACCCAACAATGGCCAAGGCCTATCTACGTAAAGGGTGTGAATTCTCTGCTCTGGCGATATTATTATAATCATAATTTTTATGTTTGTATTAATTGTTTGGTTATATGAAAATTTTGAAATAATTGTTGGTTTGTTCTTCCTATAAACTATATTTCTTTTTCCTTTTACCTTGTGTTGGTATTGGAATTAAATAGAATTGGAGATGCCTGTCTTTTGGATTTTCTCAAGGAAGAAGACAACCTTCCTTTTCTTATTGTTATTTAGAATATTCTTTTGAAAAATGTTATCTGGGTAATGGGAAGCAATTTTTGACATGTTGCCGATTTGGATCCTAGGATAGGGCGTTGTTGATTGACTTTGCACATTGCACTTTTGTGTTATTAGAATGACAACTTTATATTAATTACTTGTGTTATTTATATGCTGATTTTACATTCTATGTTACAGCACTGCCTGCGTGAAGCTTGAAGAATATTACACTGCCAAGGCAACTCTTGAAAAAGGTGCCTCTTTAGCAGAAAATGATTCAAGATTTACCAAGTTGATTGAAGAATGTGATAAGCATATTGCAGGTATATGCTTGTTCCGATAATCTTTAGACCTTAGATTATTTATTTAACTACTACTGTAAACATTGGCTTGGAATTTTAATTGGGTTTACGATTTTTGGGAGGGGAGTTTATAAGTTTTTTAATAGACATGTCTACAAGCTGTAAATTTGATGGATTTTAGATGTCTGTTCAGAAGAGACCAATGTCCTGGCTAAACCCTTGATGCCAAATTTGCCGCCAAGCACCACACCTTTTCCAGAGCCAATCTCTTCAGCCAAGCCAAAATATAGGTACTTCGCAGTTTGTTTCATTACTTTGGTTTTCAAACCTATAAGTTTGCATTTCTACGGTTACTAATAATTTTCTGACTTTAGCAACTACCACTACTACTTGCATTTATGTTTAGTAATACTTGTAGTTGTTGCATCTTGCTGCATATAAAGATATCTAAAATTTGCTAATTGTACAGACATGAATACTACCAGAAGCCAGAGGAAGTCGTGGTGACTGTATTTGCAAAGGGAATACCTGCAAAAAATGTGGCTGTTGATTTTGGGGAACAGATTGTATGTTTAACTTATAGATTCTTTTTATTAAAAGTCGTTCATTATCTTTCTTTGGCTAGTTTTTGTTCTTTTTTGAACAATCAGACAGCTTTCTTTTAGTTTATCTTAGAAATAACCCGTGGAGCTTATTTTAATGTTATTTATGTTTTTCTTATAGTTGAGTGTTACCATTGATGTCCCTGGTGAAGGTTGTTATCATTTTCAACCCAGACTGTTTGGAAAGGTGATTATGTAATTTTTTTAATGGTGCTTTCATCATGGCTATCATTCTCTTTTCCTTTCGTTTTAGCTTGTTGCTATGTATTGATCTTGGCTCATGTACAATTACCTCACTCTGTGTGCAGAGAAAGTTGTTTTTCCTCTTTATGCTTTTGATGTTACCTTTTTGCTCCATATGTGTGTATCAGCATGACTATCTCCCTAGAACTGTGAGATAATTGTCAATCTGCACAACTTATGCATTCTTTAAAAAGATTTGTTGGATTGAATGTACTTTTAGGTGTTCACGTGTAAGTAAACTTACTGGTGTTTGTTGTGTGGGAAAACAGATAATACCTGAGAAGTGCAGATTTGAAGTATTGTCAACCAAAGTTGAAATCCGTCTTGCGAAAGCTGAACTTATTAACTGGACTTTTCTTGAATATAGCAAGGAAATTACAGTTCCACAGAAAGTTAATGCACCATCAGGTAGGCCACACACTTTTATAAGTTATACTTCTTTGAAATTTGTGAAATTTTGATCATTTGATGGTCTATTAAGTTCATGCGTTTGTGAGTAAACACCGTCACTATAGATAGAGTTATACTTGTTTTGCATCCAAAATAATCTATTTGATAAAAGACATCTTTACTGTTTCTTTTCTACCCAGTGAGTATGCTTATGATTTCATGTGTTTGCAGTTTCATCTCTGAGGCCCACCTACCCCTCTTCAAAACCCAAAACAAAAGACTGGGACAAGCTGGAAGCCGAGGTGAAGAAGGAGGTATCAACAAAAATAATTGGGAAAATCTATTAACCAAAACAATGAAAAAATTGTTGTCTGCAAGATTATCCTAGAAAGCATTTCATTGTTCAAAAGAGGCTTTGATGCCAATGTGACGGTCTGAATTTCAGGAAAAAGATGAGAAACTAGATGGTGATGCTGGTTTGAATAAGATGTTCCGTGACATCTACCAAAAAGCAGATGAGGACATGAGAAGAGCTATGATGAAATCTTTTGTAAGACTCTCGTGCTTTTGTTTTACCTGTCTTGTAGAATCTATGAAAGCATTAACCATAATTACAGGTCTTTTACTTACATAGCTTGCCTCGTGCTATCACTTATTCCCCATTCTAGGCATACTGGTTAGCTGGCTAGATTGTACCATTGACCCGGGGCTATTTACTCTTGGTCAATGGCCAAGCAACAAAGAAAAACATTTAAATATTTCATATTGTCGACCCTCATCATTCTTTAATCTGGTTTTCAAACTAGGGAGAATGTGCTATTTCCTGCAGAATTTCTTTTTCATGAGTTCCCTTGGACAATACTTAAATATGTTTAAAAATGGTGTAACGTTACAGATGGAGTCAAATGGGACGGTACTTTCAACGGACTGGAAAGATGTGGGTTCAAGGAAAGTGGAAGGCAGTGCTCCTGAGGGTATGGAGATGAAGAAATGGTAATACTAATCGAGTCGGTCATTGGCATCCCCATTATGCAATGTTTTTTATTATTTTTATTTTGTTATCTAAAAGATATTCGTGTTGTATTAGTGCTCAGATGACTGATTTTGCTTATGAAAAAAAACTTTAGAAGGAAAAACGAAAGTGTGCATGAAAAACGAAAGTGTTTATTGTTGTTTTTTTCTTTCCTTTTTCCCTTGGCAAGGATGGGTGGATGATCTTCTACACTGTGCTAATGTTTAAAATGCTAGCATGCAATCAGATTTACTATACTTGATCACGTCATATATTTAACTTAAGATACACAAAGCTCTTAAGTCGAATTTGAATGCAAGGTCCTTTCATTTTTCCAGGTCTGGATAATCACCAACAGGTGACTAGTGAAATACATGCATAATAAATGTTTGTCGGAAACCTCAGGAAAACATTAGAGAAGCATCCGAACTCTGGTTATTTGGTTAATAGCCAATGTCCTAGTTTGAGAAGTTGGAATTCTGGCAGCAATAATATTAGGGAAACAACATATTATTGTCACATGTTGATTTTTATGAAAATGTAGAACATTTACAGCACTGTCACTAAAGGCAGTACTCATTTTAGCGTAAACTATTGATTAAAATTTTATTAATAGCTCTAAAACGGTTGATTCATATCGTGAAATTAACTTTGATGCAAGGCCTAAGAGATTTTACAGATATCTTGGTCTTATTCTTGCGATAGGGGATACTCGGAGTCATTATTCTCGTTCAAAGGGTAGGGTCATTTCCTCGAATATACACACAACGAGGTCTTATATCCAGAGGCAAGGAATTGAAAACAAAACTAGAAGTATGGCGTTTACGTAATAAACATGCCTATCACAGTAAACCAGGCGATAAAGAGAAGATGCATTGAGAGAGTAAACATCACAGACCAAACCCCTCCATATAAACTAATTCGGTTAACCCCTATCAGAAGCTGAATAGAAACCCAGGATACATATAACAACGGACAACAAAAACCAGATTAGACGTGGATGGTGACTTTACAGAGTGACCCGGCTATTTCCCATACTCTATACACATGTACAGCGACACCATGTGCCCACTACTCGGCATGAATGCATCCCAAGAGAGTGCTCAGGCAGATTTCAGGAGCCTCCATTCATGCTAGCAGGTTCAGAAGTTAGATTAGTTTGCAACTGAGGAGCATGGGAACTCCGGCTATTTCCCATAAAAGCCTGCAGGTGGGGTGCAACACTAGAAAGGTGAGAAGCCGGGTTTGATTGTGGTATTGCTTGTTGAGCTGGTTGGGTTGGACGAATCATCAACTGGCTAAGAGCTTCAGCATATTGCCTACCTGAGAGGCTTCCTCGCATTCGACCTGTGGGCCGCCAATTTTGCTCAGATGGCAAATCCGTTAAATTATCAGGCATAACTGCTTGCATCAGCCCTCCCATGTTCACTCTTTGCTCCCCTACTGATGCCCTAACCCCGTCAGCAGCAATTGGGTATCTAGGCCTTGCACTGGACGCTTGAACTTGAACTGGCACAGTTGGCGGCTGTCTAGTCATCTGGGTTGTGGATCTAACTGCTCGAGGAGCAGCAGCAGCAATAAGCCTGGCACGTGGGCTACTTCCATTACCTGCTGTGTGGCCAATCCCAATTTGTACACTTCCTTGCTGAGCTGGAGTTCTTGAGAGAGGAGAAGATGATTGGATCATGCCTGGAGACTGGCTCCAGGACAGAGGCATCCTTAGATTGAGAGCTTGCTGCTGAAGCATACTCTGGTTTTCAGTTGAAAAACCAGAAGAGACTCTGTAAGCACCTGGTGGAACACTTGAGCCTTGAAGGCCAACGACCTGTTGCACGTAATGATTTAAAAACAAAAACCAAGAAAGATGATTTAAAAACAGAAACCTTGAAAGAAAGTAGGAAGAATAAAATTTTATATAAATTAAATGCTAACAAACAAAAGGGCAAACCAACAGCTGAACATGCAGAACACACAAAATGCCCAAGTCCAAGAATCAACCTAAATGGATGATTGTCAATATCAAAGTCAACTAGCGGTTCGAAATTGAAAAACTGCAGTAACACAAGGAGAGCATCACTGGGATTAACGAAAATAAACCTAACCTGTGCTGCTGAGTGATGCTGCGATGAAGATGAAGCCATATCTGGCCCCAAAAATGTATTAGTGTGGGATCTGGAGAACTGCTGCTGCCGATTCATATCACTAAAACCATTAGAAGGAAGGGAAGAACCATCTGGAGTCAAGAAATTTAAATTAGTTCCAGATCTCTGTTGAGGAGATGAAGACTGGGATGGGGCTGGAAGAGCCTGAACTGCTATTGGATTTCGATTTACATTTCTTGGAACTGATGATGACCTCCCGTATTCATGGTTGACAATTGGATTCACAATTTGTGTCGGTTGTAACAGCAGATTATTGGAAGCAGAATATGGACTTTGCATTGCAGAGGTGGTCAGATTAGAATAGCCAAGAGCCTCCGCTTCTCCATTAAATGCAGAAGAAAATGCATCAGTTAATACAGGAGATGCCATAAAATTAGTTGAAGTAGGCTCGGGAATTCTGCCAACAGTTTGAGCATCTGACATAACACCAGAGGAAGCAGACCTATTGGGATAGAAAATTCCACACCAGAAGTCATCCTCTGTAGTAACAACATTTTGATTAACTGCAACTGTATTGTTCAACTCAGATGGACCAGTTAAATTTGTAGCAACAGGTTGACTTTGAAGATTGGGTTTCCTGTCTTCAATTTCACCAATGCTCACTGCATCCATTGCGTCATCATCATTTGTAAGATCTAAAAGAACAGGATCAGAATTTGTAACGCCAGTAGACTCCTGCTGCTCAAACCCTGTTTTTTCACAACTAATGATCTTATCACGTGCCTGATCCACATTATCATCACTTTCTAATATTGCTTTCCATGATCCATCTGTGGAGATAATAACATCAGCAACATTCTCGCCGACCTCTCTCAGGACCTGGAAAGAATGATAGCAGTTTAACATAATGATAAGATAAAATATCATAAGAAAAGTGCAAGTCCATAGCTACTTGCCTTGACCATATTCTGATCAACACGAATATCGGTGTAGCAGACATGCTGATTACAATGTGGACAGCGCCAGGATGGTCTTCTTGAATTGATATCAACATAGTTTCTAAAATCAAAACACTACAGCAAAACAGAAATCACACTTGGAACTATAAAACAAAATCAAGAAGGCAAAATGATAACAGTTTACATTATTTAAATTATCATAGAGAATCCCATTATAGGTATAGTTTCAAATTTGAGTATTTCAAAATTAAGTTCACAGAACAAAGTTTAGTGGCAATGAAAATAGTGCACCTCAACCATATGCAGTGGAATTATCACCATGAAAACAGAACCCGAAATCTAGAGGACACCAAATCAAAGTACTTGAAAGTTTTAGAGTGATCTCATCAAAGTACACGCATCTATAAATAAAAGCAGAGTTCTAAAAGGCTGGTTACAAATAGAATACAGATCCAACATTTTAGTAAAACTCAGATCCAAGTAATGGAATAATAGTAATATGATTACAGTTTCCAACACAGGTGTTGCTTCTCAATAAAAATGTGTCATATCGTAAGGAGTACTTACCTGAAGATGTTTGCATGAATGTCCTTTGACAGGAGTTTTTATACGTGTATAACTGTCAAGATGGAGGATCTAGTCAGTCAAGAATATAAACATATTTAGCTCGTAGAAATATGAATGGAAACATCACGTGAACAAACAATTGGCAAGCAAACCATGGGAAGAGTGGCGTTAATGGAGGGGGAATGTCGATCTAGGGGAAAAGAAAAAAAAGGTAGCACACATGTTTCCCTCCCAAAGTTGGGACACTTCCACATTGGCTAGCCTACTATCAGCGTTAGATCCAATATACACATAAAAATGAACTTGCAGTCCCATGCATATCATATGCCATATACACTGAGTACCCTACTATCACCGTCAGATTCAATATAAACGTACAAAAATGAAGTCGCAGCTTTAAACACATATAAACATTAATCACCGTTTTAGATATTGGACTGTTGATACAATATTGTCACATGCAAGTACCTCCAACCCTGATCCAATCCCACCCCACCCCATCAAAGGTTAAACTCTTGACACTGCTTTGCAATTCATAGTGTGTAAATAAGAAAAACTTGCTGTCTCATAGCGTACCTTATGGGACAATTAAGTGATATCCGTGATGGCCCCTCAATTAGGTCGGATTCTAATGCACCAAAAGAGACGAGAGTAAGAAAAAGAAAAGCAAGAATAAATAGTGAATGCCTAGAGAATCCAATATGATGTTGTCATGATAGTAAAAAGATTAATGGACTGAAGCGTCTCATATCCTCTTTTTCCTTTTTATACATACCTGAATCTTGCATGGCAATACTAGACTGAACATAATCTTGTAGCACAGGAGAGTCAAGTGATGATGCCATACTCATAAAGGCAACAACTATAATGTAATTACCTTGACAACGTCCACAATATCTGTCAGAACAATATCACAACAAACCGGGATGTACACATAGAAAACCTGTTTTCAACCATACCATTGAACCGGCCTACTGCTTGAAGAAGATTTGTTCCATATTTGAGCATTGCAGACACATTTGTTGGCAACTGTGGTCCAGTTTCCTGAAAAACAATAAGAAATAAAGAAAGAAATTTTCAATTAAGCTTATGTCACACATGCATCAGGTGCTGCTCTATGCATGAACTTATCCAAGAAGTACGTGTACTTGCACAAACCATGAACACGTTAGTTCTTCTCTCGACTCCCTTTCCATTTAAAAGAAAGCTACAAAAGTTAAAAGAGAAAGAGATAAACAAGCTGAAATAACTCTACCCAATAAAAAAAAATTGAGGAAAAAAAACACAATTCATACTTCACTTGTTGAGGACTTATAATGCAAGCAGATGTGTCTATTTTATCTGTTTGTGCTACAAATAACCGCTGCAGTTAAAACGGAACAGGGAACACAAAGTGAGATATATGATGATTTCCATAATCAATGTTTATCATATTGGAGAAAAAATATAAACTGTAACCACAAATTGAAAACTGAAAACTGTCACCAGAACAAAATATCTGAAAAATATATATCAGTTGACATCCACTGCCCATAAAGATGAGTAAAGTGGCTCCATTATGCAAATTCCAACATGTCCCACAAAAGACTGTATTTGAAACCACGACACCCAAAACACTAGGCACAGAAGCATGGTTTTATATGCATGCACCATTGCTAATTTCTACGCATCTACATTACACTACATTTTCCTACCCCTACAAAACTGATCATAATTACATGCTTGTGGAAGGAAAAATATTCATAGCAATAAGGTCAGCAGTGCAATGACTTCAAACAACAAGATACATAAGTTAACCCAGAAGAGATGATTAACAACACGCTGACTTGCTCAAATTCATAAATTATACCCTAACAAAAGAAAATTAGCAATTGTAATAATGAAACAAAATGACCACACTCAGTAAATTGAGTTAGCATGATCTGGTTCATAAACAGAAAAGAGATACCGGAGGGGGGAGAGAGAGAGAGAGAGAGAGAACCAGATCACATGTCAACAAAGCCATTTACTCTAATCAACATTCAACAAGGAAATATCAACACCATCAGCAAGCAGTGAGGTATTCAAGAAGAAGAACTCCTTTACTGAGGATTCCAGCAAATCAAAACACACTGTGGCATTACATCCATAAAAGAATATTTCTGACTTTGATCCACTGGAACTGCACATACTTGATCAGATTTTTTATTACATGTAGTTAAGCTAAATTGGATGATAAAATAAAATACAAAACCTGATTTAATTAAATCGCACTTAATCAAGGAAGTACAAAGGGCTTTCTCTGACATTGCACATTATACAATTTTAAAAATCTAATTTAAATGAGAGATGCTTACTATTTTTTCTTGGGGTAAATGTGATGAATTCTTTGAGATATGGAAATCAACCACGAATGCTCTGTATCCAGGCTACATAGCAACAAACATCAATTAATGTATGCTTCAAGTGATTTTTGTTGGAAAAAAAAAACAGAAAAAACACCAACCCCCTTTGATTTATTAAAAGTACAATGTACCCTTCGTGCTTCAAAACCCATTATAAACGACCCCAACGCCCACCACACACCACACCCCACACCCCACCCCCCACAAAAACAAAAATAAAAAAACCCTCCACCCCTCCTTTTCCAGCAGTTTCTCTAACCCCATCCAAATGAGTGAATGGATAACAAGTAAGGGCATTAGAAACCACCTCAACTTCAAGAGCAGCAAGTATCTGGCCCATCTTCAGTTGTGGATAGAACCTAACCACATAAGAATGAGCTTTCAAATAATTAAAAAATCTTTATGATAGAAATCATTATTAATTGTGTTTCCACATTGAAACATATAAAGACATTCCAAACCATGCTGTGGAAAGAAAAAAAAAAAGCAATATTATGACTTCCAAGTTGAAACACAAGTCACAGTGATGCTTTCAATTTGTGATTATCCTCAATACCAGTTACATCTGTTTGACAAAGAATTTAATTGAAAAGTATAATAGCTGTAATACAGGCTCAAAGGGCAAAAATGTTGATATTATCATATCATATTCAAGAATGCTGCTAGAACCTGGCAAGCTTAGAGGTGAAGTGAAAAATGGCAATGGGTCGTAACTCCAATGGATTGAAATCATTATTATCATTGGTATAATATCTGACCTAAAATCTAAGGGAGAGTCACAAGTGGCATGCTTAAACTAGTAAACACTGAAAGGAGTTGCTTTGGTGTAAAGGTGATAGAAGAAGCCAATACAACTTCTCCTAGCAAAAAGAAATCCAAAGCAGGAAGAATAATTATCCTGGGCCTAAGTAATAAGACCAACATTATTAGGTAGAAATTATTTACATGGAAGAATTAACAAAATAAAATTGGTCCAAAACACTCCTACCTAGTCATAATTGTTGATACAGTGGAAACCAAATTGCTTGGCCCCGTCTTAATATCTCCAGGACTTAAGAAGCCACTTCCTATCTAGACAATCAGAAAGATGATTATTAGCAAAATCAACATCTTGTATATGCCATTATTTTCTATAAGAAAATAGTCAGTAGCAAACCTCATTAGCAAGAGCAAAAATTTCTTGAACCTCCTGAACTGAAAACCATCCAATTTTACAAGCACTCTACCATGGGAACACAACATTAGTTAAATAGTTAATTAATAAGTTATCTAAAGAATTTTGAATATTCAATTTATGACAATAGGCAATTCTTAAAGGCATCTTAATAAGTATGAGGAAGATGAAAACATAAAAGATTTACCATAATGAAGTTCTCCTTGAGTAAGGTATTTTAACAGCAGAAATAACAAAATGACACATAAATAAGCAAAGTAAAAGTATTTGAAGGAATCAGGTCAACAAGCACAAATAAAACTAATTTTTACAGGGTTAAATTTGATCCATGGAGCATACATTCTGTTCAAATATTCAGAAGATTCCCATCCAATGTCCTCAAACCACAACCTAGAAGATAAATTTTAAAAAATCCATCCATCTTCCCCAGAAAAGAGACCATCACTGTGGTCCAAACCAGTTCCAGAATAGGAAACATGCTGCAAGGCATACTGCACTAAGCCGTGGGTGGAAGTTCACAATTGCAAGCAACATTAACCCTAAATTGATTCAACTATGTCTCAATCCTAAAGAATGGCAAGCATTTAAAGTACCTTAACAGAGAGCATCAACACCATGATAGCTGCTTGAAACAAGATATCATTTTTATGTCTGCATACCTACACAGCACTCAAAAATAAATATTTGAAATTATGATTTACTCGTGGGAATGAAGAAACTTAGGAGACAAACCGAACTGACTTTTTTAATCCTCATTGAGACAAGAAAAAATTTACAAGAAACAAGTAGATAATATTGTATACCACAAGGTCAATTACATCAGAGACAGAATGTATTTATTAAATGAGACAGATAGGGTAGAAAATGCTTTCGAGTCAAATAGGAGACAAATGCATAGTCTATAGCAATAAGCAAACCTTAGGAATCATGTTACCAAAAGGACACTGCAGTTATTAATAATTCAGCTATTAAATACTTGAAGATCATAACAGTACACTTTAGCAATACATACATAACATGCAAATGAATCTGATGAATGGCACCAAATGGACCCCTTTAATTTTGCAAATCATTCATTAGTCTTAACAGGCATCCACTTTAGCAAGAACATATAGGCAGCACAACCAAGATTAAGCATCAAAAGATGCTAACAGTACCAACCATCCAAATATGGAAGCAGTTCGATTGCTGCTTCTAGGATAAAATTCATGTGCATATTTCCTCATAAGTGAGGAGAGTAAAAACTGTGAAGCTAACTACCTGGCCTTAAAGACAAGGGTCAGACTAGAGAGCAAATTCAGTCATGTAATTACATAATTGGCATGAAACCATAAGAGGTAAAATATTAAGGTATTCTTCAGGCATAATAAACAAATCACCTGTTTCAATAACAAAGGTAAATCTCGAGCTTTGGGAGGAACTTCATTGTTTGCAACTGCATAATCAATACCCCTGTATTTTTCAAAGAGAATCTAGTCAAGAATAATAAAAATAGCATGTTCTCTATTGGGATCGAATAATGTGCCAGGAACTTGGTCTCTGTTACAACAATTAAAATTTTTCCATTACATGGTTTTTAACGTGATCCAATGACATTGAAAAAACTAATCAGCATCTACAGCTCATTGGATTTAAGGTTTTTGTTTCTTGATGCCCATTCAATCTATTCAAAAGAGATACCAACTAGAAGAGATGAAAGATGGAAATCAAATTAGAAAAACGAAAAAAAAAACAGTCATAAAGCAATTTACACTCCATTTAGAAAGACTAACGTTCTCTTTGGTACATAGAATTAGAGCTCGACAACAAAACATAGTGGAACAGGAGAAGCTGGCTCTTGAATTTCTGATGAAAACGACATCCAATTCCAAACAATTTCAATTCTATTGTATTCAGTGAACTCTAAACCTCTTTTAACTATAGGCGATTTCAACAACACAGTAAATTACAGAACTGATAGAGATAATTATGTGTTTTAATGTACCTGGCGAGGGAGAGGCACAGAGTGAAGAATTCAGAAGCGCTTTGGCGGCCAGGCTGATAAACATAAGAGCTCAATCTCTCAACTGCCGTTGCCATTCTAATCGAGTTCGCCAACGAGGCCGGTATTTGCTGCCCCGCTACTATGCTCTGTGCCGGAATTGTTCCCCCAGCCACTGCCGGAGGCAGCGCCGCCCCACTCATCTCTCTATGTTAGAGCGTGTAAAAGTGAAAACGGATTTCCTTTCCTTTTTAAAAAACTTACGCGAGTATACCGATGCGAAGAGTACTTCTACGGGTGTAAGTATTTACACCTTTTTTTTTTTTTTTTTTTTTTTTCTGCAAGTTGACAGGGAAAGGAATGCAATGGGTTCGGGTTTATTATGGGAATGCCAGAGTGGGCGAGTCGTAATTTTGGCCGCGGTTATGTCGGCGATATAACTTGAGAAGGAAGAAACGAGAGAGAATCAAGTGGGAAGATTTCAGAGTGACACGAAAGTTATTCCTACGTGGCAGCAGATAATTAATCAGGTAAATATATATATATATATATATATTTTTTTTTTTATGTGAACGTCAATTTCTTTGAGATTTAATACAATTATATACAGATCTCTTTAATTTGAAATTAAAAAATAAAATAAAATATTTGTAATAACGAAAATATTTAATAAAATAAAATAATCCATGTCGAGGAAGGACATGCTTTTAATATTCCTTTTCTCGACAGCAGAAATGAAGGCTGGCATCACGAAGCTCCAGCCAGGGGAACCTAAAATAGCAACTCATTCATGCACATGAAGGTAAAGTATGCTGCTAGAATCAAGAGCAATACTTGAAGCAGAAGTGAGAAACAAGGATGAAGAATATAGAATATAACTCCTAACACACGACCAACTCATAATACTTTTGAATATTCCAAGAACGAGTACTAAAATCAAAATATACCTGTGGTGCAACCATGATCTTCAAATAATACCCATTTCACCGTTAGAGATGAAAGGCATCTTCAGTTCTGACCAGGTACATCAATCAAGCATCGAATCTTCGTGCTACTGATTGGATATAAAATGAAGATGGGAGAAGGATGTGATAGTATGACATGCCCATAGTTCGCAAGTGGAAGTTGACAGTTCACTAAGACGAAACCAACAAAACAAGAGGACGAGCACATCAACCTTTAAAAAAGTTAAATTGGTAATTAGATTTTCTTCTCAAAAGATTAGATTTTCCACACACTGATAAAAATTATTTCTAAAAACACTATTGAAATTATTTTTATGATTTTGAAAATTGGAAAAATTACGCTTACAAGGTAAATAAAAACTTTCCCTTAAAACAAGATATTATTTGGAAAAAAGGATTTATATCATGTCGAAAACACAGTTAAATCTTGGGTAATCGCAATCTTTGTATTTCATTACCAAGAAACTTAACCAACTACAAACCACATAAAATGAGAACATTTGCATAAAACAAAAGAAAATTGTGCATCTATCAAGTTAGAATTCCCATTTTACATTAATGAAAAACAAAAACCGCAATAGTTGTACTGAGTAACAATTCAGCTATTTTTCACAACCTGTTGCAGAAACACTTTATGTTTGCTTCACATTTTTCCTTTAGTTCCCAAAAGAGCTTGAAATGCTGACTCTGCAACAAGCCACACCACGCGAACAAGTTGAATTTAAGAGTATACAGAACTTTAGATACGAGCTATGCACTTCACCCTTCAGATCACATGGTTTGGGCGTCAATCATCCCTTCCCACCCTGAAAAAGAAAGTCGAGGAGTTAAAGATATGATGCTTCAAAACTTGAAACACTTGATTAATAACTGAACATCTTAGTCCATTTATTTAGAGCCCCTCTTAATCATGTAAATCTCCCAAGGTGAATACCTAAGGTATTAGGATTCCAATACCAACTTTTGTTATGAGCATTTGGTATGGGTTTTAAAACATTCCAGCACACAAAGGCTGATGACTTGTATAACTAGTAAACATTTTGTTACCTTATGAGGCGGAGTTCCTGGTCTCAATGTGTTGCTGCCGAAGCCAACTTTTCCTTTCTTCTCAGACGCCTTAAGGATCTGAAAGGAACATGTCAACGTATCATCCACACTCATCATCGCACCAGCATTGTCAAATTCGCCACAGTAATTTGGTGCGGAGAATATGGTCACCAGCTGCCGCTTTGCAAAAAACTCATAACCATCTTCCACAACCTAATGAATCGTATGAAAAAAAAAATTACAAAACTTTAGTCCAAGAATCAATACAGACATGCAAAAGTTTATGCACACAACTGCATGCCCACACAGAAAGGAGAGAGATTATTATGATGACAATGCAATTGATGATATGGTAACTATATCCATTTGGATTTTCAAGTAATTAAAATGTGAATTGGTTTAAATTCACTTCATTATAAGCATTCATAAGACTTGTCACAGAAAGGTAACAATGAAAACAATTAAAACTATTTTTTAATAGCCCAGTATCCAATTAATAACAATGGAATTCGGGTAACAAGTTTCCACCAAGAAAAGCATGCAAAACAGCTAGAAAAACTGATTCAAGTTTTATTACCTGATGAGCTCGACAGATAAGATCAAGGTCATGTTTCTGCAGGAACTCTGCAACCTTATCAGCCCCAAAAGTATAGGATACACCCCTGTCGTTCTCTCCCCAACCCTCAATATCTTTGTCGGGATCAGCCCACAACAGATCACAGAGAAGGCCCTGATCTGGCACGTCAACAGGGCGAGCAATATTCCTGATCTGATCTAAATTTTTCAAATCAGGAGATAACCCACCATGCATGCAGAG
>JAXCLQ010000011.1:1418442-1457311 GCA_035584115.1 Cedrela odorata | reverse complement strand
AGATGTGACCTGAAGCAAAGGAGGCTCTATATCTGGAAATCTTTCTGCAAAATTTCGAGTATAGAAAGCTACTAAAGCACTGCAAACAAGATCCATCAGATAAAAGGTCAGCAATATAAGCAATAAAGAGTACATGGCTTTTAATAAATGACATAAACAATGAATGCTCACATAGAACATGATCATAATATTTAAGGGATCCTCTGCAGCATTATTACCCTTATAGAGGATGAATATATAAAAGATATACCAGCATCAAAAGAATAAACCAAGAGAAAACAACTATGCTGGCACCATTGCAAGCCATATATACATGTAGATTGAAGTCCTACCCTGCAGCGTTCAGCTTTGAAGGTTCCTAAACCTAACAATCAACCAGAAGGAATGTCCCTCATTTTCCATTTAACACATTAATTTAAGGAATCATAAGAGAAAGTAGTTAGTATATTGCAGACCATGTTTGAACAGTAAAATTACACTGCATAATTAAACCAAGATGCCGGAGCAATGACAAGAAATTGTTCCCACACTGACTTCAGTAACAGCTAAAAGTTAAACAGCCACCAACTTTCATTCGAATTAATTTTTCATAGCTATTTGATATTTTGCATTATAACTTCCCTAAACTGTATACCTGCAATTCCAGCTTCTGCACTCAACTAGTCCTAAATTGAAGCCAACATATAAAAAGAGGGAAGATCACTCTAACCCTTAGCAGGCCACAACATATGGAGGAATATTAAATGTGACAATCATTAAGAGAGCAACTGATTTATAACAAATAAACCTCTACTTTCCATTAAACGACCTAAATATCATTAATTGTTAAGTTCATTGATGGTCAAAATTCAGGTCGTTTATGGATGATATATTCATTTAGGACTTTCTTGACACAAATGGTAAAATTATGTCTATAATTGGAAAATATAAATATTTAGGGATCTAAATATTATTAACCCTTTGATTTATGTTATATTGATATACTAATCGCTTTGTTAATTATTAAAATTGGCTTAACTAGAGACGGGAAAGGCTTCACTTGGACTGTGGACGTATCAACCTCTGGATAGAAATCTCTAGATAACACGTAGCCAAACTGGTTTAGGTATAGGGAATTGTTTCTCCCTGTATGCATACGTAGTGGCAATGGCTAGTGAATTTGCTGAGAAGACTAAAGAAGCGTTTTTGGACGATGAGTCTGGACTCGCCGTTGATTACTTCACGAAGGCCATTGACTTCAACCCCAACAACAATTATTCTTCCCAAGAGTAGAAGGATTCACGCACAATAAGCTTAAGTTATCAACAAGTTCATATATCCCGAGGCAAGGAATTGAAAAGTGAAAACATTTAAGTGGAAGTATTACGTCTCCGTAATCAACATAGCTATCATAATAAGCTAAGCAATGAAAGAGAAGACGCATTGAGAGTAAACATTACACCAAACCCCTCCATATAAACTAATTGGATTAACCTATATCAGAAGCTGAATAGAACCATGTATACATACAATGGACAACAAAAACCAGATTAGACATTGGTAGCGACTTTACGAGTGACCGTGTAAAACAAAATTGGCCATACTCTATACACATGTACAGCGACTCCACCATTCGGACATCAATGCATCCCAAGAGAATGCTCAGGCAGATTTCCGGAGCCTCCATTCATCCTACTAGGTTCAGAAGTTGGATTAGTTTGCAACTCAGCACGGGGACTCCAGCTATTTCCCAGAGACGCCAGCAGGTGGGGTGCAACGCTAGAAAGGTGAGAACCCCGATTTGATTGTGGTCTTGCTGGTTGACCTGCTTGGGTTGGCCGAATCATCAACTGGCTAAGAGCTTCAGCATATTGCCTACCAGAGAGGCTTCCTCGCATTCGACCTGTGGGCCGCCAATTTTGCTCATATGGCAAGTCCGTTATATTATCAGGCATAAATGCTTGCATCATCCCTCCCATGTTCACTCTTTGCTCCCCTACTGATGCCCTAACCCCATCAGCAGCAATTGGGTATCTAGGCCTTGCACTGGATGCTTGAACTTGAACTGGCACAGTTGGCGGCTGTCTAGTCATCAGGGTTGCGGATCTAACTGCTTGAGGAGCAGCAGCAGCAATAAGCCTGGCACGTTGGCTACTTCCATTACCTGCTGTGTGGCCAATCCCAACTAGTGCACTTCCTTGCTGAGTTGGAGTTTGTGAGAGAGGTGAAGATGATTGGATCATGCCTGGAGACTGGCTCCTGGACGGAGGCATCCTTAGATTGAGAGCTTGCTGCTGAAGTAAATTTGGGTTTTTGTAAGCACCCGGTAGCACACTTGAGCCTTGAAGGCCAACGACCTGTAGATCATAATGATCACGAAAGTTCAAATGTTGCATAGAAAGATGATTTAAAAACAGAAACCTTGAAAGAAAGTAGGATGAACAAACTGTTATCAAAATTAAACACTAACAAACAAAAGGGAAAACCAACAGCTGAACATTCAGAGCACACAAATGCACAAGTCCAAGAATCAACCTAAATGGATGACTGTCAATATCAAAGTCAACTAGGGGTTCAAAATTGAACAACTGCAGTAATACAAGGAAAGCATCACTGGGATTAATGAAATAAACCTAACCTGTGCTGCAGAGTGATGCTGTGATGGAGATGAAGCCATAACTGGCCCCAAAAATGAATTCATGTGGGATCTGGAGAACTGCTGCTGCCGATCCATATCACTAAAACCATTAGAAGGAAGGGAAGAACCATCAGAAGTTGAGTAATTCAAATTAGTTCCTGATCTCTGTTGAGGAGATGATGTCTGGGATGGAGCTGGAAGAGCCTGAACTGCTATTGGATTTCGACTTACATGTCTTGGAATGGATGATGACCTCCCATATTCATGGTTGACAATTGGATTCACAATTTGTGTCGGTTGTAACAGCAGATTATTGGGAGCAGAATATGTACTTTGCATTGCAGAGGTTGTTAGATTAGTATAGCCAAGAGCCTCCGCTTGTCCATTAAGTGCAGGTGAAATGGCATCAGTTAATACAGGAGATGTCATAAAATTGGCTGAAGTAGGCTCGGGAATTCTGCCAACAGTTTGGGCATCTGACCTAGCACCAGAGGAAGCAGACCTATTGGGAAAGAAAAATCCACACCAGAAGTCATCCTCTGTAGTAACAACATTTTGATTACCAGCAACTGTATTGTTCAACTCAGATGGACCAGTTGAATTTGTAGCAACAGGTTGATTTTGAAGATTGGGTTTCCTGTCTTCAATTTCACCAATGCTCACTGCATCCATCCCATCATCATCATTGGTAAGATCTAAAAGAGCAGAATCGGAAGTTCTAACACCAGTAGACTCTTGCAGCTCAAACCCTGTTTTTTCACAACTAATGATCTTATCATGTGCCTGATCCACATTGTCACCACTCTCCAATATCGCTTTCCATGATCCATCTGCAGAGATAATTACATCAGCAACATTCTCTCCAACTTCTCTCAGGACCTGAACAAAATGATAACAGGTTTAACATAATGATAAGATAAAATAGGGAAAGTGCAAGTGCATAGCTACTTGCCTTAACCATATTCTGATCAACACGAATATCAGTGTAGCAGACATGTTGATTACAATGTGGACAGCGCCAGGATGGTCGTCTTGAATTTATATCAACAAAGTTTTTAAAATCAAAACACTACAGGAAAACGGAAATCACGGTTGGAAACTATCAAACAAAAACGAGAAGGTAAAATGATCACAGTTTACATTATTTAAATTATCATGGAGAATTCGATTATAGGAATAATTGCAAATTTGAGCATTTCATAATTAAGTTCACAGAACAAAGTTTTGTGGCAATGAAAATAATGCACCCCAACCACATGCACACACTGAGTGCAGTGGAATTATCACCATGTAAACAGAATCCGAGATCTAGCAGACCACAAAACAAAGTACTTGAAAGTTTTATAGTGATCCCACCAAAGTAGACACGTACATAACTCAAAGCAGAGTTCTAAAAGACTGGTTACAAATAGAATACAGATCCAACATTTTTTGTAAAACACAGATTCAAGTAATAGAAAAACAGTAAATATGATCACAGTTTCCAACACAGGTGTTGCTTCTCAATAAAATGTGTCATATCATAAGGATTACTCACCTGAAGATGTTTGCATGAATGTCCTTTGACGGGAGTTTTTATACGTGTATAACTGCCAAGATGGAGGATCCAGTCACTCGAGAATATAAATGAACTTAGCTCGTAGAAGAAAGAATGGAAACATCAAGTGAACAAACAACTGGCAAGCAAACCATGGGAAGAGTGGCCTTAATGCGGGGGGAATGCAGATCTAGGGAAAAAGAGAAATAAGATAGCACATAGATTCATTTCCCTCCCAAAGTTGAACCCACATTGGCTAGCCTACTATCAGCGTTAGATCCAATATACACATAAAAACAAACTTGCAGTCCCGTGCACATACTATATACATTGAATACCCTACTATCACCATCAGATTCAGTATACACATACAAAAAAGAAGTTGCAGCCCTAACCACATATAAACATTAGTCACCATAGTAGATATTGGACTGTTGATACAATATTGTCGCATGCAAGTACCTCCGACTCCAATCCCACCCCACCCCATCAAAGGTTAACTGTTGGTACTGCTTTGCAATTCATAGTGTGTAAATAAGAAAAACTTGCTGTCTCATAGCATACCTTATGGGACAATTAAGTGATATTCGTGATGGCCCCTCAATAAGGTCGGATTCTAATGCACCAAAAGAGATAAGAGTAAGAATAAGAAAAGCAAGGCTAAATAGTGAATGCCAACAGAATCCAATATGACGTTGTCAAGAAAGTAAAAAGATGAATGGACTGAAGCGTCTCATATCCTCTTAAGCATACCTGAATCTTGCATGGCAATACCAGACTGAACATAATCTTGTAGCACAGGAGAGTCAAGTGATGATGCCATACTCATGAAGGCAACAACTATAATGTAATAACCTTGACAAAGTCCACAATATCTGTTAGAGCAATATCACAATAAAACCGGAATGTACACATAAAGAAAACCTGTTTTCAACCATACCATTGAACTGGCCCACTGCTTGAAGAAGATTTGTTCCATATTTGAGAACTGCAGAAACATGTGTTGGCAACTGTGGTCCAGTGTCCTGAAAACAATAAGAAACAAACAAAGAAATGTCCAATTAAGCTTATGTTACATGTGCACCAGGTGCTGCTCTTACGAAAACTTATACAAGAAGTACGTGTACTTGCACAAACCATGAACATGTTAGTTCTTCTCTCGACTCCCTTTCCATTTAAAAGAAAGCTACACATGTTAAAAGAGAGAGATAAACAAGCTGAAATAACTCTACCCAATAAAAATGAAATTTGAGGAAAAAAAAACACAATTCATACTTCACTTGTTGAGGACTTATAATGCAAGCAGAAGTCTCTATTTTATCTGTTTGGGCTACTAATAACCGCTGCAGTTAAAATGGAATAGGGAACACAAAGTGAGATATATAATGATCTCCATAATCAATATTCATAATATCAGAGAAAAAATATAAACTATAAACACAAAATGCATATGCATGCAACACTGCTAATTTCTCATAGGAAGCATCTACATTAGACAATGTCATCCTACTCCTACAAAACTAATCATAATTACATAATTACATGCTTGTGGATGGCAAAATATTCATAGCAATAAGGTCAGCAGTGCAATGACTTCAAACCACAAGATACATAAAGTAACCCAGAAGAAATTATTAACATCACACTGACTTGCTCCAATTCATAAATTATACCCTAACAAAAGAAAATTAGCAATTGTAATGCTGAAACAAAATGACCACACTCAGTAAATTGAGTTAGCATGATGCGTTTCATAAACAGAAAAGGGATACCTGGAAGTAAAAGAAAAAAGAAAGAAAAAGAGAGAGAACCAGACCACATGTCAACAAAATCATTTTCAGTAATCAACATTCAACAAGGAAATATCAACACCATCAGCAAGTAGTGAGGCATTCAAGACGAAGACCTCCTTTACCGAGGATTCCAGAAATACAAAACACACAGTGGCAGGCATTACATCCATAAAAGAATATTTCTGACTTTGATCCACTGTAACTGCATATACTAAGACCAGAATTTTTATAACATGTAGTTAAGCTAAATTGGGTGATACTAAAATATAAACCCTGATTTAATTAAATCGCACTTAATCAAGGAAGTATAAAGGGCTTTCTCTGACATTACACATTATACTATTTTAAAAATCTAATTTAAATGAGAGATGCTTACTATTTTTTCTTGGGGTGAATGTGACGAATTCTTTGAGATATGGAAATCAATCATGAATGCTCCGTATCCAGGCTACATAGCAATAAACATCATTTAATGTATGCTTCAAGAGATTTTTGTACGAAAAAATCCAGACAAAAACACCAACCCCTTTTGATTTATTAAAAGTACAGTGTATCCCCCATGCTTCAAAACCCATAACACCAACCCACCTCAACTTCAAGAGAAGCAAGTATCTGGCCCATCTTCAGTTTTGGATAGAACCTGAGCACATAAGAATGAGCTTTCAAATAATTCTTCATGATAGAAATCATTATTAATTGTGTTTCCACATTGAAACATATAAAGACATTCCAAAACATACGGTGGGAAAAAAAAAAAGAAGCAATATTATGACTTCCTCATTGAAACACAAGTCACTGTGATGCTTTCAGTTTGTGATTACTCTTGAATACCAGTTACATCTGATTGACAAAGAATTCAATTGAAAAAATATAATTGCTATAATACAGGCTCAATGGGAAAAAAATGTTAATACTATTGTATCATATTTCAAGAATGCTGCTAGCACCTGGCAAGCATAGAGGTGAAGTGAAAAAGGGCAATGGGTCATAACTCCAATGGATTGTAATCATTATTATCATTGGCATAATACCTGGCCTAAAATCTAAGAGAGTCAAAAGTGGCATGTTCAAACTAGTACAGACACGTGAAAAGAGTTGCCTAGGCATAAAGGTGATAGAAGAAGCCAATACAACCATTCCTAGCAAAAAAGAAATCCAAAGCTGGAAGAATAATTATCCAGGGCCTAATTAATAAGACCAGCATTATTACGCAGAAATCATTTACATGGAAGAATTAACAAAATAAAATTGGTCCAAAACACTCCTACCTGGTCATAATTGTTGGAACAGTGTTAACCAAATTGCTTGGCCCAGTGTTAATATCTCCAGAACTTAAGAAGCCACTTCCTATCTAAACAATCAGAAAGATGATTAGTAGCGAAATCAACATCATGCATATGCCATTATTCTCTACAAGAAAATAGTCAGTAGCAAACCTCATTAGCAAGAGCAAGAAGTTGTTGAGAGTCCTGAACTGAAAACCATCCAATTTTACAAGCACTCTACCATCGGACACAACATCAGTTAAATAGTTCATTAACAAGTTATCTAAAGAATTTAGAATATTCAACGTATGACAATAGGCCATTCTTAAAGACATCTTAAGAGTATGAGGAAGATGAAAACATAAAAATTTACCATAACGAACTTCTCCTCAAGTAAGGTATTTTAACAGCAGAAATAACAAAATGACACATAAATAAGTAAAATAAAAGCATTTGAAGGAATCAGGTCAACAAGAACAAATAAACCTAATTTGTACAGGGTTACATTTGATCCATGGAGCATACATTCTGTTCAAATATACATAAGATTCCCATCCAGTATTCCCAAACCACAACCCAGCAGATAAATATTTAAAAATCCATCCATCTTAACCAGTAAAGAGACCATCACTGTGGTCCAAACCAGTCCCAGAATAGGAAACATACAGCAGGGCAGACTGCACTAAGTCATCGGTGGAAGTTCAAAACAGCAAGCAACATCAACTCTAAATTGACTTAAGTATGTTTCAATCTTAAAGCATGGCAAGCATTTAAAGTACCTTAACAGAGAACATCAGCACCATGATAGCTGCATGAAACAAGATATCATTTTTATGTCTGCATACCTACACAGCACTCAAAAATAAAGATTTGAAATTATGTTTCTACATAGGAATGCAGAAACTTAGCTGGCAAACAGAACAAACTTTTTAAATCCTCATAGAGACAATAAAATCTCAATTAAAAATCTAAAAGAAACAAGTAAATCATATTGTATAACATGAGGACAATTACATCAGAGACTGGATGCATTTATTAAATGAGACGGATAGGGTGGAAATTGCTTTTCAAGTCAACGAAGAGACATATGCATTGTGTCTATAGCGATAACCAAAGCTCAGGAATCACATTACCAATAACCAAAGGTTAGGAATCATGTTACCAAAAGGAAACTGCACAGATTAGTAATTCAGCTATTAAATACTTGAAGATCATAGCAGGACATATTACCAACATATACATAAGATGCAAATGAATCTGATGCATGGCACTAAATGCACACTTTTAATTTTGCAAATCATTCATCAGTCTTAAAAGGCCTCCACGTTAGTTTGAACATATTGGCAGCACAACCAAGATTAAGCATCAAAGGATGGTAATAGTATCAACCATCCTAATATGGATGAGATTTTCACTTATGGAAAACCAAATATGGATGCAGTTCAATTACTACTTCTTGGAGAAAATTGCACGAGCATATTTCCTCATAAGTGAGAAGAAGTAGAAACGGTGCATCTGACTACCTGGCCTTAAAGACATGGGTCAGAACTGAGAGCAAATTCAGTTTCGTAATTACAGAACTTGCATGAAACCGTAAGAGGTAAAATATTAAGGCATTGTTGAAGTATAAAAAACCAATCACCTGTTTCAATAAAAAAGGTAAATCTTGAGCTTTGGGAGGAACTTCATTGTTTGCAACTGCGTAATCAATACCCCTGTATTTTTCAAAGAGAATATCGTCAAGAATAGCAAAAAATAGCATGTTCTCTATTGGGATCGAATAATGTGCCAGGAACTTGATCTTATTCCAACAATTAAAATGTTTCCATTATATGGTTTTTAGTGCTTTCCCAATGACATTGAAAAAACTTATCAGAATCGTGTCTATATAGACGTACAGCTCATTGGATTTAAGGTTTTTGTTCCTTGATGCCCATTCAAAAACAAAAGTACTAATTTGCCATCCAAGAGATACCAACTAGAAGATATAAAAGATGAGAATCAAATCAGAAAAATGAAAAAGAAACAGTCATAGAGCAATTTACACTCCATTTAGAAAGATTAACGGTCTCTTCGGTGCATAAGAATTTGAGCTCGAAATTGGAACAGAGTGAAACTGGAGAAGCTGGCTCTTGAATTTCTGAAGAAAACGAAATCCAATTCCAAACAATTTCAAATCTATTGTATTCAATAAACTCTAAGCCTCTTTTAACTATAGGCGATTTCAACAACACAGTTAATTACAAAACGGATAGGGCTTACGGTGCACTAGGCAATTTTACACTACGTGTTTGAATGTACCTCGCGAGGGAGAGGCAGTGAGTGAAGAATTCAGTAGCGTTTTGGCCGCCAGGCTGAAAAATATAAGTGGACAATCTCTCGGCTGCGGTCACCACTCTAATCGAGTTCGCCCATGCCGCCGTTATTTTGTGCCCTGCTCCTACGCTCAGTGCCGGAAACGTTTCCCCAGCCACTGCCGAAGGAAGCGCCGCGCCACTCATCTCTCTATGTTTGAGCGTGTGAAAGAGAAAAGGAATTTCCTTGTTTTTTTTTTTTTTTTTTTCACAAAATAGCCGAAGGCTACACTTATTTATAGTCATAATAGAAATAAAATTTAATTAAAAAATTAAATTTTTTATTAAAATATTTTTGTTTATAATTTTTGTCAATAACATCTGTCAATATAAAAAATCTTCACCTTTAACGAAAAATATCAATCATTTAATAAATTTTTATTTATCAAATATTAAAATTTTTAATATTTAATAAATAATTTTAATTAAATATCAAAATTTTTAATATTTCATAAAAATTTTAAATTAAATATTATAAAAAATTTAATTTAATTTAAAATTTTTATTTTTTAATTAAAATTAATATTTATTTTTTACTGACTATAAATAAGGCTACTTTGTCAAAAAAAAAAAAAAATTACAGCGCGAGTGTACAGCAGCGACGAGTAATTTTACGGGTGTATATATTTAAACCCTTTCTTTGGGAGTTGATCACAGGGAATCTAACGAGGATGGGTTTGGTTTGGGTTGGGTTTATTACGGGAATTCCACAGTGAGCGAGTCGTAATTTTGGCCCTTCAGTGACCGAAGGAACGCACGAGAATTACGTGGGAAGATTTTACTGTGACACGTAAGATACTCCTACATGGCAACAGGTAAATAATTTTTTACAGGAGGATTTAAAGTAAACGTCGGTTCTTTGAGATTTAACACAATTATCGATCTATTAGTTTTCCATAAAAATATAAACAATTAATTGAAAAAATTACATAAGAATTAGAGCTAGAAATTGGAACAGAGTGAAACTGGAGAAGCTGGATCTTGAATTTCTGAAGAAAACGACACCGAATTCCAAAAAATTCCAAATCTATTGTATTCAATAAACTCTAAACCTCTTTTAACGATAGGCGATTTCAACAACACAGTTAATTACAAAACAGATAGGGATGACGGCGCACTACGTGTTTGTATGTACCTTGCGAGGGAGAGGCAGTGATTGAAGAATTCAGTAGCGTTTTGGCGGCCAGGCTGAAAAATATAAGTGGACAATCTCTCGGCTGCGGTTGCCACTTTAATCGAGTTCGCCCATGCCGCCGATATTTGCTGCCCCGCTCCTACGCTCAGCGCCGGAAGCGTTAGCCCAGCCACTGCCGGAGGAAGCGCCGCGCCACTCATCTCTCTACATTTGAGCGTGTAAAAGAGAGAAGGGATTTCCTTTCCATCTTTCAAAAAAAAAATTACAGCGAGTGAACGGAAGCGACCAATATATTTAAACCGATTTTTGTGGAAGTTGATAAGATGTGATCGTTTGTTACATATGGATAAAATTAATAATTTAACAGAAAATAGTATAAGATAGGAAAGATAATATAAAATAAAATTATATTATATTATATTATAAAAAAATAATAAGTAAATATTTTAAAATATTAATTTAAATTATTTATAAAATATTTTTTAATTTTAAATACTAATCTCATAATATATATTTTTTATTATTTTTTTATTAAATATATAAACTTGTGATAATTTATACGAATCCCATATAATTTTATCACATTCTGAAATAGCTTCTAAACATAAGATCAAATTATTTTAATTCAATCTTATCCTTGTACCATGCATCAAACGGTTATGAAATATAATAAGAATGGTTTTAGGTTAGGTTTATTACGAGAATTTTATAGTGGGAGAGCCATAATTTTGGCCCTTGTGATCGAAGGATTTATTGTGACACGTAAGATATTATTAACAGTAAATAAATAATTTTTTTAAAAAAAATTAGGATTCATTTGATACGCAAGATAATATAATTATGTATAATATTATATTTTGTTTGACATACGATAAGATATAATAAGATTATATATATAATATTTATTTTTAGAATTATTAAAAATTAAATAAAATAATATTATGATTCTCAAGTAAATATTTTAAAATTTAAATTTAAATTATTTATAAATTTTTTTTAACTTCAAATACTTATTATATATTATCGATTTTTTTAATAATTTTTTTTTTATCATTTTCTTTTAAAATATATGAACTTAAGATAATTTATGTAAATTCCATAAAATTTATCTCATCCTATATTTTTTTTGCTCTCAAATATAAGATTATACTAAATTTAACTATTTTAATCAAATCACATTCTTTATACTATACATCAAACGAGCCCTTAATTCCTTTATACCACACATAAAATGAGCTCTTAATTCCTTGTACCATACCTCAATTGAGCCCTTAAAGTAAACGTCCTTTGAGATTTAATACAATTATGTATCTATTAGTTTGCCATATTTCGGGTACAAAAGTAAATAAGTGAGAGACAAGCATGTGAACTAAGACAAAAATATAAATAAATAATTAAAAAATTATTAATAATAATAATAATTATTATTATTATATGAAAATTTAATTTAACAATATTTAATAATTTTAAACAATTAATTTAAAATTTAAAAATTAAAAAAAATACAAAATCAATCAAGATCAAAACATATTATGATTTTAAAACACTAAAAAATGATTTTCAAAATTGAGGAAAGCAAATAAAACCTTTCCTGAAAACAAGCTATTTGAAAAGAGGATATGTATCTTGTTGAAAACAAAATGCAATCCAAAAACACAGTTAAATCTTCAGTAATCGCAGTCTTTGCATTTGATTGTCATGAAAATTACCCATCTACAAACCACATAGAATGAGAATATTCCCATATAACAAAAAATTGTGCATCTACATCAATTGCGATTCAGCATCATCAAGTCAGAAATTCCCATTTTACAAAATGGAAAACAAAAACCCCAAGAGAGTTGTACCGTGAGTAATGACTCAGGCTATTTTTCACACACTGTTGCAGAAACTCTTGTCTTGCTTCACATTTCTCTTTTAGCTCCCAAAAAAGCTTGAAAAGTTGTCTCTAACCAGCCACACCAAGGAACAAATTGGTTTCAGAAGTATACACAGCTTTTGCTACGAGCTATGCAGCACTTCACCCTTCAGATCACATTGTTTGGGCGTCAGTCATCCCTTCCCACCCTGAAAAAGAAAGTTGAGGAGTTAGAAGTATGATACTTCAAAACTTGACACATTTGATTGCTAACTGAACATCTTGGTCCACTTATTAACAGCCCCTCTAAATCATGTAAATCTCCAAAGGCAAATACCTAAGTTATTGGGATTCTAATACCAACTTCTTGTTATGAGTAGTTGGTATGGGCTTTAAAACATTCCTGCACAGAGAGACTGGTGAGTTATATCGCTACTGAAGATTTTGTTACCTTATGAGGCGGAGTTCCTGGTCTCAACATGCTGTTACCAAATCCAACTTTTCCTTTCTTCTCAGACGCCTTAAGGATCTGAAAGGAACATGTCAGCGTATCATCCACACTCATCATCGCACCGGCATTGTCAAATTCACCACAGTAATTTGGTGCGGAGAATATGGTCACCAGCTGCCTCTTTGCGAAAAACTCATAACCATCTTCCACAACCTAATGAATCGTATTAAAAAGAAACATGACAAAACTTTAGTCCAAGAATCAATACAGATATGCATAAGCTTATGCACACAACTGCATGCCCACACAGAAAGGAGAGAGATTATTATGATGACAATGCAACTGATGATATGGCCTAACTATATCCATTTGGATTTTCAAGTAATTAAAACGCAAATTGGTGTAAATTCACTTCATTATAGCATTCATAAGACTTGACACATAAAGGTAACAATGAAAACAATTACAACTATTTTTCAATAGCCCGGTATCCAATTAATAAGAATGGAGTTTGGGCAACATAAGTTTCCACCAAGAAAAGCGTGCAAAACAGTTGGAAAAACTGATACAAGTTTTATTACCTGATGAGCTCGACAGATAAGATCAAGGTCATGTTTCTGAAGGAATTCTGCAACCTTGTCAGCCCCAAAAGTGTAGGATACACCCCTGTCGTTCTCTCCCCAGCCTTCAATATCTTTGTCAGGATCAGCCCACAACAGATCACAGACAAGGCCCCGATCTGGTACGTCAACAGGGCGAGCAATATTCCTGATCTGATCTAAATTTTTCAAATCAGGAGATAACCCACCATGCATGCAGAGAATCTTTTCATCTATGAGAGCAGCAACAGGCAGACAATTAAAGCAGTCAGTAAATGTTTTCCACACACGAACATTAAACCGCCTCTTGCATTCATCATAGAAACCATAAATACGGTTTATGGAAGCACATTCATGGTTGCCTCTAAGAAGAAAAAAGTTTTCCTTATACTTGATCTTGTATGCAAGAAGCAAGCATATTGTCTCTATGCTCTGCTTACCACGATCAACATAATCCCCTAGGAATAAATAATTTGCTTCAGGTGGATAGCCACCATACTCAAACAATCG
Organism: Cedrela odorata; assembly: GCA_035584115.1. Lineage (NCBI taxonomy): Eukaryota > Viridiplantae > Streptophyta > Magnoliopsida > Sapindales > Meliaceae > Cedrela > Cedrela odorata. The sequence goes on along the minus strand of JAXCLQ010000011.1, from coordinate 1,443,192 downwards.
CAGAAGATCTGAAAACTGACCATGAATATCTCCTGCCAAAACAATATACAGACCTTATCTATCAACAATGTAGAAGTACTCAGAGATTCAAAACTGCCGATAAGTACATACCGTTCACATTAACATACACATATGAAAGTGTTGGCATTCTGTTATCATCAGCAAAGAGAAAATCAGATCACAGTTAATGAATTTATATTTCAATATCATTCTCCTCTCCTAAACTAAAAAGGTTCTACCCTCATGTATCAAGAGGACAATTTAGTGAGGTGTATAGCGTAACCTCCTGCAAACCCCTTCCGAAGACAAAAGCAAGTCCCTCAGAAGAAAAATTATAAGAGATTTCATCATAGCGAACAACAAAATTCCAGTTTCCTGAATTTTATACCAAAAAAAAATATATTTTTATCTCTCTTTACGCCCCCATAAACATTTCATTCATCAATACTAATGGCATTACTACACAACCCCGAACCAACTAAACAAAAGACTTAAAAAATGATTATTTGCTTGTTTACTTTCTTTAAAATTGCAAGAGTTTGAATTCCCAGCTTTATTATCTTTCAATTGCATATCTCTTACTTATAATACACTCTATGGAAATTTTCCTTTAAAGCTTAGCTTCCAAAAGATTTCAAATTTTATTATATCCTCTCCTATATGAGCAACATTGAATACTAAAGATTATATTGATATATATATCATCAAAATGTCCTCGTATGTTTTGAATCTATTAATAAACGAGCAACATGGCTCATCAACGTGAACAAGCTCAAGCGACATGTGCTCTGTTTTAGATCATTTAGCAAGTAATATAAACTCTTTTAAGGCGAATAACCGTGAAAATAAGCGTAAATTATCAGCATATCTATAGACTTTGTTCTCCATTTCCTAATCATGTCTATTTAGGGCTTATTGTGCAAAGTTTAAGTGGGATTGACCAGTATAGTAAACAAGGCAAAAAGAAATATGAATTTACTTTTTGAAATAAAGAAGGTAATCCAAGCTCCTAATCAAACCATGAGTTGCCAGTGAACAACTCTATTATAACCTACTTAATACTCTTCACTAAATGGAAAAGGTAACAGGATATCAGAAAGATAAGTGAAGGCAACGGTCAAAGAATGTAAGAGTACAAAATGTTCAAAATATGCACGATTAGGAAAAGATGCTTCCCAAATCAAGTAAAATGCTTCCTTCTAGATATCTTAGATGCTTTGCTTTTTTTTTTTTTTTTAATGTTTTGATCGTTGCTCATCTTTACTAACTTTTTACCTTTTCTATGGTTACTGTTATAATACCTATAAAATCTGTGTACTACCATTGCAATCTTTATGTATTTTCCAGTTCAGTTTTTTATTACCTACCAGAAAAGAAAAATAAGATACAACCACAGGCCATTATAGTCCAATTAGATGAAAGAAATTTTCAAAAACAGGTATAGAATTTTGGCCTTGAATCAAGGATGGAACCTTTATTTACTTATAAACAGATGGAAGACACAGAGTGGATGATTTATCCAAATTTCTTTTGTGTGTGTGTGCGCATACGCACAAAAAGACAAAAGGCCGACTTCAAAGCAGAGCAGGCTATCTCCAAATAAGGAAGCTAAAGTGATGGGAAAAAAAAAAACAGGGGTTTGATGGCAAATCTCATAAAATAGATGCATTAATACTCACCCACCGGCCAAACTTTTAATCAACTAGGGTAATTGCAAGCCAACCAGACTTATTAATATGTATTGAAGCCAAAAATATCATTCCAAGACCATACAAATCATGCAAGGGCACTCGTCTCGCCATGACATGGCAAATTAATAGGCACATCAAGTTCACATGGATCTTAAATGCATGATTAACTGTCAAACATGCACATAAACTGACTTTAGGTGCTGTTTTATGATCTCTTACCAATTACACTGAATGAATTCATGCTATTTCTACCGATCAAATTAATTATCTCTACTATCATGTCTTTCTAATACATGCTTGATAACATTTCATTTCAATAGTCACCTTTTAAAATATTCCAGAAAAGTCTTCGATGTCATTCACACATTTTAAGCATGTATTATATTTTGAATTCAAGAATCCATTGTTTTACACCTTGTTGACGCGCCTTCATTCATCTGCTCAACTAATTCCTTCACCAATATCCAAAATATAAACACACCTACATCTTCTTTCATAGACAATACATTTTGCTAGTTCTACAATTTTCTTGCGAAAATCAAGTACACGAATTCACACAACAAGTTCAAATTCAACAAATAAACAACCAAAAGAAATTCATATTTAAACAAAATACCAACTAATACTGTCATAAAACCAAATATGGCCTTAATTAACCTAAAAAAAAAAACATTTTTTTTGTTAATTTTACCACAAATCTTTATCGGAGCTTCGAGCTCGAGGAGATTAGGCTGGCTAAGGAATATGTCCTTCGACGCGGCACAAAGCTGCCTTATTTCAGCCTCCGTGAGCTGCACCTGCTTCGTCGTCCTTCCGTTCTTAGCATCAAGAAGCCGTCGTATTATGTCGTCAAGCACACTCTCGTCCATCAAAAACAAACAATTAACAAGACTTAAGTTAGAACCCTAAAAAAAATCTATTTTTACACGAAATAGATCAGATTCTGATGGTTTAAACCGATTGTTTGACTACTAAGCATCAGATTTAATAGATTCCGTTGATGAAACAAGGAGCATGCTGCTTAATGAATGGAATCGCTGGCGGCCATTTCCCACTGGGTCGAGTTGACGGACTTAAAGAGGATAGATAATCGACTACTTGGTGTTATGTGGCGTTTGGTGGGGACGCAGTAATACAAGGAGCCCTAAGAAAAAGTATTGTGAGCCCTATTTGCAAAACGGAGAAGCATGCAGATTGCACGTGCATGTGGGGGGAGGGGTGTGGAGACGCGGGCTCTTGCCTCTTGGTCAACTGATGTATGTATGTATGTATGTATGTATGTATGTATGTATGTATGTATGTATGTACAGCCACTGTTACATTCGTAATGATGTTGTCGTGATAGATTAATTGTTTTTGGAAAGTATTATCCATATTTTTTTTTTATTTTATTTCTTAGTTGTTAATTATCCAGAATTTTTTATTTTTTAAAATAAATAAATTTTATTATTGGTTGATCTATAATGCTGCGTCAGCACAACCTGATGTCACATTTCTAATTTATTTAAATATTTTAAATTAACAACCCAATTTAAACAATAGAATTTAAGTCAATGTTTTAGTTTTTAAGCGTGTGAGTAGGTGTACTTACTTTTGAACCAAATTCCACCAAATTAATATTTTAAATTTAATTCCAACAAATTAAATTAATTAATTAATTTTAATTGATTCGTTTTGCCTTTCATTATTGTTTAATTTGATTAAAATTAAAATTGATAATTTTAAATTGATTTAAAATTTAAACTAAATTGTTCAAAATTGAATATCATTTATAATATTGCTAGATTAATATTGGTTCCAATTTTATTACAAGTTCCCTAATTTAACTTACCAAAGTTAAAATGAAATCCGATTAAATTTATTGACGGCTGTTAAGTTTAGTAATTAAAAGGCATAAATATTTTAAATGATCATGGCGGTTAAATATATGGATGCGTACGAAGTGGCGGAGTTACATTAGTGAAGGGGCAAACCAGTAATTACGAGATGAAATGACTAACTAGCTAAACTTACGCTGCGAGTCCTCCTACGTTTATCCCCTACTCACAGCTCCACACGTGGATCATCGAGATATTCAAGTTAGGCCGTGCTCATATATAGCCAATTACAAATCACAAGGATTTAACGTGGGAGATTATGATTGGTCTATTTCTCAACTCCAATATGTGGTAATACAGGGAAACATTTCTTAGTTAGCGGATAACGCCACGTCAGTAACTCACAAGGGCAAGAAAATCAGTGATTCTTCTGGATTAAGCTGACGCCTGCCTCACCGGAACATTCCCAACCGACGACTTATTTCTCAAACACAAAGCTTCGTTTCCCGAAAACTATAAATACTTATCATTCTTACCATTTTGTGCCCTAGAAATTGCAATTCGTCGTTTCGCCTCCGCTTAGTAGCCGCAGCAGCCATGCTCTCCGTGTCCAAACACGCTCAATTTCCTCACTCTCTTCGCTCCCCTATTTATTTTCTCATGTAATTCGCTTTCAGACCTTCCAAAATTGTTATAGATCGTGGAAGATGTTTGTGAATTACGGTCAATTCGATATTAATATTTATTATTTTTGCAGCTGTTGTTGTAGTTTTGTGAGGTGATGGATGCGATGGAGCTAGGCTATCCAGTGGATGTTCCAAATCTTATGGGATCTGAGGGGTTCGGTAGAGGTAGGGTTACAGTCAACGAGGTCGAGGCGGCGGCTGGTTGCGATTCTAATAGTTGTGTTTCGATTCTTGTGAACACTTCGATTGAGCGTTGTAGCACTTTCCTTAAACAGAAAGGTTAAAAGTTTTATTTATATATTTAATCTGCACAGTTTGTCTCAAATTTATTAGAGTCAGATTTAAAATTTTGGGATTCTGCTGAGAGCATGTATATTTTATACGCCTTTTTTTTTGTAAGAATTGAATTGTTAATATCTTTACGCATTTAATTAGATAATTGAGGCATTTCTTAAAAAGAATTTTGAGTAGTAGGTCGGCTTTAACGATTGTATTAATGGATTATTCATTTTCAGTTTTCCTGAACTAGGTCTGTTTAGCCTATTTTGTAGATTGTTAAGTTTTTAAACTCGGACTTGTGCTGAAATGGGAACGATTATGATTGTATTGATTTGTTTTCATTAGCAGTTTATTGTGTCATCTTTGTGAAATGTTAATGTAATTGAGACGTTATGTGTTGCTCTTGTTAATAATTGATTGCTCATCAGTGGTTCCTCTTTTTTACTGCTACCCTGTTGCTTAAACTCGTGTCAGAAAATATGATTTTGCAGATGTGACAACTGCTGTCACTGATTTGGAGTCAGCTTCATGGGATAAGATTCCAGAAACCGAACATTGTAAGCATGAAAGTCAGCCGCCTAATTTTCCAGTCGAAGACTTGTCAGAACAGCTTCAGATTCGTTCTAGGGACACAAATTACCCTTCATCGAATTCTAGGCCTGAAGTTGTGCAAGTACAAAGGAAGACAGGAAAAGTACCGAGAAGTAGTACTAGATGCTCAAAGAGACCAAGGTTGGCTCGATTAGAAGATAATATGAGTTTGGCTGGAGTTGACAACACAAAGGATACATCTGATAATTTAGGACCCTTTCATTCCGCAAAATGTAACTCTTTAGGTAATATCTTTTTTCTCCTTATAACCATTTGATGTAAACTGCGTATTCATCTAGTTGAGGTATTCTTTCTAATTGGACTGGTCTGTGAGTTGTGTTTTCTGCGTTGAGAAAGCAAATCCAGTGATCTTTTTTTTTTCGTCTGTGTTAAATCCTGAAGGGTTCAATGGAAACTATAAAGTGCTAAGACATTGCTTGCTTGGCTTGATTACTTAAATTTGATGATGCGTTGAAAGTCACCATCTTCTGTCCTGTCTCCAGGGTTGTTTCTTTGAACTTATTGTTTTAAGGATGATTTTGACACTTTTTTTGAGCTTGAATTGGAAAAAAAAATAAGTTGCTAGATTATGGAATTGTACTTGGAAATCGGTCGACTAGATTTACATATTATGCACCCATTTAATAAAGGAGAAAAAGTCAAACATTAACGAAAAACTTCTTTTCTTTATCTAGTTTAGACTTCTCTCAGTAATCAAATACTGTAGAATGTAGTAAAATCTTTTCAATGTTTACTCTCACGAAAGATGATTTAGTATGAAATTTTATTTTGATTTAGCTTGGAGTGACCTACAAAGAAGGCTACTTTAAAAGTTCTATTGTCTATGGTGTCTCCAGGATCTCCTATTGCCATAATTATTAGGTTTGTTGGGTTTTGTTTATTAATTTGGAAAAACTGATCATTTTTTGAGAAATGTTTATTCTTTTGTTTGTTAAGTTGTTTTGTTCAGTTTTATTTCTTAGAGTATAATTAGGATATTTTGTAATATTTCAAGGTCCTTCAGATGTTAAAAGAAATTCTAAATTAGCCGTGGTTTTATTTTGTTTTGTTTTTTTGCGTGTTTGTATTGATGGCCTACCTATTTCTCATTTTTTGTACTATGCATTATAGAGAGAACACCAATGGTGAAACAAAGGAATAACTCCAGTGGCAAACGAGGTGATAAGAGAAATTTCAAAATTCCTGTGAAGGCCAAATATGATTCTTTCTACACGAAGGCAGGTTTGGTGAGCTTTGGTTCAGCTGCTGGAGGGAACAACTTTTTTGGTATGACATGCAAGCAGGAAACAACTTTCTTGACATTTTGTCTATGAGAATTGGAAATTGATTCTTTATATGCTACCTATTCTTGAAATTCATATGCACCTTTGGATGTTTATGTCAGGAGGATATGGCCTGAAGTCAGATTTTTATGATATTACAAAGCATTTAGATGATTTGTCATTGAAGGACCTCCTTGAGTGCACTTATGAGTGTCCAAGTTTAGGCAAAGACAAGGGTAAAAGAGCAGCAAATTGGAATGGAAATTTTCTACATTCAGTTAGAAAGGCGTGTTCTATCCTTCCGATAGCAAAGTCTGCTCAGTTCCAAAATTTTGCTGAGACAGAAAGCAACATAAACAAGAAATTGCTCATATGTACACCAAACTCCATTTCTTCAGTATCAGCTGGTGATAAAGGTCATTCCTGCTCAACAAATCTGTCTTCATGTGACAAGGTTAGTCATGAAAAATGATTTAAAATCCTGGATGGATAGTGTAAGTTTATCTGTGGCTTGACTGGCTATGACTAGAAATGATTTATAAAGCTTCTTCTTTCGCTCCCTGCTCTTTGATGTGACTACCAAAAAAAATCTTATTTTTTTTGTCCTTTTCCAATGTATGTCAAATTAATCTGAGTTGACCACCAGTAAGAAACTTTGAAAATGTTTTTGACGTATGTGACAAACCAGCCATTTTTACCGGAACCATTACGTCATTCATAAATCCATTTACGAATGCACCATTATTTTTAACTGTTTTGAGTCCACCAAAAGAAATCTTTATAATTATCTTTGCCTTATATGTCACTGTTACTTTTCCCTGATAGATAAATGATTTTGACACTATCATCCAGGAATCCTGTAGCAAGCCTGAAACTACTGTCAATCTCCTTGAATTTCAGTTATTCCAACCTAAAGATATTCAAGAAAGGATAACGCTTTCTCCACCCAAGAATTTGGAGGCCTTGCTAGTGGATGCACCCAAACCTTCTGTGTCATCAAGGACTAATTCTGATATATGGACAGGCAAGCAAAATTCTCGTCGAGCTGGCTTGCCACCATTTCCCTGGTCACATACTTTTAGTGGGCATTCTAGAATCAATACTGATGCAATGAAACTTTTAACAAGTAAGAGTACATGCCAAGGTCGATGGACAAGAATAGCTACCCGTGCCACCTGCCTTAGGACTTCAACCGACCGTTTTACTAACTTGGAGTCACTTACTTATGATCAGAGTCTGGTTCCTGCATCTACATCAATTAGCCGTCCTTGGTGTGATCAGGGTTCATCATCTCTTGAAACATGTTCTAAAGCTTCTGCTGCTAATCTAGGTAAGACTTTCTTGAAGGCTAGTTTCATGAGTTATTTTTACCCTTAATCACATTTTAATTTGTGTATGTGTTGCTTTTTTCTTCTTGTTTTCGAAATTGCAGAATCTGGAGTCAACCTAAAGGATCAAGTAAATGGTATGATTTTTCATTGTTGGTGGGTCTTGTTTAAGTCGTAATTAGAAATTCTGCCAATTTGTTTTCATGCATACACCTTTGTTGTAATTTCTCTCTCCCTTTGTGTGGGCATGCGGACATCCTTATGCAGGCATGGAATTTGTTCTCTCCTTGACAACGAAAATTGGTACACTTGTCATATTCTGTTCAGTCTTTAGCCTAGCTGGCCTAGCCAGCCTAGCTTAAGATTTATGGCTGCCTGCCATGTGATTATTATGATTGAGGAATGTGTTGTGTGGCCTGAAATTTGTTACATAACGAGTTGTAAAGCCTGGCAGTTATGATGGCCATGACTGTGGTAACAGCTTTTTGTCTTGCCTCTTACCTGAACTGAATTCCTTATACTGATCAATTTTGTATACCCCACAATACTCTTTTAGAAGAATTTAAAAGATTTAACATCATTTACATTTAAAATATCTTGGTGAATTTGTTTTGTCTGCCACTTTGTGATGTGCTTTTGGTTGTGACAGATGCATATTGTCCAACAGCTTTAGCTGCTGCTCAAACACTATGTGACATTGCAACTCAATCATCGAGGATAAACCCAGATGGTTTAATGAGGTGGCCAAAGAATACTTCACTGAAGGCTATGAAGGCCCGGAAGTCTAAATTATTTGAGAAACCTGAAGAAGAATTCACAACGCGGATTTCACAACTGGTGTCAGACAATCTGGAGAGAAGTGGTATCAACCAGATAACTTCCTTTAAGAGGTTGAAGCTCTCCGTGATTGAGAACGGAAAGGATCCTAATCATATCAATGGTATTAGGAAAGGACCTATAAATTGGGCTACTCCGAGATCAAGTAGATCATCACCCAACAAAACAGTTGGGGACTCAATTGCAGAAACAAGACATTCCAATGCCGACATTTTGCAGCAATCAGGTTTGATTCCACGGCCTGCAAAGGTTTCAGATAAGGCTTGTAACTATCAACAGAAGCTACGAAAAACAATGCCGCCAACAGCAGAGTGGGATAGGGGAAGGGGCAGTCTAGATTGATAAAACAGTGTATGATACAATTGTTGTAATTTTATCAAATGCCTCAGTTGGAGGATTACAGGCATAACCGGTCAGTTTGTATATATTGCAGTGTAGTTGGAATAGTGTTGTTGTAAGGTTTACAATGGAGGAGCGAAAGGGGATTTGTTGCCAAGATTCCTTTAGGAGGTTGATAGGGTTCTTAATGTTGTAACATTAAAAGGACAGTTGTAGGATATACAGTAGAGAATTCTTTGCCTTGAATAGAGCATTTGATGAGGCAATAGAAGAAATTTCAGTTCTCTGTCTCGGATTCTTCTTTCTATTTACAATTTGTTTAGACAGCTGGTAACGGGGGTTCTTGCTAGAAAACTAGCAGATTCTTCCTGAAATAAAAAAATTAAAATTTTTTATGGCTGTTTTTCGGATCAAATGGCACACTTGAAGCTCAGCTCCCAAATATTATCATATGACTTAAAGTTGATCTCCCAATTGTTCAGGCAAAAAAAAAAAAAACTGATTACCTCCGTAGGCTACTGCTGCGCGGTCCTAAGAATTCAATATTTTCTTATTTTTGTTGCATCTTACTCTGTAATTTTAGAGCCAATTAAAAGCCTCAATCTCTTGCCAAGAACTGGGGATGTAGCTCAGATGGTAGAGCGCTCGCTTAGCATGCGAGAGGTACGGGGATCGATACCCCGCATCTCCACTTTTTTATGAACACACAAATCCATTACACTAATCCTAAAACTACGGGCTATGCTACCAATTCATAAAAAAAGCACTAATCCATTGGCTTCTTTTATAAACATACAGACTATCGTAGCAAAATTACATTTAGCCTGAAAGTGGTAATAAATCTAAGAGAACATTTGATCCAATAACAAAACCAAACCCATTGCAAATGCAGGATGAAAACCAGGCTGTACGATCAACATAAACACCTCAACCCCAAATGAAATTCCTCCAATGGCTGCTTCCTTCCTCTTGATTTCTGCAACAACTCTCCTCGATTCATCAAACACTTTGCACGATCGATTTGCATATGAACCTTCAACTATGTAAGCAGATCTTTTATTTGATGCCCCGTAATAAACATGTGCCAAAACATTCTGATTCGATTGCAGAATGTTCATCTGCTTCTTTACACAACAAATCGGCCTCTTCGATAATTTCCTTCTTCTACTACAGTCGTCTACTTCCCCTTCATACACATGCCAACTATCTACAACCGTAAGCTTCTGCAAATCAAGAACAAACAATCAAAAGCTGTTTAACCCACTTAACAGATACGATCTATGTATATATTTTGCGAATTTTGCACGTAATGAAGTTTTTACCTTGCGCCGGCGCATTGTGAGGACGGATTTCCCAGAGCTGTCCATGAGGATGAGCTCCTCTGGACGTCCAATGTAATTGTCAACTCGATAAACAAGATCTCCACCAGAATCAATTACTGTGAATCCATTACAGCTGATTACAAGTGATTTTCTCCACACCGTTAGTGACGTGCACTCGCCGCCGTCAGTCTTGATGAACTCCGGCTCAGGCTGTTCTTGGTGGACTGATCGTGACAAAGATTTGAAGAAAAGAAACATTTTGTTAGTATTTCACTTTAGAGCTTTATGAACTTTTAGTTTTAGGAGGTTAAGTGATTAGATATTTATAGCATTAATACAAAATGATAAAGCCTTTACCTAACTGATCATGGACATGGCTGGTCTGTCTTCTAGAGACAATTTGATGGGATTAAGACAATGTTACGGTTCGACACTAAATCGTATAATTAAACAATAATTAACGTTGGGAAATGTGACACGTGTGTGTATTTGCATAGATGGTTGTCTTAAAATTCCTAAATTTCTCTTGTTTCAAGTATGATAAGTTACGTGTGTGTTTCATTGTTGGAAGAAATCTGGAACGGTGGGTGAAATCCAAGGACAGAATTCTTGTAGTTTTCTCCGTCACAATTTCCCATTTCCATTTCTCTAAAAACAAAAATTTGAGTCATGTATTTGGGCCCAATCGGTCTACTAATTCAAATGATCTACAATACAAAGTTAGGATCAAATATAATAATTAAGAATGTAATTAATGGCTGAGTTGGTGATAATGCAATTCAATTACTAATATATAAATATATTGGCAAAGTCCAATGAAATATCTTTATATTTAAATGGTAATATTAGCTTTTGTAGCATGTAGGCCTGCCAGCCAGGTAACATTGCTCCCAAAACTGTGTTTTTATATATTTGGAAATTATAAAGAGATACTGTCAAATACTAAATTGAGTTTTATACACAAGAAAGTTTTGAATACGATAGTTCCGTCGTATTATTATGCTGATGTGTTAAGAACATCTAATTAGTGAGTTATAAAAAAATTATGAATTAATAATAAATAAATAAATAATTGTCGTATTATTATGTTGATGTGTTATAATTATTTAATTAGTGAGTTATTAATTTTTTTTATTTATCACACCTTATTTTACTTTCTCTCACTAATAGAATAGTCTTACCACCGGCACAATAATGACTTATGTGATTATCATGCCTAATATTTTCTATTTATTTATGCATGAATTGTAACAATAATGACTTATGTGACTATCATGCCTAAAACTTTCTATTCATTTATGCATGAAAATAATGACTTATGTGACTATCATACTTAAAGATTTTCTATTCATTTATGCATGAATTGTAACATGGTGTTACTATTTTACCTATGACTCTTTATTCGTTAATTCATGAATGAAATCACTGCAAATTGAGGAGATAGAGAGTTGAGAATTTTTATTTCAAGTCAAATTGTGGGAGCTACAATGCAGACACAAAACTTAGGAACCTTGATAGATTTATAACACATGAAAATATCATCACAATAAACAAAGAAAAATAACAAGTTTAAAGGGAAGAAAGTCAATTTCATTGAAGCTTACAAGTTTTGGAAAATTTATCAGTGGTTTAAAGGCTTGCATTCATTTTTCAGCCATTCTGTGCCACAAATCTGGCAAAAATGTCTACCAAAAGAATCTAATTTTTCAAAGTTTTTGAAGAAATCAGTGAAAGATTTATATATATTCAAAAGAAACCCTTGAAAGTCTACAACTGTTTTTTTTAATTAAATTTGATTTTCATACTGAAAAAGCCATGAACAGGATCCATAGTTAATAATTCGTATCCTCTTGAAACACGTCTGTTGTTTCAAGTGAAAATGGTCCAAAATGCCCAATAGACTGTAGAAATCCACCATCGACATTAATATATTGGACAAGAAACTCAAAACTGACCTTTCTCTTGTTTGGACCACTAATGACAATTCTTAATCTCTTGTTAATCATTTGTTGAACCAACTTAATTACCCTTAATTTTTACCATCTCGAAGAACTAAATTTTGACTGCAGAGTGAAAAGAGGTAATCAAAATCTTTAAAAAGATTAAAATATGAAGAGATATCGATTGATTACTTCATATTCACGGATTAAACAAAATCTTTACAGTAAAAATAAGAGATCCTTGTATGTTTGACTGCTATATCTAAAAGGCTAATGCTCAAACACGTGCAAAATTAATTATATTTTAGACAAATTAATGATTGCCGTCGAAGAAATGTTTACGTATTCTTTAGCCAATAATTGTTAAGGTGTTGTTTCATTACTGGCTATTACATAATCAGTCACTTCAGAATGTTCTCGTTGCCCTAAGCAGCCGACCAAGACTATTTGCCCATCACCTTTCTTCTTACTTACCATTTCTCTTTTTCCTCCTCTTTCAAATTTCTGGTTTTGGGTTCCTTTCAATTCAACAGTTAATCCAAACTCCACCATTAAAAGAAATTTCGAATGTTCATATAATCCTATATGTATATTCAATGTTTATATATGATAATCAAAGTTAAGTGGGATGTCTGGAATATTAATAACTTCAGAAGATGCTCCCCGTTTAGAGATCATCACGCCACAGTTGATGAAAGCAATTAAGAAATCAGCACTGAGCAGAGTCTTACAAGGTGTTTCTATATTAAACAATGAAGACATCTAAAATCAGACGAAAACTTTTCTTCAAACAAAGAGGGAACCTCTATACGGCTTGGACTTGTCTTCCTCCTTCTGTTTCTGGCTTTATATGAAAAAACCCTAATCTATATATGTCATGTATGGACACGCGGCCTTTTTAATTACCAGATATATCTGGTATTGTGGGTCCATATTTGATATTATTCTCCGCTAATCTTAGAAAGATCTTGGTGTAAACTGTCAAACCACGTGCACAATTGCTGGATGTTGGTGATGATGATCTGGCAGATTGGTATGGTTTGCTTGCCCATATGACTCATCGTGTTCTTCCCTAACCCTTGGTAGATAGAACTAAGTGAGAGAAATTCTTCTAGGTCTCGTATAGTCAAATGTCCAATGGTCAAAATTATTTAGTGTCCTTTATCACCGCAAGAGAAAGGGTAAAGGTCAGATATTTTCATTGAGATGGTAGATATTTCATTTGATATGAGTGTCTTGTATATTTTCTAATTTTTCTTTATTAATTGTTTGAACAATACTCTAAGTGACTTTAATTAAAAAAATTATTTACAAATAGGAGCGCGAGTGAATTACCTAAATTTTGAGAGCTCTAAACGAGTATTTGAAGTGTAGTTTTTCTCGAATTTAATATTAAACTAAAAAATAAATATTAGTACATAACTTTAGAAATCCCAACTAGCCGCTTACGACGTCGAGTTACCAGGGTTGCCATTGTTTACATATAAAATTTTTGTTGATGTATTATAATTTAGTTGATATAAATTTTTTCATATACTCGCATTGACGTGATATATTATAAATTCTCATCCTATATTTTGTATATTTTCCTCCATTTATTAATACACTTAGTTATAATTTTAAGAGTCGTAATAGTTTGTGATTTAATCCTATATAATATCAAAAATAATTATTTTATAATATTTTATAATATTTATTTGATATACAACTTTAAAACTAAATTTTTTGTGATTGTATATACTCAAAATTTTCTTGAATATTTCATGACATACATACCTCTATCAATACTTATTTTTTATTTTTAAATTTATTTCATTACATATTTTCTTCTTTCGTCGTCTTAAAATATTATATAAATTTAAACATATATTTAAATTTAAGAAAAAATTAAAGTTGTATGAAAAAAATTATAATTTATATCATATAAAATAATTTTTAAAATTAATATAAATATTAATTTAAATAATATATATTTTTAATTATTTCATAAAATTGTAATTATTAAAAGAATTAAGAAGTAGGGTGTCATTGCGAAAATAGTGGTTGTAGGTTAGACACTTAGACTATACAGGTGGCATTTTAGCACCTAATTTCGTTACATGGACTTGCTCAGCAGATCTGTAGTTCTAATGTTAACAGCCCATGTGCTTCATAGCTTTCAAAGGCCATCCGTATTTTCTTTCGATGGGCTAAATATTTTTGGGCTTCTTATTTCATACTTTAAGGGATCATTTGGTGTATGGTATAATGAATTGAATTAGATTATAATCCAATCTCATATAATCCTATATTTGAGAGTAAAAAATGAGGATAGAATAAATTATATGAACTTAAATAAATTATTTTAAGTTCACGTATTAATAAATAAATAATAAAAAAATTTATTCTATATGAACATTTAAGATAATATAAAATAGGATAACATAAATATTTGAAATCAAAAAATAATTTAAATTAATATTTTAAAATATTTATTTAAGAGTTATAATATTATTTTATTTTATTTTAAATAATTAATTATTTTATTTAATTTTTAATAATTTTAAAAATAAAATTATATATATAATTTTATTATATCTTATTGTATGTGAAACACAATATAATATTACATATAATTTTATTTTATTTTATCATATACTAAATTATTAATTTTATCGTATCTGTATGTGAAACACAATATAATATTACATATTATTTTATTTTATTTTATCTTATTTTATACTATACTAAATTATTAATTTTATCGTATCTATATTGCATACTAAACGGATCATAAAACATGTACCGAACAGATACACAAACCCACATATTTGCTTGTTTATACGTTAGACAGATTTTTTTAATAGAATTGATTGTTCGAATCGATTTAAAAAAATTAAATTAAAAAAATTAAATCAATCTATCATCTATTATGAGTTTGGATAAACTTAATCGATATCGATAATATTGAATCGGTTTACAGGTGCTTGCATTTAAAAAATATTAAGGATTTTGAGTTGACTATGAAATCTCATCACCGTCCAGCGTGATGCATCCACAAACCAAACTTTCATTGACAAAATGTAGTTTAAAATACTAATTCTATGGCTTTATTAAAGCAAATTCCAAGTCTTCCACTAACGAAAAAACCAAAATAAGAAACAGTTTCAGACACGAAATTCCAAATAAATAAATAAATAAATAATGCTGTAATGCCATGTAAATGTAATCTGTATCAAAGCCAGAATACACCGTCTGCCATGGAAAATTATGGGGCCAAATTCAAGCCACTTGTTTCCATACTGAAAAACATAATAAAATAAGCAGCAGCAGCAGCAGCATGCAGCAACAACTTTAGGCACAGAAGTGGATTCATGGTCTCACTTAATGAGCAAGAGATGTTGGCCTTTTTGCCTAATTCCGCGCATTCCCATTTATAGATTTCTCCAAAACCCTTAAAGCTTTGATTTAAAAATGGGGTTTTCTTTTGTTTCCCTCTTCTGATCTGATTTCATGTAGTGGGATTTACTCCTTTAGCTTTTGTTCTCTTTTAATGATTGGTTCTAAGCCATCTAAATTTTTAAATTACATTGTGTTAAATGTGTTGAGTGTGTTTTCAATCATTGATGCTAAAGCACACCTGACTTTTCATCGCTCCATTAAGCCTTGAGAATGCAATAATATGATCAGATTGTTTGAATTAAACATAAAGCTGATAGCTGATTTATATTTTACATGAAATAATAATCAAATTTCTTCTTAGTCAAATCTTACTTAATCACCACAACCAGAAACGAGCTTAGTAATTTCTTCTCGAGACCATAGATTTAGTAAATGAAGTAGATGTTAATGGTGTACGATCCTGGAGAATGACAAATCATACACGAATTTGCGAAGCAAATTTGGACGTTTATTCATTTTTCTTGAGTGATCATGCTGTATTATATGAAAAGAATTAATGAAGGAGAAGAGTATCGGTCAACAAATAGGAACAAGCATACTACTTTCTTCTCAGGACCATACAATGTGTGAATGAAGTACATCTTAAAGGAATGGCTTTTGTTACAGTATCTTTTTACAAAGTCTTCACCTACTCTGAATGAACAGTCTAACAATTTAATCAATTGCCGTATAAGGGAATGCAGCAATCGCAATTAATTAATGCGATCGTTTTACGTTGAAACCATTGACGTATGAACTAATATGTTAAACCTAGTCAAGATAAGCTATGTTTTTAGGCTAATTGCAGCTAACTCTACCAACCCTTCAGGGAAAATTATGGACTGTAACTGATGACACAACGACTAGCTTATCACATGAACCGTAGGCCATTTTGGGATCACTTGTAAATTTTCTAAATATTTTTGCTTAGTGCCATAGCATTCTCATTTTGGATCAAGGCCATGCTGCCATATCAAAGCAATCAGGTAGCTTTCAGAAAACAATTGTTGCGATGTTTTCTTACAGAGACAGTCAAGTTACGAAACCAATAATGTCATTTACATGGTCTAAAGGCTTCAAATATCTCAATATCGAAGTAAGGAATTATTGAGGCTCTATATGTCTTATCTCAATATTATATTCCTTTCTCATATAACAAAATATCCAAAATAACATTTTATCCTTTATGTCATTGGTGAACGAGAAAGAATATCAAAGAGCTACGAATTCAAGGTTGCGAAAGTATGAAAGAGAATCAAAAGTTGTTAGTGGGATTTACTAACCTCACTGGCAATGACATGGTGCATTTTTGTGCATGAGAGTAGATTGTGGTGGACCTTCAATTTTATTCGTGGACCTCAAATTTTCTATTCTTTTATCATTCTTGTTTTTAATATTCTTCGTAGAAAAAGAGTTGCATTGTGGAGCAAACGTACAAAACAAGGCGTGATGTAGCAGAAGAAAATGGACCCAAATGGACCTGAAAATGTTTTTGGCAACAGTTGCAATAAAGAACAAAAACATATAATTTCCACAAAACCATAACGAGTTTTTAATTTCTTGGACTGGTTGGTCCTCACATATTGTTTCTTAGCAAGATTCTTCAAAGTTTATACGGTGGAGAAGACTGCCTTCTGTAGTTTCCAGACCTAGAGCCGCTACTTTTGAATATTAACTTGTTTGTTCTTAACGCGTTTTATAGTTTTCATGATTAGATTATTAGCATTATTCAGATTTCCTCCTGCCCTTTCCAAAGTTGATCTATTGATAAAGTTATTAGATTCCAGAGATATCACTCCAGCATTATAAGTATAGTTTTAGTATTGCAACGTAGTCTATGGACTGGTTTAAGTCTAATTAAAGAATGAGTCATTTTGTTTATTTTATGAAGAAAAACAGAGCCAAAAAACCAAAGCCGAGGCTGCCAATAGGCTATCAAAGCCGCTGCATTGCACAGGGCAGATACAAACAAGCACTACAGACCGAAAAAAGAAGTGCTTCTGCTCATGGTCGTGGAAGAAAAAATTGCTGAAGTATAAATGAAATTAGACAATGCCATTACAAGTGTAATTCTCATACAGGAGTTGGTGGGTGATTGACTTGTGTGAGATTTGTGGCGGACCAATTCATCCGTGGGCCAGCTTCTTACGAAAAGATATCTTCTAGAAGCTCACGTATTCTCAACATTCAAGATATTGCTAAACAAATACCCTAAATATTATGTAAACAAATTGAAAAACTTTCCATGGATTTGCAAATTAGTACAGCTCTTCCATTCTGAGAGATTTGTAGCATCATGCACCACAAGCTAAAACTGTAGTGACAAATTGGGCAGGAATCACCAATTTCATCACACACTATCATTGTTTCGAACGACATATTTTCTATATAGGTACTAAGAACATCATATCTTGTTAGATTATGTCTTTGAAATGCTGAAGTAAATTAGAGATAAACGGTCTATTATTGTGGAAAATAATATCCCTTTGCGCAGGCGCTAGCTCGTGCATTAATGAAATTAATTCGAAAGCATATGTTTATCACCATAATTATGTGCCACGTTTTGCAAAGTGACTCCATTTTCTTCTCCAACATGACCATTTCATGGGCTTGCTTCGCCTTTTATAGCCTCATTTTACCTTTGGTTAATGAGCTTGGTGGTACATTAATTCATGAGTCATGACTTAACTAAAAGCATATATAATTCTACGAAGATTTTCTAACGAAGCATAGTATATATAAGTTGGAATTGATCCGTTTCATCTATTTCTTCTAGTCTACGTAATGATAATATTTTCTTACAATATTTTCAAACATGTTAACGTGGGTTAACAAACTAATTTTATATGGCATCAATCTTTTTTGACATAATGACTAGTCTAATTCTTGAACGAGTTGAATCTTTTATTAATTCTACTTTCAATTATTACCATATAGTCTTATCGTGTAGAATTAGGAAACATTTTTAACAGACAAACTAAATATAATCACTAATCTTTCATCATCTGTAAGAAAACATTACGTGAGTGGTAATAGTCATTACAACCTGCGCATATGCTCATGAAAACGGCAGCAGAGAATATGCCTGAAATCTTGTGAATAGTGCAGTCGAGCTATTCAGAACATGTGTCACGTAACATAAATTGTTTGGTGGCTGGAGTGTAAGAATATTAAAGTTTCAACAGGTGGGTAAACTGCTACAACTTTGTATATCTTCTAATCATGTATTTGATGCATGGTTAAATGTAAGCCTTAAAAAGAATATTATATATCTTCAGATGATGTCAGTTAACCTGCTGCACATGAAATCTCCCAGTCAAACATTTACCAAACTTGAAAGCAAAATATATATTACATATATACATGTTTCGGGCCCCGGCAAATAAGATTATAAATGGATTAATTACTTAATTAATTGCTTCATAGATGTGATGCATAAATATTTATAGTGTCAAACAGCTAGAAATCTATCAGTTAGTAATGGTTGGTGGAGATGTCTGTCAAGTGGGAAATTATTATTTTTTCTTCTTTATTTTTATTTTTATCCCGCGAGTTGCAAGATTGTAAACACATCTTCCGGGAGAGGTTAGGTTTATTGTAGGGAAGATATATCATATATTATATCAAGAGTAAGGAAAATAAGAACTCTCATCAGCTTCATACATTATCTATCTTTTCAAATGGGATGAATATCATGTTTGACCCATTAAACTATAGTTTTAAATTTAAGAAATAACAAAATTTTAGCCACTCATTAGGTTGAGGAGTTTGTTTTTTTTACGTCAATGTTTTTAAAATGTGCCAATGTCATTATTCATTTCTTCTTGCAACATTTAGTATTATAAGCAAATGATTTTCATTCTAGAGCTATGTGATCTTACTTATCTACCCCATTGTCTTTGTATACCAACATAAACAAATTGTACCATTATATTTGACTTGGTTAAACACAAACTACTAGAGGTCTAAATTACTTTTAAAAGTAAAATACTTCTCCCTCAGTGTACACATGCATTTGTTAGGTTGAATTTTGATATCATTTAATTATTTTTTATTCAACAAGTAAAACCCTTTCAACAAGTAATACAATAACGTTAAGAAGAGCTATCAATTGCCTTTTTCATATTGTAAACATGCATGTGCAACCAATCAATTAGTTGAGCATAACATCTTCATACTTAATTATAAATAGTTGAAGCTTTCTCTAGCGAATTAAATGTCCACATCTATTATCTATATATAATCAATGATGCCTCACAAATTACAAATATATGTTGTTAATTAGTAGCATGTAATGCATTATATCCCCCCACAAATTTCGCTAGCTTATGACTATGAGAATATGAACCCTTTGAACTATATAATTGAACTTAGGGCTTTCAAATTTAGAAGACTAGCTTTAAAATAATTCTCTGTACCAAGGAGTTTTGTATTTACTCGGATTGAGGAAACACATTCCAATTATTTTAACGCGTTGATAACTAGTTATGCTATGTTAAGAGGGGTGTGTCAACCTTTCAATTCATTTGCTTGCTATTTTTGTTTTGTTTTGAAGCTATTCAACACGTTTTCTTGACCTCTAAATTACTTGTAGTTTCAATTATACAATGGGAAATTGGGAATCATCTGAAGAAAGTTAAAACTTCAGGCTTAACATAGATCACAGGTTCAATTTGCAGGCGCTTAATCTCTGCTGCCATTGCACAAACATTACTAAGACTGATTTGCCTCCGAAATTAACTTGGTCCGCCATTAACTTTCAACTTTTTGACAAATAAAATTTACCCTCATATAATACAGCCAGTTGACTCAGAGTACCTATACCCGTGGTCAAGACTCAAGAAGCAAAATCCAAATCATCAACGGTCCCACCCTTAAACATGTATAATTACATTTATAACCTTTCCTCATTGTCAAGCTAGTTTTCCCAACTCCACCAATTCCTTCATTCTACCCCTACAGAACACCTAGCCCATTTCTTCCAAGGAGAGGTCTCCGTCTCTCTTTTCTCTCTGTATGCAAAAAGGTAACTTGTCTTTTTCCTGCTTTTCAATATCACCCCACAGACAGAAAGTTTTACCACAACCGCGTACGTGT
The DNA here is from genome assembly GCA_035584115.1 of Cedrela odorata. Classification (NCBI taxonomy): domain Eukaryota; kingdom Viridiplantae; phylum Streptophyta; class Magnoliopsida; order Sapindales; family Meliaceae; genus Cedrela; species Cedrela odorata. Next base: position 1,422,562 of record JAXCLQ010000011.1, on the reverse strand, counting down.
CTTTTCTCTGAGATTCCCATGCGCGTTCTTCGATCGCTCCATTATAAAAGTTTCATACCCCTTCACACAGAAAACTACGAACTAAACCAAAGCATTACCAAACAAATCATCATACTTTAATATATAAACTTATACACTCAAACACTTGTATAATCAAATGAGAGGCCTGGCAAGTCACCAACGCCGGTGGGCCTCCGACACGGTTCCTGGCAAGACGACAGTGAGTTCATCGGCGTCGTCACCAGGAACTGAGTCGAACTCCGAGGAGGAATATGTTGAGGTCACGATTGATCTTCAAGATGATGATACAATAGTGCTTAGAAGCGTAGAGCCAGCGGCTAAAGTCATTAACATCGAGGATGGAGCAGAAACAGAGACTCCGTCGTCCGCTTCGAGATCGCCGACAATTAAAAGAAGTTCGTCGAGTAAATTCAGACAGTTTTCGCAAGAGTTAAAAGCGGAAGCAGTCGCCAAAGCCAAGCATTTCTCACAGGAGTTAAAAGCCGAGCTGAGGAGATTCTCTTGGAGCCATGGACATGCGTCACGAGTGCTGTCGGCTTCGTCGTCAGCTGAGAATGGTGGTGGTGGTGGCGGGAATGGAGTTGACTCTCCTTTAACAGCTCGAGCTTTGAGAAAGCAACGAGCTCAGCTGGATCGGACTCGGCCAGGTGCACAAAAAGCGCTTCGCGGATTGAGATTTATAAGTAATTGCAAAACCACCGGCGTCGACGCCTGGAATGAAGTACAGAATAATTTTAGCAAGCTTGCTAAAGACGGATTCCTCTATCGAGCCGATTTCGCCCAATGCATAGGTTCCGTTTATTCATTTTCATTAACATTTTCAAAAAAAATTAACGTTTTGATAGCAAAATGAATAATCCTTTCTCGTGTTCTTCCAGGAATGAGAGATTCAAAAGAGTTCGCATTGGAGCTTTTCGATGCTTTAAGCAGGAGAAGAAGGTTAAAAGTTGACAAGATTAGCAAAGATGAACTCTTCGAGTACTGGTCACAGATTACCGATCAAAGCTTTGATTCTCGACTCCAGATCTTCTTCGACATGTACACCTTTCACTAAACAAATCTGGTTAATTTGAACTAATCAACTGTAAACAACACAGCAATTTATTTATTTTTACATGACATTCGTATACGTCGCAGGGTGGATAAGAACGAAGATGGAAGAATTACCGAGGAGGAAGTGAAAGAGGTAAATAAATTCTGTATTAAACTAATACCCGAAAGCAGCTAGCTGTGCATGTAATTAGCCAACACTCTTATCATTTTCCTTTATAATATTTTGGGATTAAAAAAAATAATTGCGTCCACCTTTTACATGATTAGATAAAGCAAAAGACACTAGAATGATTAATTTTCTTGCATAAGGCTTAGTTAGTAATAGAGATTACAGGGTGTCATTTAGGTTTTAATAATCAACGTTAGGCTGGGATTTGGTGACCCTAAACCTCTTGAAATTCCAATACCAACTACGCCAATACAAAAAAACTAAAATCAAAACTAATGGTCAGTCTTTGACGTTACCCATGTTCTCATCTGTTGGCTGTTGGCATCTTCTCTATAATTAGATGGATATTCAAGAAATATTGCATAGTTCAAAGGTTGGACAGATGGCATGTTTTTGATTTTCTTATGATAAATAATTATCACGTTTTTCAGTGGGGTTGGTGGGGGCATTTTAGTCTTTATCGCATGGAATTAGAATCAATATACTGATATATTTTTCTTTTTTTAAAAAAAAAAAAAGATTATTATGTTAAGTGCTTCTGCAAACAAGTTATCAAGATTGAAAGAGCAGGCAGAAGAATATGCAGCTTTGATCATGGAAGAGTTAGATCCTGAAAGACTTGGATACATCGAGGTGGGTCCTCTATCTAACGCACTATTTTTGTTTTTTGGGTAATGGTGCAGTGATAATGGCTTGTTATCATAAAGTAAGCCTCATATAATATTTATTTTTTGTTTCCATCTGTCACATTAGTTTTATAATTAGTCTCTGATGGGGGCAATTTTGACCAGAACATATATTCGCATTTTATTAATTAAAGTATATAGTTATTTGAGTTAGACTCTTTCTTCCAAAGTCCACTGTTAGGCCACAGAACGACCAAATCTTCCAACATTTGGGTTAAGTTTTGTATGTTTGATCAACATTTTTGGGTAGTTGAACAGCTTTCTATATTATTGAGCGTGGCTAATTACCCATTTCCAATAAAGGTTTTTTTTTATTAATTCAATGTCAAAAATATTTAGAATATGTTTTTATATTCTTTGGTTCCGAGTCCTGGCAAACGAAATTGGGTTGTCATGTGTGTTTCAGTTAAGTCCCACGTATACGCGTCGTCCTCACTCAACAGATGAGTTTGACAGAACACCATCAGACAATAATTCTGAATCATGCATGTTATCACTGTGCAGCTATGGCAATTGGAGACACTTTTGCTACAAAAGGACACGTATTTGAATTACAGTCAAGCATTAAGCTACACAAGCCAAGCTTTGAGCCAAAATCTTCAAGGTTTAAGAAAGAAGAACAGAATCAAAAGAATGAGCAGAGAATTGGTTTATTATTTACAAGAGAATTGGCGGAGGCTTTGGGTCTTGTCATTGTGGATTTTGATAATGATTGGATTATTTACATGGAAATTTTTCCAATACAAACAGAAAGCTGCGTTCCAAGTAATGGGTTATTGTCTTCTCACGGCCAAGGGTGCAGCAGAGACGTTAAAATTCAACATGGCTCTAATTCTTTTGCCTGTTTGTAGAAATACTATTACTCGGCTTAGGTCCACCAAGTTGGGTTTCTTCGTGCCTTTTGACGACAACATCAACTTTCATAAGGTCAGTACCTATCTACCTACTCTTCTCCTTCATTATTGCTTGTTTTTTAAGTTTATCTCTGGTTCCCACTCAAAAGTCAACATGATGTTTAGTCACAGCCATCAATGCGAAATACGTTCGATCATGGGCACTATAACCTTGAATGGTGAGTATTTGACGCGCATTGCCTGTACACGTAGCAAAATTGACCACTAAACAGCTTTCTTTTGAAAACTATGGAATACCAGGCAATTAATTGTTTTCATAAATTAATTAAAATAAAAGGTTTAAAATTGTGTGCTGAATGCATCAAAACTTAAGACCCCTTTACTGGAAAGCTAATGAACTGTTATTTGTGGTTGCCTGATTGAATGCTGATACAAATCATACAACTCGTTTAATTTAGCAAGTGAAACCCATAAAGAACGATTGAAAATGAATGGGCTATCGGATTATCAGGACAAATAATGAAGGTTAACATCTAATTTGGTCGTTTTTTTTTTCTTACTCTTGATGCATATTTGCAGACAATTGCAGCGGCAATTGTAGTTGGCGTAATTCTCCATGCTGGAAACCATCTTGCGTGTGATTTCCCAAGGCTTATAAACGCTTCAGAAAGTTACTATGATCGGTATCTCATTTATGACTTTGGGAAACATCAACCCACGTACTGGGACCTCGTTAAAGGAACCGAAGGTGTTACAGGAATTTTAATGGTGATCTGCATGGCAATTGCATTCACATTAGCAACTAGATGGTTTAGAAGGAACCTGATTAAACTACCCAAGCCCTTTGATAGGCTTACTGGTTTCAATGCTTTCTGGTATTCACACCATTTGTTCGTCATTGTGTATGTTTTGCTCATCATCCATGGCGTATTCCTTTTCCTGGTTCACAGATGGTACAAAAAGACGGTATACTATTGAAACTTCTTATCTAATTGTTTACAAATATCTTCAAAAGTATTGCAATTTATTGGTTTTTGGATTCCTGCTTGTAGACATGGATGTATCTAGCTGTTCCTGTTCTTTTATATGCTGGAGAAAGGACCCTGAGATTTTTTCGTTCCGGCTCCTCTACTGTCCGGCTTCTAAAGGTGAGCATATATTTTCTACTAATTGATTAAAAAAAAACTGAAAATTGATTACTGAAAATTGTTTTCATTGAAAATTGTTTAGGTTGCCATATATCCTGGAAACGTTCTAACGTTGCAAATGTCTAAGCCTCCACAGTTTCGGTACAAGAGTGGACAATACATGTTTGTCCAGTGCCCTGCTGTATCTCC
>JAXCLQ010000011.1:1375932-1390450 GCA_035584115.1 Cedrela odorata | reverse complement strand
AATTACAATGTGAGGTGAAAGGTAATTGGTTAAATTCGGATAATACAGTCACGGGGAGCTAATGCTGCCGGTGGGGGACCTGTAACTATGCAATAGTTTTCTCATTTCCTCTTACAAATGCATGCTTTGACTTGGAAGATTTTCAGTCCCAACTCCCAATCCAGGGCGATTGGCATAACACCAAAACCCAAAATAGAGAAAAAGGTCCACACAGGAGTCTGTGAGAGAAAAAAAAAAAAAAAGGAATGATACTTTCCCTTACATTTTACAAAATGATTTACAAATACCATGTACTTACTAGACCTCCATCTACCTGGGCCTCAATATAAACCTTTTCTTAATACTTGATAGCAACAGTTTGGTTTAAGTATATGAAATGGGTCCCTTGAAAAGGGATCTAACGACCCATAAATCATCTTCTTCAATGAGCCTAACCACCTGTGCTCTTTAACCTGCCATTGTGTCTTCATTAGGTGTAGTTGACTGGACCAGTCGTTTAAGGGATAGACTTCCAGAAATTGAGATATCAGAATGAATTAATTAATGATTTGGATCTTAGAGTGTGTTTGACAACATTATTAAAACAGTATTTTTGAAAATGATGTAATATATCTCAAATTACATATCAAAATTTCTATTTTGAATATGGTGACACAAGTAACATTGGACTTCCTAAATAATGTTATATTCTTAATGTGGGTAATAAAAATGCCGATGATAGTATTATAAATTATTTTAAAATCGTAAAAATATATTATTCACTTAATAAATGTCACATTATTTAAAATACAACGATAAAATATGTAATTACAAAATGTCACATTATTTCAATCTATGATATGGTAATGCAAACTTTTCTAAAGACTAGTATTCTTTCAAAAAAGCTAGTCAAAGACCCTACTCCCTATACCATGCTGCTTTCTTTCTTTACTTTTCCCAACTTAAGCATTGTGCACAGTTTTGGATACGGATTACCATTGTAACTTATAATCTTATAATATAATATACTTCAATACTTCAAACTTTAATCAATTACATTATATTGTGAGATACCATGTTCTAAAATTTTATTTTCTAACAACTTATCCATTAACAATTTGTCTTGTTTTGTTTGTTGATAGTAGGCACTTTAGTCTTGAAAGAATACTGGTTTTGTCTTATGATAATCATCATCATTATTGTAATCACAAGCTTGGCATTTTTTGTGTTGTGTTGTGCCCATTAACTTGTTACTTTCTTTTAGAGGGTGGATCATAGAGTAGAGTAGAGTTTGGCCCATGATTTCTTTTCTTTTCTCTTGCTTTTCGTCTTTAATTTGTTTATTGTCGACAACAATAACACTCAGCCCTCCACTTTATTGTTTCGAGTAGCAATAATCTCAACTACTTTACATTTGTTGAAACGAATTTAAACCACTGGCTCTGTGGATTATCCAAGCACTTAGAATCATCTTCTATACAAATACATTTGTTTGTAAAAATCTTACCAGAGTTGGAAGGTTGCTGTAAGCATAGCAACTGTCCATGTTCATCTTTAGCAGCTAAATGCAGCTTGGATGGTGAAACAGTTGCCCATGCACTTTGTTCACTCGAGCAGTCAGACGATAGTAATGGCGGAAGTCCATCACCAACAACCTGAAGACAAAGTGATGTGTTCATCAGCTTGATTGGAGATCCGTCTCCGTTGTAGCTCCACCGAGTGAGTTCTTTTCTTCCGCCTGCACTAACTATATGGCCGCTCTCCGGATGAAAGATTGTGTAGTATGTCGTGTGGTTTGAATTTGGATCTGAAACAGACAAAGTTTCACATTAGTATCTTGTATTGTTTGAATTAAACTGCTAAATCTAAAAGCTAAAGTCATGAGTATAATATTAAGCATTTAAAGATGAATTTTAACATATCCCTCGTGTATAAGACTTTAATGGAAGAAATTATACCAGACCTTGAGTCAATGTTTGCAAAAACCGAAGTCTTTGTATAAAGTTTGGATTTCTGGGATGTTGCCATTCGGCATCCAGAGCTCCATAAGTTTCCTCAGCCCCAGCTATGCGTTGCCTCAAATAATAGCTTCCTTGCAGAGCCCACAAAGCCCAATCCAAGTTTCTCTCCGCAACATAAGCCATTAAGCAAGTCATGTAATAATTGTCAGCAAGGTTTACACCCGTCTGATCAAAACCAAATTCACTCAGAACCAGGGGAACTGGGTTATCACCATAAGTGAGATAAGCAGCATTGTCAATAAACGATTGAATAGTTTTGTTACAAATTATATTCAATGGTTGCGTTTTCCAGCTTTCTTGGTCTTGGCTAAATGAATACCAATGTATTTCATACACTATCTTGTTATCCAAGCCTACTGCCAACGGCTTTTCCTTTTAAAAAGCTGAGGTCTAAATCAAAATTTAGACCCGATACAAAGATTAGAACATTTGGGTTTTCCTGGTGCACTGTTCTTGCTCCTTCACTGATGTATTTGTACCAATCATCCTTGTTTTGGCGTGGACCACGTAGTTCATTACGCATGCTTATAGCCACCACCTACAGTAGTATAACAATAAAATCACAGTGGATTAGCTTAAGTAAATGATTGAACTGCATGTCCAAATCCAATGCAAAAAATGGAAGATTTTGATTTAATTAACACTAACACACCTGTTTTTTAGAATTAGAAAACTTGGCTATCAAAGATAAACCCTGCAGCCATTCATCAGGATTAAAGTATTCGTCTCCGAAAAATCCATTCCCATCAGTATTAGAACAACACCAATCTGGTTTGCTGATATGGTTATCAAGCAAAACCATAATTCCCTCTCTTCCGAGTTCATCAACAACTGATTCATAAGTTTGAACGTGTGTCATGCTCAAGACAGCAGGATTGTTCTTGGCAATTCCTTCCCTGGCGTCATTCAAACCCAAAGAATCAAGAGTTTTTGCGACGTTAACTTGACCATAGTCGGCACGAGTGAACATGAAAGTTGGCCAGGTGAGACGAACGCAATTGAAATGCATATTAGTCATCTCTCTCACGATTTCTTTGAAGGGTCTTTTGTTAAGTCCTGCTAGCATTGTTTGCATGTGAGCAGGCCAGTTTACACAGTTTAATTTCACTCTTTGCCCTGTTGTTGCATCGATAATCCACCTCTTATTTGTCGAGAGAGGCAATGAACAAGAAAAGGAAACAAGCGAGAGCAGGAAAAATGCCTGCAAACTTTTCTCCATCATTTGAATTAATTTCCTGGTGAGAAGGGTCGACTATGTTGTTAATTCACAAAGTAATAATGCAACAATATTATAGGCTATGGATTAGAGTGATAGGACCACAAGATTAGATGTTTATTATCAAACCTTAAATTACATTTGGCAAATGAAATTCAATCCAGGTAATAGCTGACTTAACCTAGCAAGTAACTGTAAATGTTAGTAATTACTATAAAGACGATGATTATCACACCAACTAAGAAATGTTTCATAGTGAACCAAATCTGGGAAATTAAGACAAAAATACAACTAATATATATTTAAGAGATTAACCCAGGTGGTAAATGTTATCCTAGTGTATTATCATCCTGCCGTATGATAATCTTCCATATTTAACTTAAGAACAGATTGTATATCTACGTTACCATGGTCCATATGTATGGCAAAATAAGTGTTTATGGCCCATTTATGGAATAATTATTGTTAAATATATTATACTTATGAAAGAATATTTTGTATTTATTTTTGTCATTTCCTTTTTTTTTTTTTAGTCATTCTTCAGAAAACATAGAAATCTTATATTTTCTATAATTATACATGATATTCATTGATAGCAAAGATCCTGTTATGACCCATTTATGATTGCATGCTAATGCAACACTCAACAGCAGCAGTAGCCTATGGTTTCTCACCTCTACCACCAGGGTTCAAACCATAATCCCAACTTATTTAGGGTAGTTATTCTTTTCTCCCACGTAAGGGGAGTATATATCCTCTAAATTGAGAGGTAGATGTCTAAGCTGGAACTTAATAGCACATATTTAAATATTTAATCCCAATAAATATCAAACTACAATTACAAATTTAATTACTGTCAAAGTTCATAAAGAAAACTAACAAGTAACAAGATTGATATTGAAGGTAAATTAGATAACATTTTAAACAAAGATTTCTGTCTCTGAAAATTGGTAATTACTTCACATTTGTTAAAACAAATTTAAACCACTGGCTTTGTGGATTTTCCATGCACTCGGAATCATCTTCTATACAAATACACTTGTTTGTTAAAATCTTATCAGAATTGGAAGATTTCTGTAAGCATAGCAACTCTCCATGTTTGTCTTTAGCAGCTAAATGCATCTTGGTTTTTGAAACAGTTATCCATGCACTCTGTTCACTCGAGCAGCCATTTGACAGTAATGGTGGCAGTCCATTGCCAGCAACCTTAAGACAAAGAGCTTTGCCCAGCAACACGATGGGAGATCTGTCTCCGTCGTAACTCCACCGGCTCCACCGCCTATTATTGCTAGCATAGAGTTCATTTCTTCCATCTGCACCAACACAGTTTCCGCTCTCTGGATGAAACATTGTGTAGAATGTTGTGTGGTTTGAATTTGGATCTGAAACAGATTAAGTTTTACATTAGTATCTTGTTACGCCAAAACAAGTACCAAATGGGTTTGGACTTGTCGTGCGTACTGGACAGAGGTAGAAGAGAAAGAGGCCCATACAAATTAAGAAAAACATAAAATAAATTTGTATGTCCTTTTGGTTAAACTGGTATCTTAACTTGACTCAAAAATTATAAGCTGAAAGCCTAAATTATTAAATAAGAACTCAACATTACGCATTTAAAGATAAGTTTTAACAATATCCAATGAAATGACCTCTCAAATTTGTGTAGATTTTTTCTTTTAATTGAATAAACTATGCCATACCTTGAGTCAATGTTCGCATTAACCGAAGTCTTTCTATAAATTTTGGATTTCTGGGATATCGCCATTGATCATCAAGAGCTCCAAATGTTTCTTGAGCCCCAGCTTGGCCTTGCTTCAAATAATAGCTTCCTTGCAGAGCCCACAAGCCCCAATCCAAGTTTCTCTCAGTAGCATAAGCCATCAAGCAAGTCATGTAATAATTGTCAGCGGGGTTTACACCTCTCTGATCAAATCCAAATTCAGCCAGAAACAGAGGAACTGGGTTATTACCATAAGTGAGATAAGCAGAATTGTCAATAAACGATTGAGTAGTTCTGTTACAAATTCTATTCAATGGTTCCACCACCCAGCTTTGCTGGTCTTGGCTAAATGAATACCAATGTATCTCATACACTATCTTGTTATCCAAGCCCAAGGCCAATGGCTTTTCCTTTAAAAAACTGAGGTCTGTATCAAAATTTAGACCCGATACAAGAATAAGCACATTTGGGTTTTCCTTGTGCACTCTTCTTACTCCTTCACTGATATATTTGTACCAATCATGCTTATTTTGGCGTGAGCCGCGCAGTTCATTTCGCATACTTATTGCCACCACCTACAGCACAATACAATAAAATCAGAATGAATTTGCTTTAAAATACCTGTCTAATGCAAGAAATGCAAGATTGATTTAGTTAAAGCACCTGTCTTCTACGCTTAAAGCGTTTGGCTACCAAAGTTAAACCCTGTAGCCATTCATCAGGATGAAAATATTCGTCTCCGAAGAAACCATTCCCATCAGTATTAGAACAGCACCATTCTGGTTTGCTGATATGGTTATCTAGTAAAACCATAATACCTTGTGCTCCGAGTTCATTAACCACTGCTTCATAAGCTTGAACGTGTGTCATGTTCAAGACAAATGGATTGTTCTTGGCAATTCCTTCCTTGGCATCTTTCAAGCCCAAAGAATCAAGAGTTTGTGTGACGTTAACTTGACCATAGCTAGCACGAGTGAACATGAAAGTTGGCCAGGTGAGACGAACGCAGTTGAAATGCATATTGGCTATCTCTCCCACGATTTCTTCTAAGGGTCTTTTGTTCAGTCCTTCTGCAAGCATTGGTTCCAGGTGAGAAGCCCAGTTTACACAGCTTAACTTCACTCGTTGCCCCGTTGCAGCATTGATAATCCATCTCTTGTTTGTTGAGAGAGGCAATGAGTAAGAAAAGGAAACGAGTGAGAGTAGGAAAATGGCCAGAGAAGTTTTCTTCAACATTTTTCCAGGTGAGGAACCTCAAATATTTTGTTAAACTCACAGAGTAATGCAATATTTATAGACTATGGACTGATAGTACCACAGGATTAGATATTTATGAAACCCTGTAGATATATTTGCCAAAAGGAAATTCAATCCATATACTAGCTGATTTTAGCTTAAAAAGTAAAGATGTATGCTAGTAATTACTACGAAGATGACGATTATCCCCCCACTAAGAAATGTTTATCTTATGAACCCATTGAATAATTGTTATCCTAAAGTATTATTATCCTGAAGTACTAGAGACCAGATTGTATATCTATAATAATTATGATGATCATTGCCAGCAAAGCCCCTCTTTATGAACTCAACAAGAAGACAATTAATATTGCCATTATTATTATAGGAAATTCGAAAGAGAACCTGCATAAAAATAAACCAACCGATACAAAAATTGACAGTAACATATGCAATGCAATCATTACAAGTAATACCTACATCATATGCAGAAAAATATTGAAATCATAAGAGAACCAGCATTCACACAAAAAAGTGGAGAAATCACCAAATTTTATATTGCTAGTCATCCAACTAAAAGGATCTAATACTTCACGAGATGCACAAAAGCTTTTACCTATGTCATGTGACACGTAAAGTCATACATCTTCATAAAGTCAGATATCTTTCTGAGCTTGGTTGATTATTGAAGCAGAGGACTTGTGAAATTATTGCATCACTTTGTTATAAGAGGAAAGCGACGCGGGACAAGAAAAAGCTTCGCATTTAAGGTTTCAGAATGAAGCGCAATGTCTCTTGATTTAGTTTCCATCAAGCTGCCAACCACTGGGCAGCTAAGTGGTTGGTGGACTCCTTCCCTCTTGAAGGGAAGGAGTTCACTCCCACACTGGGAGTTGATTTTGGCAATCAAATTTGTTGTTGGGCTAGATATCTGGATTGATCTGTAATTGAATCTTACAAATAACCTCCTAGTAGAGCTCTAACTTCTCTTACCAAATCTCAGAAGAAAGAAACGGGGAACATCACATCATTATTCCACTATTACCATAGGAATGATGAACATCTGATAACCTCAAAAAAAAAAAAAATCCAATGGCAAATAAAGAAATCTAAGAATCTTCTGTAGCTGTGGTAGCAAGTTTGAAAGCAAAAATAAGTAATCACGAACTGCATTATTATGTGACATACAATCTCGAATGGAATCTGCTAACCTCCACCACAAAACCACCTTCAACTCAAATGGCAAAGAAGAACGAAGGTCAATCTAAAATTCACAATCTTCCCTAGTATGGTATTACAAAATTATGACTGCGTCGTGAACAAAATGAAACACATCTTCATTTGGCATTTGTCGGATTGAACCTGTACACAAGTTCATTAATCTTAGGTTCATGAAATCTGAACTAAGGTAGCTATTTTGATTTCTTTTGATCAGAAGCCCTGCCTCCCATAATCTTACAAACGGGCTCATCTTTTGACCGAATAAGTTTTAATGCTGGATGAACATTGAGGTCTCCTGCTAATATTTTCTGGTCCACATCCAACTCACTAAGATCCACATCAATGTAAGGAGGGACAATTTCTGCCGGGCAAAGGAATTTAACAGTCCTCTTGATAGTATTCAAATAAGACCCTGTAAATATTAAAATAATAGTCCACAGGTTAGAGCAACAAACATAGATTAGATAAAGACAACACAACTTACATATACAAAAACTAGATGAATGACTAAAAAAACTAGTAAGACTTCGAATAAAATTATGAAGGCAGCACTGGGAGATGTTGTACTGTCAATCAATTATGTACAGATCGAATTACACCATTAGAGATAACAGCATACTTACCAAACTCTGTGAAAGTTTATAAACATCTGATTTCAAGACTAACCTGAGCTTATTCATTTGTTGATGCTAAACTTTTTCACTCAAAACATAACCCAACATCACTTCACTTGCTTAACAGGCATACTGAGTATATTCACTAGAAACACCACTTCTAAACTTACATTACCACATTTTAACTAGTTTCTCATCAACATCTCAGACAATGAACCAGGATTCCAAGGTTCAGATGGATCATATTCTACATGTTGTCCTACAAAGGCAGTCGGATATGTTTGATATTAAATGAAAAAGCCCCACAAAAGAAATGACAGGGCTGAAGATTTGACGGAGACAAGTATGGAATAAAGCGATACAATTAGGCAGGGTTTCAGGTTACAAAAATGATAAAGAAATAATGTGAGGGGGATCTTACCCCAGGGAGGAATGCTTCAATTGATTTCAGGTAAAATTTGACCAAAGATTAAAAAAAATGAAAAAATAAAAGTCCAATGAAGCATACAATCCTTTCTTTGCACTGGATGAAAGCCTAAAACCATATGTAAAACTCAATTCATACATGCCAGTGATAGGATTGGGACCTTGCATATCAATCAGATAGTACTATTTCCTTTAAACCTCATCACCATATAACAAGATCACGATATGCTACACAATTACACACCAGATATTGAAACTAGTGGTATCTAAACTGATCACACAGATGGAAAACTTCATGCTGTACTCTAAACAAGTTCATCCGAAAACATGTATTGTTAAACCAATGATCTTATAATTACAATTAGACCCAGCACTAGCCAAACCGTTCATGTAAGACAGGGCAATTATATACAGAATGCAACTACACCAAACAATTCGTGAACCTGCGGAGGAGAAAATCATTGATTACCAGTTTTATACTAGTTCAAAAACAATTACATTACTGCTTACCTTTTCTTAAGCCAGGGGACACATCTTCTCCTCGATAGATAAGAGGCACATCAATCTTCAACATAGCTCCCGGAGGTGCCCTTAGGAAGGTTACATTTAGTGGCGCATCCGTGCCCGCGTGCAGATGTAGCTGACTTATTGGAATAAAATTGAGGTAAATATTAGAGACAATATTCGTAAACCAACACTTCACTTGATTCCACGGACACACACCAAAACAAAAAATCATACCTTTCTGGGCAAGACGCGAACTTTTTCAATGAGCTCACCAGAGCCAAACTCGGACCTGACTTCAAGATCAAATAATCTAGACAAGAAAAAAGACCGACCCAGATGGTTAACAAGCTTCCTGATCTGATTAGTCTGAACGGAAATAAGGCGTTTATTCCCTCCGTGTTGGCCATCCTCTTGCTCGAAAACGATGCTGGGTACACGTCCAGCCTTCCTCTCTTTGACGGAAACGTTCGTGCCGGAGGAAGCGCGAGGGATACCGACAATGGTTTCATCGTATTTCGGGTCGGGTCTTGGAAACCCGTCGAGATAGGTTAGTGGGGCCGACAAGTCCTCGTGGATTACGGCGGCGGCCGCTTGAGAGAAGTAACGGAGGTGGATGTTTAGGGTTTTGGCCAGTATAGAGCGGTTGATTAACATTGTTGTGGTATAATAGAGGGTGAAGAGAGGTTTTTGGAGGTACTGCGCATGCGCTGCCTGCTGAGTGCGCGAGGGTCTAGTTCGTGGAGTACCAAAAGTTGGGGTTTAAGGATTGTTTATGTGCAGGAATATTCTTATTTCATTATCCAAACAAGTTATTATTATTATTATTTCCTTTTACAAATCGTCAAGGGCCGGATATGGTTTAATGGGTCGGGCTTGGGCCAACCCCCAATCAAACCCAGAATATTTGGGTTTCAAAATCAGCCCAAGTAAATAAAAATAAAAATAATAACTTTTTTTTATCAAATATAAAATTTGTGATTGTGATATAATTAATAATAAATAATTTAAATTATATTTTAATAAATTTATAAATTAAAATATTAAAATATAATTTAAATTATTTATTATTAATTATAATACTTGTTAATATTTATTTAAAAATTAAATATAAAAATGGATTCTGATCCCAAATTTTGGGACAAAAGGAAGAACAGAGCAGCGCACTGCCAAGGCACCCACCGCATATTCGTTAAATTATACCGGCAATATGCCACCAAATGACTGATCATAGCCGCCGCCCTAGTTTGAATGACGCAAATACCCTCTATTAAAGACAAATACATTGAAATCACGTCCACGGAATTACGGGATACTGCATGGCTAAATCCGTCAAACCGAATGAAACAATGCATGAAGATTAACACAAAGCGCTTCTTCCAATTCTTGAAGCTGAAACTGAAGGTCTCTAAAATGGACTACCTGTTCTTCCAGTTTCCTCTGTCCTCCCAGGAAACAAAAACTTTGGCTCAAATTTGTTCTCTCTTCAATATCAAATGAGGTAATTTTTCAATGCTACCCACCAACTTTTTTTGTCTACCCTTTGCAGCTATGCTTTCCTCTGTCCTTCTGTATGTTGTTGGTACACGCTTTCTGTTTTTCAATTGCTTTACGTATTATTCTTTTTTTTTTTTTAATTCTATTTATTTGCAGTGTTCTGAAACTTATTGTCTATGTGATTGATGGTAGCAGTAATTATACCAAACTTAATTGAGTAAGAATTGTGAAGTTCTGTATCAAACTCTGGCGAGTTGCGTTGATGACTGTGAAGATTTTCCACAAGGGAAGAGAGAAAGAATGTTAGATTAATATTTAATGAGGATAATGAGAGAGATGTTGAGTGCCAGATTTTTTGATAAGTGATTACCTCTGAGATGCAGTATGTGAGAAGATATGAGGGTACAGAAAACATCAATAGAGATTAAAAGGATGGGAATCTGTATAAGAAACCAACGTTCGTTACTATAGCAGAATTTATGTTGAGTTTAGAAGAGATTATACTGCTTACTAACCCCTGTTCAATCTCATCTTCTATTGTGTTGTGTATTTCTGTTTTGGGCAATTTTGGATGGGTACATTGAATTGCTTAGTTGAAGTGTTGAATTGCCGTAGGTATAGTTTGCTACCATGCCCCTTTCCTCCTGTAATACCGATGAGAGAAAAACTAATGTACGGTACTAGGTGCAACCAGTATGGATAATAACATTTCCTCCTAACTGCAACTGAGATTATTTTTCGAATCTGTGAAAATGAACATGCAAATAGAAATGGTAATGGAAACTATTCGGGTTGGGAAGAAGAGTCCAACCATGGCTTTCACAAGCATCATGTTGCAGTGACGTTGCGGAAAATGAGAAGTTGGGAGAAGCATTGGAGGGATGTGTAGGATCCTCATGCTGCCATAATAGGTGCTGCGGATTTTGGATGGTTAGCAATTCTTGTCTAAATCTTGTAAGATGGAATTGTCTAATGAGTAGCCTCGTACCAGGATTTTGCAGTATTTACTTTCAAGCTCTTAATGTTCCCCACCTCTACCGCATGCGGGGACTGTTGTTCTTCATAGAATCACTTTGAGTCTTGCCTATTATCCATACTCCTAATTATCTCATTAGTGATTATATATCTACCTATAAAATCAAATGAACGTGCTGATAACTAATATCAATTATGCATATCATGTTCACGAATCCCAATTTCCAATCAGTAGTTCTGAAAATTCACCACGGTTGCTGATCTAGAATTGGGATCTGAGCACTGCTGGTATAGCACATTCAAACTACCATTTTAAACTCTTTCAGTTCGGCTAATGCTGAATATCCTCTCTTCCCTTGTTTCATATATTGTGGGAATCTACAGGAGGCAAATCATGCAACCATGATGAGTTGTTAACTCTTACATATCTAATGCGCTGTTTAAAATCTTCAGTCTATTTTCCGGTGGATCACATGAATGGAATGAGTTTGTCACTGCTCAGAACCATTCAGATATTTAACACATTGCATTATTTGTTGTTGTGTGCTACATATGCTATCTTCTGCTTTTTGTTTTGTTTAGCAAACAGGAGAGATCACGCTTTCCCTGTCATTTTGAAGTCAAGTCTTGATTATTTTTAAAGCCTTTAATCCCTTGCACTTCACTACTAAGGTGCCAACCACCACACCATCATCAAGACCTCTGTCACTTGGCACTGTCAATTTGGTTGAGTTTGATTTAAGGTAAAACTTACCAGCTATATCATATAATAAAAACCAGATATAATACGGTATCGATTATAAGCATAATATTTCCATCTCTTGTCCTTAGCTTTCCTTGATTTCTTTCTCTATTCTTAACTTTATTCTTCGCCTGCATTGAGGTGAATTATGCAATGAGGTATGAGGTAGAGTGCCATACTGTTGGGGTATATTAACCTGTAGGAACACAAGAAAGACGTTCCTTAATAACCACCGGCTGGAGGTTCCTCAACTATACACTCTTTGATTTCCAGTTGCTGTTGGTGTCAATCTGTGTCTTTTTGCACTTCCATTTGATAAATTAACTTGTCTACACTTCAAATTCATAATGTATTGCCCAACTTTTAGCTTGCCTAAGCAAACAGGTGTTATTCTCCTTTCCATATATCCCTTTACTGCATATTTTCTGTTTTAGTTTAACTGGAACTAGATTAGAGACAATAGCATTAAGTTTTATCTTCTTTTATTGGTCAAAATTAAAGACAATTGCAACGTTTTACACTAGCATCAACCAGTCTGCCTTTTTCTTACTAAAATATCGAAAGTTCTTTCTTCAGCCTGGGGGAGTGGAGCTTTGAAATGGACTTTGTGTTCCCTTTTACCCGGCAATCGGGTCTACAATCCTTACTTCTTGTGGTTGTACTCATGCATCTCTGCACTTTTAATGAGTGCTTCTGCTACAAATAAGCTGGATGTAGGGTCTTCAAAATCATACCCAAATCTCACAATTTTCATATTTTGATATTACTTTTGAATTCAAGATTAGACATGGTTGATATTTGAGATAATTTTTGAGGGTGAAATGAAATCTTCTGTTATCTGTAAGCATTAGTCTGTCTGTCTCTCCACATTTTGTCGGTTTAAACCTACAAGTATTCAATGAAATCAATTTTCTTATCCGGACCCATAAGAAACTATTTTCGTAGCTGTTTTAAAGGCAAATTCCACATTCAATCACATAATTGATGGTGGGGTTCACTTCTTTGGTAGAAAGTTCCATGCGCATGGTTAGGTTGTAAATAATGATGGGTCCAAAATGTACAAATCTTGTATTGTAGGATGGGAGATAAACACATAATATTTCAAGATCATGCCATAATTCATTGCAAACAATCTCAATTGACATTGCATGATAGCCAAGCAAAGTTGAAACCATCACCAATTGGAGTCCTATATAGAAAGTATATGACTAGACTTCTGCTTTGTCACATAAGTTGGTGTGATTGGTCTCATTTCATGTCGTGGTGGCCACATATCAATTATTAAAACCCCATGACTTGATTCATTATTTATGTTATTTATTACTGATAACACGTTATACTTGCAACATTTTCTTTATCGTTTACTTAGCAATTAAGATGTTTCTAGACACGCACGTATACAGACTCAAAGTATGACTTGATTATCTTGCAATGAATACAATAGTAATCAGGGGTTGTAATAATTCCACGTGTCTTGATGTCATTCGCCTATGTCTGTTGTTTTCGTAACGAGCCCACAAAATTCAAATAAACACCGCTTTGCCTTTTGGGACGCGTGAAATCTAACGGCGGTTAATTCTCAACTCTGCAAAATGTACAGTCCATTTTTGACTTGTATCTTCTCCAAGCCTCTAGACTCGGATCCACACCTGCAAACGGCTAAGATCAAATCATTTATTTTGACGGTCACGATTAAATCTGTGGCAACACCTCTATTTATCCCAAGATACTGATGAAGAGGCAGATAATTATTTTTGTTAAGAATTCGCGAATTTCTTCGATTTCTAAAGTCGACGTTTCGAAACGCCGAGCGAGGATTTCATACTGTAAGAGCGATGGCTGAGCAAAAGCACGAGGAATCACCCAATGAATCGATTATGGAGAAGTTATCGGAGAAGATCCACGGCCACAAATCGTCGTCGTCGTCGTCGTCTTCGTCTGACTCCGATGATGATAAGAAATCATCTACATCGTCCTTGAAGACCAAGGTTTTCCATCTCTTTGGAAGAGAAAAGCCTGTTCACACTGTTTTCGGTGGCGGAAAACGTATGTTCATTTTTTGAGTGATTATTTATTATTTTGTGCTTGATTCTGTTTTTTTTTTTTTAAAAAAAATTTAAATTTCATTTAATTTGTCTGGAATAATTTCTAATTTTAATTCTTATTTATTGCTTATTTTTTGAGAGGATTTTAAATTGAAGATCCCGATTCCCGATAGATCTGACTCTGTTAATGGATCAAGTCTGTATTTTTATTTATTAGTTTGATGTTATTTTAGCTAAAATATAAATTCCGATTTCACCGTTTTCGTTTTTCCATGCTTAACGTTATCGATGTGATTTGTTCTAATAAAGCTCACTGTTTGGT
>JAXCLQ010000011.1:1325368-1374151 GCA_035584115.1 Cedrela odorata | reverse complement strand
TTTTTTTCTTTAAAATTTCATTTAATTTGTTTGGAAATTCTAATTATAATTCTTATATATTGCTTATTTTTGAGAGTATGTTAAATTAAAGATCCCGATAGATCTGACTCTGTTAATAGATCAAGTCTGTATTTTTTTTTGTTTATTAGATTAATGTTATTTTAGCTAAAATATAAATTTTGGTTTTGCCTTTTTGATTTTTCTATGCTTAACGCTATCGATGTGATTTGTTCTAATAAAGTTCACTGTTTGGTATTTTATTGTAAATCCCACTAGAACCTTCTTCTTTCAAAGTTGATTATGCTAACTTATTATCACTTAACCCCAGTGACTGTCTTGCTTTTCTCTTTTTTGGAATATATGTTTAATCTTGCCTTGTACTTTCTGCAATAAACTGTTCACATATGTAATTGCTTTCTAATTTTCAATATTTTTATTTGCGGCCAAACCCAATTTTTCTTGTAAACTGGCAATTGAGTCTGAAAGTTTCTCATTCCACGGAATTGCAATTTATATTTTTATACCCCATGCAATAATTGTTGCATGGTTCTAATTTAACTTTGAGGACTAAAGTTGAAGATAACGGCTGGAGGGTATGTTCTTAATTTTTATTGGTGTTTTAATTTCTAATCATGAATTAAATTTCGTATATGTACAATAGCTGCGAATGTGTTCCTGTGGAGGAACAAGAAGATATCAGCCGGGGTACTTGTTGGGGCAACTGTGATATGGGTTCTGTTTGAATTGCTTGAATACCACCTTCTTACACTTGTCTGCCACTGCTTGATTGCTGCATTTGCGGTGCTTTTCTTGTGGTCTAATGCCACCACCTTCATCAAGAAGTAAGCCGTTGATGCAGTTGTTAAATTATTTGTTGTTTTTGTGTTTACATGAATTACTTAGCATGGATTGTTCATTAGGTCCCCACCACGCATCCCAGAAGTTTGTATCCCTGAGGAACCAGTTCTACAGGTAGCCTCTGCGCTTAGGTTCGAGCTCAATAGGGCTTTCTCAGTTCTGAGGGAAATTGCATCTGGAAGAGATCTTAAGAAGTTCCTCTCTGTATGTTGATTTCTTTGTTTGTTTAGAATTCTTGTGCTTTACTTGTAGTTTTTATAGTTGGTGAATGATGGTGGTGCAATTTTACTGAAAATTTGGAGATAATGGACCTGTTAGATTATTTGTGTTATGATGACCACCCTTAAGTTGGATTTGTCTCCTCATTGATCAGGTGATTGCTGGCTTGTGGGTTTTGGCTATTGTGGGCAGCTGGTACAATTTCTGTACCTTGTTCTACATAGGTAATGGATTTGTACTATTTATGTGTTTGATATTTCTCCTCTTTTAATTAAAGAAAAACCTGAGTTTTCCTTTTTTCCATGGTCTACATAGGTAATGAAATTTTATTATTATTTATTTTTGGGGGTTTTAAGTCTTATGAGTTCTTTATGTTGGAACAGCCTTTGTACTGCTTCACACCGTGCCTGTGATATACGAGAAGTATGAGGACCAGGTGGATTCATTTTCTGAGAAGGCATGGGCTGAGATCAAGAAGCAATATGCAGTTTTTGATGCCAAGGTCTTGAGTAAGATTCCTAGGGGGCCATTGAAGGACAAGAAGAAGGCCTAGAATGGTATAATATTTGCAGTCTGTTCTAGGTTCTGACACACATTTTGTAGAAAATGTTTTATCTTAGGTTATGTGAAACTTTATCTGATATTGGCTAGAATCCTGTTTTGTTCCTTCGTTGTTCTGGGGTGATTGGATTCACCATATGGATGAACATGGATATTTTATACTTGTTTTTGCTACTTATGTGGTAGCTGTTTCCATTCCATGGATACGCTAAGAGTTGTGATATGGTGATGTGTTATTATGTTGTTTATCAATTAGTTGATTGTACATTTGTTTCCAATTTTTCTTGCCAATTTGGTTTCCGTGATGTGCTTGATTTGAGATATATGCATACTTAATCATATGACTTACGAAAAAGGGTTAGATGTTATTAATGAAAGACGGTAGCATGCTTGGCTCGCTCAAGTTTTGAACCTGGTTCTTGTAGCCGACACAACAAGGTCTAACAGTTAAAATAAGTTGGCAGAAAATAATGTTTCTGAAATATGCAAAATCAACGATACGAATTTGCCAACGAAGAACCTTAAATCTATGGAGCACGCTTGTTGCATCAGAATAAAAAAGGAACACGTAACTGGAGCTCTGAGTGGTAGCGCATTAGACAAATGCTGTAATTTATTTTATTTTCATCCCATCTCCCTCTTTGCTTATGGTATTTCCATTTACTCTGTTTTTGTTTAATATATTTTCTTTTGGTGTTTTTCTATTCACATGTCGACTTTTGTCCTACTCTCGTCACAAAGATGTCTAATGTACTTTTCACTTCTAACACCTGTTATACGCTCGTCAGACTACACCGCTTACTCGCGTCAGTGATCGTACAAGTAGAGGCTAAGATTAGGACAAAGAATACCCGGGTGATTACCCGAAGAAAATCAAATCAACCACTGCAGAACGTGATTTCACCCACCGTGGAAAACTATCGATGAAACCAAACCAGACAAGCACTTATTACGGTGGCTATTATTGCTTATTTCCAAAATGATGTGACAACATAAAATCAAACCCCACCTCAGATTACACTCAAAATGCTGCAGAATTGTTGTTTTACGTATTATGGGGCTGGTTTCATATCCTCTTGTATTACTTCCCTGCCAATCTTTGTTTGTCCATTTTTCTTAACTTGGCATTTCCACAAAGAGGAGATTGAACTAATTGAGAGAGAGCATTTAGCCAGAGACATTCTGTTTCCTTCATGAAAATTGGTGATGGTACTTGCGTGATAAAGCTATGGTATCCCTTAAAAATCTTATAAGAAATAAGACAACTGCTCCTTCTTCCTCGAACCACCTTCTCCATACAAATCATTCCACTGCTTCAACTCACCCATTATAGATCCCTCAATAGCAAAGCTAGCCTCGACCTGCATCCGAGAGAGCAAAAATGAGATAACCCAACAAGCAATTTGGAAAAACAATCTTAGGATTAGTTTGAGACTCTATAGTGTTTTTGCTGTGCTTTGAAAGCACAATAGACGAGATACACAATAAATTTTACTTGATAATTAAAATATCTCACACTCTAATGTGATTTTATTTTAGCTGTAGTTTTGAAGCCAGGCAACAATAAGAAGCAGAGTCTTAGTTGCCACAGAGTAATCACTCTTTCCTCTTTTACATCTTCTTTCTAAATAAGATTAACATTCAGGAAAGAAAACAAGGAAAAAACTGAACACCAACCGAATCCTTGAGTCGTTCTTGTTGTATTAACTCTCTGACTGGCCGATAAGCAGCTGTTGTACACAAGTTCTGTTTCAAGCAGCAACATCCTAGTTAATAACAACTAAGCACAATATTAAAAGACGGTAAAAATAATGACAAGAAACACAAACCTTCAGATCACTTCCTGTATATCCTTCTGTAAGCATTGCAAGTTCCTTGAAGTCTAGCCCTTCGTCCACTTTTTCTTTGGTCAATGAAGTCTTCAAAATCATTTCCCTGTTCTCTACCGAAGGAAGTCCTACCATAATTCTGTGTAACAGAGCTAAAATGAGCACAGAAGAAAATAATGCTACGATAAAATTGACGGCTAAATCATGCAATCAAGATATAAGATATACCACAATATTGTACCTTCTCTCAAAACGCCTGATAATTGCTTCATCAAGGTCAAATGGCCTGTTGGTTGCAGCAAGAACAAGTAAGCGCTCACCTGGTTTTGTCATAAGTCCATCCCAAAGAGTCATAAACTCATTTTTTATCGTCCGCATTGCTTCATGTTCCCCAACTCTCGTCCGCTGCCTAAGCATGCTATCAACTTCATCTACAAATATAATAGTTGGCGAGACCTTTGCTGCCAACGAGAATAAGGCTCGAACATTCTTCTCATCTTCACCAAACCGTTTAGAAGTGATGGTAGACATGGATACATTAATGAAGCTTGCTCCAGCTTCATTGGCGATGGCCTTGGCAAGCATTGTTTTCCCAGTGCCAGGAGGCCCAAAGAGAAATATTCCCCTGCAAGGCTTTAAAAGCCCTCCATTGGTGCTACTGGGACTGAATTGTCACCATCTGTTTTTACCACTAAGCCTGATTTTTCTGCTTCACCTTTGTTCTCAGAATTCACAACTTCAGTTTCAGCTTCTGGCGTTGCACCTTTTGGATGATACAACTTCAGTTTCAGCTACTGTGAGTTCTTCATCTTTTGGATGATATAACTAGTTTTCCATTTTCATATCAAGCCATAATACTAAATAAAGGGAAAAGAACTCACAGGCGCTTTTGGTGCTGCTGGGACTGAATTGTCACCATCTGTGTTTACCACTGAACCTGATTTTTTAGCTTCACCTTTTTTCTAAGATTTCACAACTTCAGCTTCTGGCTTTGCACCGACAGCCTCTGTCCTTGCTGCATCCTGTCATTAATCAACAAGTCACGTTAGTAACCCACCAGTTCAGCTCTTTCTGATAGTATATATTGAATGAGTAGTACGAAAACCTTGGATGTTTCAGCTTTTGCTTCCAACTTCAATGTATCTTTTCCTCTAGCTTTGAACTTCGTGGAACATGCTCAATCCATGGGACAAACTGTTTTACAGTTGACATAAATTAGTACATATAGTAAATACGGTGCAAGCTGCAACATTTAAAAAAAAGGGAGTTCTAATCTCACCTTTTGGATGATGTAACTAGTTTTCCATTTCTATATTCAATATCCTTATTATTCATAAGATGATAAGAAATTGCCGACACCACAATCTCTTCTATGTAGTTACTAAGAACCATCGTGTCAGCAACATTGATTGAATCCATATCATCGCAATCAACATCATTTGCTGAAAGTACTTCCATGATATGGTTTCTGTTATCTTGAGCTTGAATCATTTTCATATCATCCTCCAATTGAGACTTCCAGCTGATAAGATGACTTTCATCTTCTGCAGGTCTGATCTCAATGTTGTAAGGGAAAAGGGCAGTTAGCCTGTCATCAACCTCTCTAGAATCATTGCTTAGATCTTCAATGCATGAACCGAGGATCAACACAAATCCAGACAGTTTCTTCATTATTTTCAGAACAAGTTATACGTCCTTTGCGATCTAAATAAGAGCCTCTCGATATCTCTAAGATATAGCACAATGGGAGTGGTTTTTGATACGTAAGCCAGAACCTGCAAGTCATTTAATCAGTTAAATTACCATTCACAACTTTCATGAAGTATTACATGATCAAGTAATTTACAAAAGTTATCAATAACAATTCGGAGTTGCGGATCACTAACTGGTGACAATATGTATTCCAAAATAATATTAACTTGTAAAGAGAATGTATCAGAAGCTTCTCGTCGAAAAACCAACTGCTTGTGCGTTTGAGAGTACCTAAAAAAGTGAAGAAAGCTAGTAAGAATAAGATCAAAAACTGGACTTACGAGGAAAAAAAAAACATCTTCACCCCTCCAGAAGTATGCATTGTTTATGGAAAAAGAAACTCCAACACTAAATTGTATAACAAACACCTAAACTGCCAGCTTCTAGTTAAACATAGTCGATGGTTAAGAAACAAGTATACAACTTTGTTCAAATCATTTAAGAATCATGTTAAGAAAAACTTTCCTATGTACCAAGAAAAATAATAAATAAAAAGGTAAAAAGAACCTGAATTTGAAGGGAATTGAGAAGCGAGGTTATTGATGTTATCTGAGGCAGAGGCATTTCTACGAAGCTTAGGAGGATTACAAGAACCTTCCATTCCCATGAACAATAGAGAACGGGGACAGTATAAAATATTTGAAATAAATAATTAAATAAATAAAACAAACCAAAGAGTCAATCTGCATATTTTCCAAGTGATTAGCCAAGAAATCTATCCTACCATACCTTGATGCAATATCCACACCGCTGCTTTGCCTCCGTAGTGTGCCTGCAACAGAAATTATAAGTCAGGGCTGAAGCAGAGTTAAGAACTATAAATTCTATGAGCACTAGATGATCTAAAAGAAACGATGTCCATAAACTAAGCATTAACTATCTCTAATAACTTAATACATCCTCAATTCTATATACAGTAACGAAGTTCTTAAACAAAAACAATAACAAAGAAAAAGAGCAATATAACTAAGATATCTCGAACGGGAATATTTTCCACTACGAATTACTTAGTTTATGTAGGATGAAGGAACATTAACCAAATAGGTTCCTAGTATACCTTTGGTTTCCTCCTGAGGAAGGATTGAAAATGAACCAAAAAGGCCAGATAGTCGCTCCAGAGTTGATTCTGAAGTGGACCTTTTGAAAGACTATAAAGAACATCACAGATTTTAAATATAAACAGGATAAGATGAAGTGGTAATTCACCTAGTTCCACATAAAAACAAGAAGATTTTGTTGATAAGCAGTGATGAAAGGCTTACAGATTCTTTGTTGGAAGTTCCATATTTGCTCTGAATCTGCAGCAAACATACCCTCTCAATTGTAAATGCAACAAAATTGAAAAACACAATTGCAAAAGTAAATGATGCAACTTTGCATACTCGCCTTGAGAGAAAAACCAGTTACATCTAACAGCAGCAACTTTGCTTCAAAGAAATGGGCTAAAGCCTTGGCCAGCATTTGTTGGTAAAGTTCTTCAAGTTGAGGTAAAAAAATGCAATTAGAATTCTTTTCTCAAGTAAAAGATTGGGTGCAGGTTCCCATCCCCATCCCCACTTCCCCTGACCTTCTCAGTCCCACTCTCATGGGAAGTGGGCAAAGAAATACCGATGTATGTTTAAATTTGTAGTACTGGCAAAATGGGTGAGCAAAGTTTGGCTGAGAGCAGATTCACATTCAACTGCAGCTGTATCACAAGTGACATGGAGACAGGGGAACAGAGGAGCTATTTTTCATGCAGAAAGTATGGAGGTTTGGTTAATCCTGGACCCAATTGGTCTGGTCTACTAAACTTGATGACTATAATGTTGTATCAGACTTTCAGACGATGATGAACTCCATGTATGAATGCAATATGGGGCTGTGTCCCATTTCACATAACTTCCATTTCATCCACAAATGTGGTATATAATATCACTTGTTAATAAAATATTATGTGGCATACACGTTGAGCCATGATGCATTAGTGCATGATTGCTACCGAGAATGACATGATATCAAAGAATCCTTAGGAATAACTATTGAATTGGTTTGGAAACATTAAGTAAAGAGTTCCAATATACGTCTGGCCAACTTTGCAACAGAATTTGTAGCAAAAGTTTAATATAATTACTTTACAAAAGCATTTATTTTATAGTCCATACATTTTAATTTTTCAAAAAAGTGGATCCAGTATTATGTGAAATGGACGTAAGATGTAGACAGAAACCAAATACTCTCGACAAGGATCAGCTTCAGCCTTCAGATGCGCTTTATTGTGGCAATAACTGAAGTCTGTGGGCAAAGTTTTTTATGAACTACAAGAAATAGAATATTTAAATTTTTAAGTAGATTATGCCATCAAGTCAGGATGGCCGAGTGGTCTAAGGCGCCAGACTCAAGTTCTGGTCTTCGAAAGAGGGCGTGGGTTCAAATCCCACTTCTGACAATGATAAATTTTTTCAATTAACATATATTTTTTTTCCTTTCGTTTTCAGTTTTTTACAACCACTAGGATCCAGCTCTAACCAGAGCCCAGCTCGTCATCAATTGGGTTGTCTAAACTCATGGCCCTTTTAGTTGGACTTTTAATTGCCCATGTTTGTTAAAAGGATACAAACTGAACCGTGATTCTACGTAAGCTCTCCAAGAGAGTATCGGATCAGACCTTCACACTTTTCATTGGAGGATAATCGTCCATAAACACTTGGCAGCTTGTCAAAATTTGAAAAAAAAAAACTTATTTATTTATTTATTATTAAAAAAAAGTTCTAAAAAGGTGGCAACCAACAAAAACAAACTCAGAGTCTATTTTCCTTTCGTATTCCTGCCATTGATATGATTAATGGCATAAAGAATGCAATGGACTAATTATTATAACATTACAGGATTAACAAATGTCAGTGTGAACTGATAATTCTTGCTTTCATTTCGTGGACCTATACACATCTTCTAGTCTGGCAAGGAGCTTAAAGAGCAATTGCCCTTAATTTGGCTTGTATCCCGTCATCACCAAAATCGGATCAACGAAGCACTGATCTAGATGTTATAAAACTAGAAACTATCTCATCAAATCTAAGAACACAAAGCCATTCCAGAGGCTATGCAAGAGCATAGAAGGCAACAGATTCTTTGATCTTGCAAATACAAGACCCATCACCACACCAAGAAATGTAAGCGGTAGCATTCTCTGTACATTGAAATGCACTAGAGCAAAGGCAACTGAACTCACCAGTATCGAGCACCATACGGGCATGTACTTGGTCAAGGAAGGGAGAAGGAAACCCCGAAAGACAATCTCCTCCCACACAGGAGCGCATACCGAAACTACTATTGCATACAATGCCATTGCTACAGGATCTCGTGCCATTATTGACTGCTCAACACTCGAGATGGTGACAGGTGCAGAAGGCATAAGGGGCAATAGGCTGAGGTTGAATTGTGAGAGTCGATTGACCAGAGGAAACATTAAACATCCCAATGCAACATCAATCTGCCAGTTTCCCCTCAAGCTAAACTTAAACCAATCAGATGGAAGGGGATGAAACCGAGACAGGCAACGATGGAGGATAGCAATTCCTGCAAGCCCTTCAGTCACATCAGTCACAAGGCCGAATAAGGCCTGTCCTCTAAATGTTAGAGATTCCTTACTGAAACCTGCTATATGGGCTGCAAAAGGAATCACCCAAGACCCTATAAACCAGAATGCAGCAACCCAGAGAAGCATTACCTACATCACAATACAAAATCTCAATTTCAAATATTATGTAGAATGGCTTAAGGAAAGAGTGTCTATCCAGATCATATTTGAATAGTTCAAACTAATGATCAGGGTGAAATATTTGCTGTTGTTCCTACTGGTTGTTTTGTTACTATTCTTAAGTAATATCAGCACATCATGCAACTGATAAACATATTGGAATCCGTCTATGCAAGTTTAAAAATTCATTCCTCAATTATTTATTCCACGTCTATCTTTCAGAAGGATGAATAGGAGATGAGCAATCATCATTGTCATAATCTTTTGGATAAAAATCAAAGATTATTGTAGTAATCTTCTTCTCCTCCTCCATCTTTAAGTAACACATTTTCAATTCAATGATGAAAAATCGTCCTTTGAAGTAAATGACAACCAGAAAGCTAGTGGCTGCTTGCAATGACCAAAGATATATCACCCTACCATGTTATATTGATGCAGACAAGTCGAACACACTTACTTGCAGTATGGTCTCTGCTGTCCATGGTACAGTCCACCGGCTTCCAACTGCTCTCAAAACTGCATCTGCGGCCTGAAATATAATAAAGTTGATTA
This sequence comes from Cedrela odorata, assembly GCA_035584115.1. Lineage (NCBI taxonomy): Eukaryota > Viridiplantae > Streptophyta > Magnoliopsida > Sapindales > Meliaceae > Cedrela > Cedrela odorata. The sequence goes on along the minus strand of JAXCLQ010000011.1, from coordinate 1,364,641 downwards.
ATTAAAATATTAATAAATCCTGAAATCTGTACTATTTTTGAATTTATATTGATCTTAATAACACGAACTCTTCATACCATTCAAAGTTATCTTCATTTCAAAACTAATGGTCGGTTTCAATCATTTCATAAACAAAAAGATGACATGCTACCCCATTTAGCTGAATAGAAGAAGGATACACAAAAGTAAAAGAGTATGATTCTACAGCAACTTATGTCTATAATGAACTTTATAAGCAAACTTGTTTTCTTCTGCTTGACCTGAAGCAAATCTGTAACTCAAATCTATCACACAGCCTAGTCCCAATAATTCATGTTTACCAAGAAATCAGTATGTTAGGCCATCTATGTCATGGCTGTTGGTTTGGCATGTAGGCCTAGATTGTCACCTTGAATGGTTGATTCATAGATCAACTAACCAATAAAATCTAACAGCAAAGGAAAATTCAAGTAACTTATCGTGCAACATGAAGCTCATTGGTCCGTGTACAGCAAGTCTACTGACTACGGTAACTACAAATACAATCCTGCAACTCTCCTACATATTAACTTACAACTAGAAAAATTACAGAAAATTCCTAATAGAAGCAAGACTGGCTGCAAAGTCCTAAATCACCCAATACACTGGCAAATCTGAAGTTTCATCTTTTGCTCTCAAAACACCATGCCGACTGAATAACGCTACCACACAATAACAGCACCCTTTTGTATGGCACAAACCATTTCAACTATAATGTTTCTGTTAATAAATGCACAGTTTGGTAAGTTCTACACATACAGATAAAAAATATTCAACGCCCACTAAATAAAATCAAGGTAAAATATTAAAATTACCTCTCCAAGTGTTGAACCCCAATCTCTTTTAACCGACTTTGACTGATCGATTTCAGGTTTCACCAATTCCTCTTGTAAAAAATGCTCTATATATTCAGGCTTCGAGTTTTCTTGTGATAATTCCTTGTGCCGAAAACCTGAAATTTTCCATTTCTGCAAAACACAACTAAATAATCAAAAATCAATAACAATCTACATAATTAATAAATCTACAGTACTTGTAATAAAACCATTAAGCAAACACTTGCTTCTGAGCAGATAAGGCAAGAAAAACATTAGCTTTAAAGTTTGATGTTATGTTTGATTGCTAATCTTAAAAAAGTAACTAACTCTTAACTCAAATTCAAAACTTAAAAAAATTTGCAAAAATCAAAATCAAAATCAAGTTAATCTTCCGTTTGATTGCGGAGAAACAGCAGAAAAGAGAAGAGAGAAAAAGATAAATAAAAAAATATATATATATATATATCTAGTTTTCTCAGTAACCAAACAGAGCTTGTAAATTCTATCTCAACAACCTCAAACTTCAGAAGTTGACAGAGAAAATTGGTATACTTAACAAATACTTACTTTCCTCGGGAACTTGAAACTGGAATCAAAGTTCCGAGAAGTCCGGCTCAAAGAAAAGGCACTGGGTCGGTTAGAAACCCTAAGTTTAGAAACAGACGGTAAGAGAATTGGACGGTGAGGGATAAAATGAGAGTAAGAGCTCAACATTGATTCCTGTTACGAAAAACCCTAGTTGTTATTAGCATCGGAGGAAATCCAACACTATGATTTATTACTTGGAGCCACTGAATTTGAAAATTGGAAAACACAAAAGCCCTAATTATATGAAAATTAGTTGAAAAGGGGCAAACTTTGGTGTTAGTTGTTTTGCAGTTGAGATGAACTTAGTGCTACAGAGACTACTCGTCTCCTCTGCAACACAGAGAAAAAGAACAACTGAAAACTTTACGAGAGTGTTTGGAAACTTGGATATCTTTTCTCGTATCTTGTATCTTCCTATTCCCGATATATAATTACGGGACTGGATTGGATATGTTTGACCAATGAAATTTCCCATCAGCGTCGAGAATTTTATTTTATTTGGCTTACTTGGTCTGTGTTGAAACTGATGCTTTGTTATTAATGATATTTGTAGCTATATTAATCTACTCACTAATTAAAGGTGAGCTGTTAAACTTCCTGATTAAACTGTGTTAACTTCTCAAATTCTAATTACTTTGATCAGGAGATGCCTAGCAAGACAAGAGAGGAATGTAGAAAAACAAATATTCAGTGGCTTCAAAATTGCAGATTCATCCGGAATCAGACAAAAATAAGAAACAGGACAAATTTGGCAAAAATCCAACAGAGAGGATCCCTTCTACTAGAACCACAATAAAATTATCTCAACAATTTGTCATTTCAATGTAATATCTTGCCTCTATGTTATGCCAATATTCATGCCCAGAAGATAAATCCTCTGTACTACCAATAAATTGAACTACAAATGGTAGTTCATACCCACCTCAATCATACAAATGTGAGGTATGTTCAAAAACACGGCCGGGGACCGGCAGTTTTTGCGCAAGAATGAGTAGGCCACATTGATCAAAAACCTCTTCAGGAATGGTGCATTCCATTTTGCCTTTATACGATTGTGACCTATAATATACGAAACACCAGCGCATTTAGCTTCTAAAAGCTCCAAGAGCTCTTCCTTAACTCGCAGATCCTTGTATTTTGTATCCAACAACTTGAATTGAACTCGTGGCCTGTAGCTGAGGTCAGGTGACTCCTGCTCATACATGGATTGCAACTTCTGTAGAGCTGGAGATTTGCTGCTACTCCCAGTTATTGAGGGATTTGAATTACTACTTTCTGCTTTATTATCAGATTCTGACATTGTCAATCTTTTTCCAAATTTCTCTGATGTCCTCACAACTGCTAGCCAGCCATCCACAGAAGCATCTAGATTCGTGAACCCTTCTGCTTCCAGTTGGATAAATTCTGCTATGCTCATCACAATGTCATTTTCAAAATCATCTCCATTGTTTGGGACATCTTTGTAGCCGTTGCGAACAATGCAGCGGTACATGCGGTATGATTTGGGGCCAATCCGGCCAATGAGATACCGCTCTTTATGAGGGACATAAGGAACAGGAACAGTCTTAACACAGATGAATACAACCACTTGGTAAAATGCTGGTAGGTTGGCTAAAAATTGAGTGAATGTAGGTGGGACTCCATTCGCCAACTCAGTGAAGATGAGGCCAATCCCAGGGACCCGAACAATCCCAAGACTTGGGCCTTGTGTGAGGATCGATTTCACAGGTACTTTATTATGCAGATCATATAAATACCTCTTCCTGCTGCCGTAATGCCACACATACATAATGACCAGAAAAACTGCAGTGAACATCAGAGCAACCCATCCACCCTTAGGGATTTTCATACAAGCTGATGAGAGGTAGATGATCTCAATTGATCCAAAGAATAGGACAAACAGAAGGGACAAAATGAGACTCTGATTCCATACAAAGTTGACGACCAAAGATGTCAACCACGTTGTTACAAATGTCAGAGCCATGCATGTCATACCTGAATTAAAATAGAACATTAGTTTATCATTAAGAAAGGAATGATCAATGACTTCAGTATATTTCTTCATCCTCCAGCCAACAAACATTAAGATGGATCAACGTAACAGGAACAACCAAAAAAGGATAGTCATCACAGGCAAAGTACAATACAGATGCAAAGTATGATCATACTCATATGAGCAACCCAGTTTGGTTTATACTTTAGCACAAATATTTTCTATGACCATTTTAGATTGCACAAAGATTTTCTATGACCATTTCAGATACCTTTCTGGTATACTTATCAAGAGAAAGAAATTGGCTAACATTAGAGCACTTCGCCTTTATCCAGTTTGACAGAAGTCTCCACCTCCCATACAACTGTACATTAGATTAAGGTAATTTTGGATGAAAAGAATTCAAATAAATTCACAAATGATTCAGCCATGTCTATTTTGGTACATATACATGATAAGCAGAAATAAGAAGATAATTAGATAATTACACATATTTGGAAACAAGGAAAGCAAAACTTAACAATTTCCACACACCCATAGAAAATGAGAATTTCCAATTAAATATTTTTATGACTTCCTTGACCAAAGGTGACTTACCATAAGCATTTGCTATCCTGTTTGTGTCTTGAAAACCAATTGTGACAGCCAAACTGAGAATCATAAGGACCCAATTTATCTCTGGGATGTACACCTGACCACGCATCCATCTTGATTTATATACAACCTTGACGCGGGGAAAACATCCTAATGTATAACACTGTTTGACAGTTGAGAATGTAGCAGAGATAGCAGCTTGACTTGCAACAATTGCAGCCAAAGTTGCCATGACAAGAACCGGCCAAAACAGTGGATCTAAAAACATTTCAAGAACATTCTGTCAAGAAAAACAAAATTAAATGATATATTCTAGGAGAATAAATAGCAAACTGATTCCTAGAGAGGATGTTATATGGAATACACTCTTGTTCAACAACAATAGAGGATGAACTATAGAAGTAAATGATGAATTAAGAAGCTCTAATCATCTTGATCACATTGAACCTACAAAAAAGGAATTCATGAAGAATGAACTCATTTTAATAAAAGACACTGTAGCTTGCCTTTTTTTGGATTACAATGCTTTCCATCCCATAACACCCCGAATTAAACTAATCCCCTTCCAAGGTTGGTGTGAGGGGATTCAAACCCTTGAACTCTTGCTTCCACTGCAAGAGGCCAAACCAACGAGACTGTCCCCTTGAGGACCTGTGGCTCGCCATATGATATCTATAGGTAATTAAGATAAGTGTTCAAGCAATGGAAAATTTTGACACTAATTAGCTTGAACCTTGTACAAGTAAAATTTGAGTATTTTAGAGGGCTTCTAAGACTTCCCAAGTGATATTTAACAAGACTCACTTTCAAGCTACTATAAGTAAAAGGCTTTAAAAAGCCTCACATACAACCATCAATCAGTAAAAATGGAGGAATAAGGAAATTTCTGAGAGTACCTTAATCTTTGTAAAGGCTTACCTGGTATTGAAGCATAAAAGCTTACAGGTATGGCAGAAAAGTTTTTTGAAAGAAATGCAGCCTGTCCCATGTATTGAAGCACCAGACAAGGGAAAACCACACAACAGAATGCAAGCTGCACAGCATAAAAAGTTGTCATAGGTTTCCTTGTAGAAATGTAAAGCATGTATATAAAAATCTATAATCAAAACTGAACCAGAGGCTACACTGGAATTCTCAGGAGTGATGAAAGATACTACCAAAGAATCATTAAAATACACAACTCATTAAAACCAAAAGCATCTGTGACTATCAGTTAGTGCCTACCCTTATTGATCCAGCTGCGAATTGGCCAAAGTCTGCAAATATAGCTTCAGTTCCTGCAGTTGACAATAAAACTTTTACTTGAATCCAGCAATTAAAGAGCTTATAAACTCCAAAAAAAAAAAAAATCCAAATTCCTTATTTACCAGTTATACATAAAAGTACCCCTGCAAGAGAAGTCCAACCATCTTTTCCTGTGATTTTAAAGAACTTGTAAATATAATAAGGAGAAAGGGCCTGGTATACTCTTGGATTCCACTTAAGGATATTATAGATGCCGATAGCAGCAATGGACAATAACCATAAAATCACTATGGGGGCAAACATAAAGGCCACCTTGTAGGTGCCACGATGTTGCAAAACAAAATGGCCAATCAGTACAAGACAAGCAATGACGACCACCATACCTGTATATTTATAAAAACGTTAGTATCTCAAACTAAGTGGAAGATTCACAAGGAAGAAATGGAAATTCATGCAAATACTTGCTCCCATATTTGCGGTCTTCCCTTCAACATCATCTTTTGTATCAAAGATAAAAATATTTGATATAAGATTTTGTTACCTAAGGTTTGATCTTCTGCACTTTACCCATAATGGTCTCACCACTACATTACAATATTACTTGTGAGAAATAATTTAGTATTTATATTATGACCTGTCAACTACATCCCTGGTTTCATAAGGATTAAGTTTCAAATTTCACTAGAATTAGGGGCAAAGGAACAAAATAAAGAAAACTTTTCCTTCTTCAAAGAGCTGCACTTACTACTGTGCCTATTCTGTAATTGGACTTGCAGCCCATCAATGGATGAAAGAACTGCAGAAGTGCAAAATCTATTAGCACAAATTTCAAAGGAACCATGTAAAAATTGCATGTATGTTATAATATATGATATTGCAGGGTAAATGAAAGTAATTTTACCAGAAATTGCCGGCGTGAGGACACCGACACTACAAACCAGGGCAGTGCCAAGCAAAACTAGAAGTAGTAAACCAGTTTTTGCCTTCTTATGTCTCTCCATAAATACTTTGAATGGAGAAGAAGGTGCATTTCTACTTGAGTAACCAGAATCATGATATGCAGTAAGCTCCTCGTCAGCTGCTTGATGATTAGGAAGTAAACTAAGTTTTGCATGTCTGCAAAGAAGTGCATATAGAGAAAAAATTCCTCCTGCAAATAGTCCCGATAATATTAACAAAAATTAATATAAAATAAAAAAAATGAATTGAAAACATAGTAAAAAGGACTTTTATCACCGTTGAAAAACATAAGAGCTCTTACCTTCACCATTATCATCTGCATTTAACAAAATAGTGACATACTTGAACAAAGAATGAAGAGTTACAGTCCAAAAAATCAAGGAAAATGCGCCAAATACAGCATCTTCACTTTGATAATGGCGCAATCTTCCAGAAAATGTACTTTTATAAACGTAAAGAGGAGAAATACTCAAGTCACCAAAAACAACGCCAAAACTCTGATAGGCTAAAAGGAGAACTTGCTTGCACGTCCTTTTATTTTCAATCTGCTTCGACAGCAACAAACATATTACCCATATAAGTTTCGAGTATTTCGATTACCTAATAAATTGTCATCATTAGTTTCAGAGTAAATCCACACTGATAACAGTAACACCTTCCATTCTCACTCAAGCTAAAACAAAAGCCCAAAAATGAAAAAGGAACACCCTACATTTCATATGCAGGGAAATAAGACTAAAACATCAAATAAGCGAAACGTTCACCAGATCAAATCTTAATTTGATGATTTACATTAAGTAATTTCTTGCATGCTAGTTAACCATAGTTATCAGATAATCCAATTAATCAAAAAAATAACAGCTATTACATAACATTTCATCTAAAATTTATTTGCTTAACCTGGGTCAAGGCAGAAGATTGATCTTATACAATCTATAGTACCCAACAGCTAAATCGACCCAAAAATCTTCAAAAGTAAACAGAGTTTATTCATAATTTTGAATTCAAAGAAAAAGAAAGTGAGAGTAGTACCATATTATCTGTTGATGTGAAATGAAACTGTCTGTCTCCGTATGCAATCCGATTTGTACGTTGAAGGAGACAGTGGAAGTGAGAGAAAACAAAGGGGCTTTGGTTTGTACTGTTTAGTATAGTTTATGGGCCCTAACCTTAAGATTGAAATGTGTTAATGAGTTGAATCCGTCCAACGCTTTTATAACAAACTGATCCAATCCTCGCGGCTATTTGGATGGCCCCCACGAATTTCTATTTCTTTCCTGAAGTAGATCTCCGTTCCATTGGACATTGCATTGCTTTTGGATTTTAGCCTGTAATGTTAATGACCATATTATCATGTCTTATGTTAACAGTGTCCGATATAAAAGTTTATAATTCGATGCTTCTTGTAACCCTGGTAATCCCGCTACCCAAAGTCCGACACTTACCCATTTTTTGACCAAGAATACCACTCTCCTTTGCACACAGATATCAAAAATACACCTATTACCACTTAATGTCAACAGTTGACACCATCTATAAAGAGTTAAACAAAAAGTCAACTTAAAAAGAAGTACGGGCATGTTTGTTGACAATTGAAGTCTGAAAAATTAGTGTCTAAAATGAATTATGGGGATGTTGAAGAGTAGCCATCAAATTAATTATTCAGTAATGTAGTTAACATGTTAAATCGAAACGAATATTTTAGCAACACAAACATTCTCTCAAGTCATCTGATACACGGTTTAGAACTCAGTCTTCTTACGTTCCCATCTATTTATACTCTCTCCTCAAATACTGAAGACATCGAGCACATAGAATTTTTCTGCTGTGTGACAGAAAAGCTTAAGAAAGTTTCGACATGAATGGTGTCCAACAAAATAACAATGTCACCCAAGGGGAGATATACAACATGGAAGAAATCATAAGGAGACAGGAGGAGAGAATCCACAACTTAGAAACAAAAGCAATACAAGTTATAAACCTTTATTTCGTGTTCCAAGGAGTAATTCTTTCGTCAACTTCCTCATCTTCTACTCTCAAATGCCGTCACTGGAGAATTCCTTTCGTCCTCTCAGTATTTGCCATTCTCCTTAACGGATTCGCCTTCTTTGTTACCATTTATGCAATTCTCAGAGCTAGCGATGAGCTAGATAGAAACGAGGCTAATCTTGTAACTATGAAACATCGATTAAGAGTTAATGAACGACTACAGCGGCCAGCCGGAGCACAAGATCAACCACATGCCGGCGAAAATAATAATATGCCTAAGGCAGACGGCCTGAAAAAAGGGTTGCGCAGTGCTTTTGCCCTTATGGCATCTGGGTTGTTTCTTGGTTTCAGTGTGGTTATATTATATGGTTGCATAGAAATTCTGTGTCATTCTAACAAGTGATATTATCAAACTTTGGTAATGTTGGGTTCTAATTCTCTCTGTCTTTTCTTGATGAAAAGTTTGTAATTAAGGTAATGTGGCTGTATTCATATGTAGCATGAATAACCCTTCGTGTTTTATTACGTCCTTTTGGTTATTGTTTGTTTGTGCTTCGTATGTTGGGACTGAGTGAATGCCGGATGGGTATATTAATGTATTGCAAGACTGGAAATGATTAGACACGATGACCAATCTGTATGAATGCCATTCGATGTGAAGTTTAATTTTCTTGCCTGGTTTTGGGCATTTTGATAATTCATGCTATATAGATGAATTCAAACGTGCATATATGCTTGATTATACTTAAAAGCATGTTGCTAGCTAGCTTTCAAACTCATTGTTACAAGTAGTTGTCAGCATGTAATTCAATTAGCATTTAGTATCAGATAGCAAACCCCATTTTAAAATTACCTGCGAAATGTTAAAAGCTTAAAACTAAAAGCTGTCAAGGGCTGACCACAACGAAGATGCCTTTTCTGTCATAGAAAAGTCAACTTCCTCTCCCGCCTCTTGCGAAGCTCAATTCATTTTTTTTTTTTTTTTATTTGATGAAAGATCTCACGGTTCTCACCAGACATATTTCAACTGTCAATTAAGAACCCTTATGCACAAATTTGATAATGACTTAGAATTAGACGACTTCAATTGAGGAGCTTTAAGGGCGATGCTGGAAGATGCATATGTTATTTCAATTGGTATGTAATATTTTTACAAATTTGATATTGGCAGTGAGTTGGAGACTACTTCAATTTCATATCCTTATAAAATTGATCATTTCCATTTCAAAGAACCAGTACTGGGTCAGGCTGCTCGCCGTCCCAAGGAAACATGTATACCCAGGTCTTCAGTCTGTGATTACTGTGGACAAATATTTATTAATTAACACTGAATTTGCAGTCACTAATACACTATAATTTAGAATTAAAGAGATCTGACAGACCTCAGTGTAGTGATCTCTACCGATCTGATTGCAGTTTATATTGAATATTGGCAGGTCGGCCTAGTTTTGGTTTCCAAACAAGGATTTCACAAAAAAAAGTGAACTTCGGTGATCTCTTACGCAAAAACAATCGAGGAGCAGAAGCATTTCTGCAGTAAGCAGATCGTAAATACAATAAGCATCTTTGAACTAATGACAACTCAAATCATCACGCTGAGAAATAAGATGATCCTGATGATATAATTTATAATATTTAAGTATTTGAGTTGAATTCAGCTTCGTATTGTTGGAATATAGACATTAGATTGGTGATTGGGTTGTGATTCTTCTTCTTTATTATTTATTAGATCAGTACGTACTAGCACCAGAGACTCAGCTGCAGGAATATCTGCCATGAGAAGAGCAGCAGTTTAGAGAACAAAGTGAGACTGCCCATGCAGAAAGTAACACAAAATACAAAACGTTCATATATATCATAGGCAATGAATGTAACGACAAATTTAGGATAAGGGAGAAATTGATCGCTCCAAGGCACTAATTCAATTCTTTATATGATTACACAAAATGCATTACCTAAAATTATGCATAAACTACCATAACAATAAGAAGATTTATCATCAATTATCAGTAATAAATTAAAGTTGACAATACATACACACACGACTTAATCTGTTGATATTTAATTAATTAATTATTTATTTTGGCTGACCTGAGTTTGTTGAGAGGAATCATCATATATTAATCATTAATCTCTTAATAATACTAAAACGAAACGAATACGCGGTGCATGCTTTCCGGAGGATTAAAGAGAGAGATAAGACGGGGCTAGATAATTATGTCTGTGAAATTAACTCCCTCAGGTCATCCCTAGCATCTCATGCTTATTCAGAGAAATATATTACTGAAACATTAACACCACAAACAACGGTCGTCTGCGAGAGAAAAAAAGAATGGGGCAAGATCAAGAAAACAATATTATTCCTGAGGATTCAGTCCAAAAGGACATAGAAAAATTGAATAAACTCAACAAGAAACAACAAGAGAGAATCCACAAGCTCCAAACAAAAGCTCTCCAAATTGCAAATTTTTGCTTCGTGTTCCAAGGAGTCATTCTCTTTTCAATTTCTTCAGCTTCTTCCCTCAAATGTTGCCACTGGTGGATTCCTTTTACGCTATCCCTACTCGCCACCGTCCTCAATGTGTTCAACTTCGGCAGCATTCTTTTAGCAGTTTTAGAGGCTAAAGAAGAGCTAGACCAAAACCTGGCAGATCTTGAGTTCATGAGACTTGTTAAGATAACGAGAGCTCAAGTAAATCAAGTACAGCCTGGAACATCTTTACCACAATTTCTGGCCAGAGGCAGCAGCATCAGGCCAAGGCCGAGCAACATTAGAACGTTGAAGCGCCGTGGTTTTGCTTATTTAGGAATTGGGTTATTCTTAGGCTTCTCTGTGGTTGTACTGTATGGTTGTCCAGAAATTCTGTGTCATTCTGGGAAGTGATGTTATTGTGTTGGACTCTGTAGGTATTGATTTGTAGGGTTGAAACCTTATGTTCTGAATTTAAGCCTTAATAAACCACATGACGTTTGCTTATGGCCATGTCAAATGATATGTCGTTTATATATCAATAGTTTGAGCCACCATGTCGTCGATTGATTACATGTTATTTAGCTTTAACGACTCTTCATTTGCTAAAAAAGGGCCTCTCGCCCATTTGTGAACGTGACACTTGACTTTTGAGTTCAGTTTATAATAATTTGGCTCCAATATGAACAATCTATTATCCATCCTCAACAATTAGACTTGAACGCAACTTGTTTCAGTATTTACGCAGAAAATATACATAAATACATATGTATGAGTTGCATGACAATAGGAATTGCGTCCATAAATTAGTTCAAAAGTGGCAGAATCCACAAGCAAAAAGCAAAATTCGCCATCCTTCTTTTTCCCACTTCCTTATTGGTAATAAGGAACAGTAATACAATCAGATGTAAGTTAAGCCTGGCATGATACAAGATGATGATGACCTAATTTGAGAACACCAGTGAAGAACACGTATACACTGGCAAGTAAGAGCATTCAACCAATAGTCTACACAACCTCAAAGCAACAAACATTCTCCCGATCTACCTCTGTAAAACACAGATATAGACAAACATGAAATAGTTCACCAGACGCCCCCATCATCTGAGGTGGCCAAGCCTAAATAAAACCCAGTCGGAATGCTATCCAAACAGATTAACAAACCAGTTGACGCATGAATTTAGTCCAACAAACATGCAAGGCGTATTGAGCCTATTTGCGCCTTCTGTTTGCAACCAAATCTGGATTGCCTTTTCTCATCATGGCAACAAACTCGTCATAATTAATTCTTCCATCCTGCAAAAGAATTTGGATATAAATCGCATGTAGAGAGGAAAATGTCATGATATAATAACATACAGACTTTGATTGCTAGAAAAGAATGCTAAATCAGTACAAGGAGTTTTTGCTCAGTTAAAAATAATAAGCATTCATGTCATGGAAATGATGTGTACTAAATGAGCAGACTTGGTTGGAGAGCTGCAAATTAGTATAAATAATTAATCTTTTTGATTTCTAAAATCTCAAGCAAGGGAGTTTTCTGTAAGTCTATATGACCAATGAATTTGTCGTTATAAGAGTATGTTTGGAAAGGACAAAAAGGTAAATGCACATTTGGAAAGGACCAAAAAGAACCTCTCACAGTCTACAATTGCACCTTTGCAACAAAATACCAAAATCGGCCTAAGAAATAATTTGAACATGCCTAATAATTTTAATCAATGACAATGTGCCATAATATTAATTTTTCAACCTTCAATCAACATTCACTGGGTCTATATATTACCAATTAAAACTAATATGTTTTTTCATGTGCTGCAGTAGATCACAATCTTGAGCGTAAAGTATCAAAACCATCCTGTGTTTCAAGAATGACATAGTCCAAGAGATAATAAATTATGGCACATCTCTGCTTCGCCATGTTGAAATTTGAGCAAGTTTGCTTGTTATATGAAGAAGAGAAAGAAGAAAATAAGCAAACATACATGGTCTGTGTCAACTTCTGCAATGATCTCTTTTATTGTTTTTTCATCGCCCATATTATACTTCTTCAGGGCTTGTTCCAGCTCTTCCATTGTAATGTACCTATATTCAGAACCAGGAAGCACAAAATCAGCATAAGATATCAAAAAATCAGTACTACTTTTAGATTAAAATATGTATTATAAATTTCTAAGATTATACTATTAACTAGTTAAAAAAAAGATTGCTTACCCACTGTTGTCCTTGTCAAAATATTCAAAGGCTCTGTACAAGTGTTCCTCTCTTTCCATTCTATTCATGTGCATAGTGGCTGTTATGAACTCGATGTAATCAATGGTTCCATTTCCATCAACGTCAGCCTGGCAAAGTAACCAAGTTCATTTCAGTTGAAACATAGACCAAATTGGACAAGAAAATCTATGCAAAATGAAGTTTTCACCATTGATATCATTATATGCAATAAATTTCTATGCCAATCCTCAATCCTACAGGTTTCCTTTTCTTAATCTAGACTAGAAGCATAAAGATAAGATGAGGGCAAACAAAAACAAATCAATAATGGTTCAAATTCCATGTTGAAAATGGTCTCTCCCATGACAATATTAACAGTAAAATCGTATGAAAGCAATTCATGACAACCGTTACAGTCAGGGGGAACCAAAAGTAGAAAAGTTTAGAGGCAATACTGCTTCCATTAGCTGCCTAACTTCAGACTCAGAAAGCTTGGTGCCTAGCTTTGGAAGACCCGCTTTCAACTCTTCAAAAGTGATTGTTCCACTGTTATCTGTGTCCATGGATTTGAACATTTCCCTCAAGCCCATTATTTCTTCCTCAGAAAGATTTTCAGCAATCACCTGAAAAAAAGAAAGAATTCTTATTATTCTATTTAGTTGAACTGAGAAATAATGATTGACGAGAGGATGAAGTTTTTGAACATATATAACTACATTGACTGGAACTAAGTGCTAAGGTGCCGCAGATATCTCCATCTACTTTGAGAGCCAACAATCTTTCAAAATCATTCATTAGGAGCTTCGTGAACTTGGCATGCCAGGTCAACCAATGAAAAGGTATATTTCAACCAAAAAGAGGGATTGCCACCTCAGAGCACTACAGAGGGCAATTGAAACTCCATCGAGTTTGCACTTGTCCCTTACCTTTCATCTCTTCAAGTTCAAGAACAAATTCTCCCATTTATGCTTTCCTCCTTAAATGTATTCTGCTGATATATTGATAATAACTGAAGAAAAGAGCATGTTTACCTTTAGAGCAACTTTTTTGAGTTTGTTCATTGCCCTAAATTGCTTCATTCTAGTTAAAACAGCAATATCAAGTGGCTTATCAGAGGCATCACCATCTACTCTCATCCATGGATGATCTGCATCACATTTTCAGTGGTTGATGTTCATTTCAGATTTACTGAATGCAAAGAAACTTACAATATATATATATATATATATATATAAAGAATGAGCAGAAAGTACAAACACACAAATGGCTGTTTGCACTTCAGGATGAACCAGTTAGAAACCTTACAATCTTTTGCGACTCTAGCAAAGTAATTAATGTCTAGAAAGTCTTTTCCAGGATGATAAAACTTACTTAAAACTTCAATAGCTGAAAGCCGTTCTTTAGGATCGGCATGCATCATCTTCTTCACAAGATCTTTGGCACTACTGGATATGGAGGGCCAAGGATCAGATGAGAAATCAATATGCTCCCGTAGAATGGCATCAAAGATACCCTGTTCGTTTTCTGCATAGAAATAAGAGTGTTAACACATAACTCACATCTAAGCACATTGCTCAGCAATGTGCTTTGCCATTCAGCTTAGTTACTAAGTACTCCAAATGCAAAAATTTAAGTACAAAAACTTCACTGTTAAGTGATTAAGGTTCCTTCATAAGAGAAAAAATTCCATACCTCCCCAAAATGGTGGGACACCACTAAGAAGAATGTATAGGATCACCCCAGCACTCCAAATATCAGCCTCAGCTCCATAATTTCTACGCAGTACCTCGGGAGCTACATAATATGCACTTCCAACAAGGTCCTTAAAGGCATCTCCTACAATAACTCATAAACTGTATTAGTTCAAAATCATCACCAGCAAGTCTCCAAAATTTTATGCTGAAACAGGAAATCATTCATTATCCAAACACCAAAGCAAACACAATTTAAAAACAAAAGTTAAAACTTAAACCAAGACAAGCTTTCAGGCGGTCAACATGGCAAAATTTTAGTATTTGTACGGTGCCTGTCAGTGATTAGCAAAAACAAGGAAATGCAATGCAAAGAGACATTTTAAAGTTGCAATTCCAAAAATTCAAGACTACGAAGCATGGAGATATATCAGCAATCTCTAAATTTATTTACAAATTGTTTTCATCTCTCCTCCTTTTGGATAGGCAATGGTTCAGAGTTGGTGGGTTAGCATGAATGTAGGTTTCATATCTGGACCTCTCTTACCATGCCAATAGGGCTTTACCATTTAGGTCAAAAAATTGTATGCACAAAGCATCAAATGCAACTCAACTCAAAAAAAATGCCGGAGTCTACTAGAAAGAGGAACACAGCAATGATTATATAAATTTCCCCCTTATCAATTTCAATTCAAAGGAATTGCATCCTCTATTCTTCGTTTCAAGGCTCAATTACTCCTAGTAGATCACTGGATCAATTTTAGCTAATTTATTTGGAAAATGAGACTTGAGATAACAAATTATGTAATATTACATCCCTATATGAAATTTGCCCAGGACAAAGCATCATCACTATGTTCAAACAAATCCAGATCTAGAAGTCAAAATCACCTGGCTTGAAAAAGACTGAGAGTCCAAAATCCGTGGCTTTCAACGGCGAATCCTCGTGAGTACTCAAAAACAAGAAATTCTCAGGCTTCAAATCCCTGTGCATCACCCCCATCGAATGGCAATTATGGACCACAGTCACAATCTGCCGGCACAAATTCGCCGCAGCTCTCTCAGAATAATGCCCCTTTGCTATGATCCGATCAAACAATTCCCCTCCCGCACACAACTCCATTATCAAATTCACCGAGTGCCTGTCCTCATAGGCCCCCTTTAGCTCCACTATATTCCTGTCAAACTCACATCTTAATAAATCCGCAGACAACATTCTAATAGGTATGTATCTTATGTTATAAATAGAATAAATTTTTAGTTTACCTATGTCCAGTGAGGTGGTGCATGATCTGAACCTCACGGCGGACATCTTCTATATCATCGCGGTTGATAAGTTTGCGAGTGGCGATAGACTTGCAAGCAAATTGTTGTTTGGTGTCTTTATGAGTTACTAAATAGGTCACGCCAAACTGCCCACGACCGAGCTCACGGCCAAAGATATAGGTGGACCGGACGTCCTCCATGGGCTTTCCGAGGACGCGGCCAATGGCTCCGGTGGTTGTCTTGGCGGCTGCGGAGGAGGAGGAAGAAGTTGGAGGGTGGATTTTGAGACCGTTGGCGTGGTGGCGGGGCCCAGTATCAGCATCGGCGGTGGTGGTGGTAGTTGGGGTGGTTGAGTGTAGTTGGGTTTGGGAGGAGGGGAGACCGTTACAGTTGCCCATTTTTGTGTCAAGGGAGGAGGCGACAAAGTAAGTCAACAAGGTTTCGAGTTCTTTTGGTGTCGGAAGTTTTCCTTGTCCGAATAGTGAAAGAGAAGGTTACATATGAAATGACTATAATGGGCATCGAAAATACGTTAATTAACATTGGCCGGCAAAACAATTAATACGGCATAAATGTATAAAATTGAGTGACAGCTAATATAAACAATTGCCCTACTCCGATCCTTCCTGTCCCACCTGAGAGTGGACAGTTACAGTTAATGCATTCCATTTATTTGTAGATATCGAAGGCGTACTTGGGACGATCTCATAGTTCCTGCGAGATAAAGACATGGGTTCGGCTTTGTCCATGAATTTTCCTTTCTTTTGTCGCATTTCGCTCAAAAGACTGAAGATTGATAGAGCTGCTTAATCCTCTTCCACACTTCAACATTAATATTTACATCCCATTAAACTTTGTTTGTCATCTAATGGGAAAACTTACACATACCACACAAATAATTGCTCTCTAGATTCAACCCTGTGACGAATGTTAAACAACCGAAATGACTGGTCATGGGACTGCTTCACCACGTCCAGAAATGAACTGACACTGCCAAAAAAGTGGACGTTCACACACTGTACATATTTGTGCAATCTGCTACATGTGATAGAAGTGCAAAAGTATCTTCAGATGCCCCCTACAGCAATACATGTGAATGTTATGAAACTGATGAGCACAGTGGTCAATTTGAATCCCTACAAGTCCCTGCAGTTACACGAGTATATATAGAATAGTAGAATCCAGCTTTCAATCACATAGGCATCATATTCCAGTATTTTTTGTCATTGTTTTATGATATGATAGTTTCTTTATTATTTCTTTTTTTATTTCTGTTACATAAATGAAAACTCGGTGTATAACGTTGACATTATTATATTTTTCCAACTTTACACAACATAATAATCAAAGAAAGAAATGATATATTCTCGCTAATAGCAAGAGTGCAGTCATCAATTATTGGTCCTGATTCCTGAATGAATTCCTTGACAATCAAACGCACTTTCAAACTATATACGTGATGTCGTTCATTGCTTTAGAGCAACACAATATTTGAAACTTCTTGTAGGGGCTTAATAGAGCCAAACCAAGTCACTATAGAAAGAGAAGGTTAAACCTTTATACATGATATATGGTGAGTTCACCTTTTCAACCGAGGGAGGCCGCTTCCCCTGGCGGAAGAATAGAATCTTACTTTCTCTTGTGTATGCACTTCAAAAACTCAAACCATTCAAAATTTCAACTAGTAAAAATAGGAAATATTTGAGAAAAGAAGTCTACCATAATTAGATGTTGGCTCTTGATATATTATTAATTTAGCAAAATTTAGTAGCATCGCATCATATATTAACATCTTTATCTGAATATTAATTCTGGCGAGTTCCGAATTTTTTCGGACTTAGTTTTCTAAGGGAGGTTTGATTCTGTTTGCCACAGTACAAATGCATGTATAGATCAAAAATCCTGGCTAGCTCACTTGGATTACTCTTAGTCAAAAGTTTAATCTTCTCCATTCTCAATTTTGCACATTGAGTCATATATATGCACATATATATATATATATATATATATATTGGATTTGAAACACCAAGTGCTAAACAATGAACTGTTAATATAATTGAGTAATCCATCCTGCTAAAAAAGAAATCTTGGCATCTATGTATGCATTATGTGTCTAGCTAATTAAATTATATATCTAAAAAGAAAGAAAGTACATGTAACGTTAAAAAGGAGGAGAATAATTATGAGAGAATAATAATAGAACAATATATCATATAAATAAGATAATAATTTTAAGGAATACATGAGGTATGAAAAGCATATATTTCATGGATAATTAATTAGATAACTCTATTCTCAAATTTAGAGGGAAGAAAGAATTTGATAATACTTTAATCATTGAGAGGTAAGGATAGAAAGGAGAGTAGCCATGAACCAGAGAATGTTGAAGATGAGGGAGTGAGAAAAATCTTCATTTAGAAAATTTTATCAACTTGTGCATTATTTCTCGGATGCGAAATGATATTCCCACTTGAAGTGGGAACATGGGTAGTTCAAGCTTATGGTCTATAACATTCTTCTTTCTCAATCTTCTTTTACCCTTTGGGGCAATTTTAAGGAATTTTTATATTGGAATTGAGAATAAACCACCAACGAATCACTTATTATCTTGAATATGGGTATATGCCAAGAATATATAAGATAATTATATAAAATAAAATAGTTAAGCGTTTTAGTTGGTTCAACAAATAAAATTTCTCGAGACATGGTAATTAATATAAGCATCAATCCTTTTTTTTTTTTTTGTATTCCGCTATCGTTTTTGCAGCAGTTGTTACCATCCTCAACAATGTAGTGAAGATATTCTAAAAGGGCAAACGTGGTGATGTTGCATTGCCCAGCAAGTTTTATTCTAATTCTCCATCCATGCTACATTATTGAAGCTAAGCATCTTTATCTTGAGTTTTTAGTTCCATCGTCTCTTCTATTATTGTCGTATTATTCTTTTCCTCCATATATTATGTCTTGACTAGACATACTTTCTTCCCCTAGTTGCACCTACAACTAAACTTGCATTGCATCCCTCTCTTTAAATCACTTTCTTCTTCTCACACATAAACACAACTCTTATTCTTCAGCTCACCTCTTCCGCCAGCTTCAGCCGTCCAGTGTTGTGCTTAAAAGCACTTAATCTATAAGTTATTTTCTTTGAAAGTCTAACAATACGGGGAACTTGAAGCAAAGTGTGCTAACTGGGTTGGAAGAGTTTATAATACTTCATTGGAGAATGAATGGGAAAAAGGGTTCTGTTGAAATCAACATTCCATCAGCTACCAAGGCTAAATTGCAGCCGGGAAGTGGCAAGAACTCTGGTGACGTCGGAGACTTTTCCTTTAAAGCATGGATTTGGAAAGTTAGGGAATTTGCCATGGAAGACAGCAACAGAGTGAAATTCGCATTCAAAGTGGGCCTAGCTGTTCTACTTGTGTCTTTGCTTATACTATTCCGAGCACCTTATGAAATGTTTGGCACCAACATCATCTGGTCCATCCTCACTGTTGCCATCATGTTCGAATATACTGTTGGTATGTACATGCATGCATGTCGTATATATATATTACAAGCAAGAAAGTAATTATTTCAATTTCAGATATTACGGATGCATAAAGGAAATGATCATTCTTAGCTTAACGCTAACTAAATCAATTATCCATGCATATCTAACTGCGGTAAATTTATCCAGGTGCAACATTTAATCGAGGATTTAACCGAGCACTTGGAAGTTTGCTTGCCGGTATCTTAGCAATTGCGGTGGCTCAGGTTGCTCTATCCACTGGCCGAGTTGCAGAGCCTATTATAATTGGCATTAGCATCTTCTTTATAGGTTAAATTTCTCGATATTAAAAAATTAAAAAGTTTTTTTTTTCCACAGAAACTGTAGAGAAAACGAAATAAATAATTTATGATGAATATATTTTATCTACAGGGGCTGTTACATCGTTCATGAAACTATGGCCATCACTTGTACCATATGAGTACGGGTTCAGGGTCATACTTTTCACGTACTGTTTGGTCATAGTCTCTGGATATCGAATGGGGAACCCAATTAGAACTGCCATGGATCGCCTGTACTCTATTGCAATTGGAGGATTTGTAGCAGTTCTAGTTAATGTACTAGTTTGCCCGATATGGGCAGGGGAGCAATTGCACAAGGAGCTAGTCAACAACTTTAACTCTGTGGCTGACTCTCTTGAAGGTAAAACTAATTATCTCTTATTGTCTTTAAATCCTTTTCACTTGTACAGTTCCATTTCCTAGTCCTACATAGTCAAATGATAAGATAAATGATATGAAATTGACAATGAAATTGTAGAGTGTGTGAAGAAATATTTGGAAGATGAAGGGTTAGATCATCCAGAGTTCTCCAGCACTGTCATGGATGAGTTTCCAGATGAACCTGCTTATAAAATGTGCAAAACCACCTTGAACTCCTCCGTAAAGCTGGAGTCTTGGGTACTTATTTCCTTATTAGCTCATTTGTTTTTTCTTTTTCATTTTCTGCAACATATTTTCTGTAACAATACTGACAACAGTACTAACAATGATCCTGAATGTTACTGATTCCATTCAACAAAAGGCAATTTCGGCAAAATGGGAGCCACCACACGGCAGATTTAGACACTTCTTCTATCCATGGTCAGAATATGTTAAAGTCGGAGCAGTTCTACGTTATTGTGCATACGAAGTTATGGCACTTCACGGTGTTCTTCACTCTGAGATTCAGGTATTTTCCTCTTTCTCTCTGCGAGTTGTATGCGTGTGCGAGCAATATCAACACTGTTTTGCTAAAATGAAAGCATAAATTTTGTATGCGATATTCATATTCTACCAAGCATGCAGAATCAGGAACTTTTAATAACTGCACGTGCAAATGTCAGCAACTAAGGAATCTAGCCCAAAGAAATTCTACTAAATCATACGTTAATGGTCCAGAATTATCATAGCAAGCAAATAATTGAAAAGATATATAAGTCCGATAATCAGCACAGTGAGGAATTATACGATGTGTTTGTGCTTTCTAGTTGGTGTGCATTCCGGGTGTACAGCGCAATATTCATCTATAATTTTATTCTTCGCTCTTCAATCTCATATCAATAAAAGTGCTGCCACAACATTACGCGTAAAAGAGATTCCCTATATCCTGCTTCATCACAAATAGCTTTCAAAAATAGACATGCATGGCTAATTAGTTTTAAGCCCAAGTAGAAACCGCAATTTGGTGCTGCCATACTAAGCAAGCTTGACAAAATAAAAGGTAATTTAGAACGTAAGACCACCCTTGTATATATGCAATGCAACCCAGAAAGTTTACTATACATCCACTGTAATATAATCATCTATTATAGTCTTGGCATGTATGTATTTAAATAAATGAATGTATAACAAAATTTTATTAAATTACTTTACACACGACGTGGTATATTTGATGTATTTTAGATGTTCAATCATAATGGCGTGAATCCGAATTCTTGGTTTTCAGGCACCCTACAACCTTCGAATCACTTTCCAGGAGGAGATCCAAGAAGTGACAAGCCAGGCTGCAGAGCTGGTGCGGAGCTTGGGTAAAGACGTTGGCACCATGACAAGAAGTCTCAAAACTTGTCTACTAAAAAGGGTTCATAGTTCAACAGAACGACTCCAGCGTGCTATAGATATGCATTCCTATCTCCTCACAACCTATTGTGACCCGCCGGACAACTTTTCCAAGCCACTTCCTAAACTCTCTTATACCTTGTCATCCACATTCTCCGAGCTCTTAAATCAGCAAGCCGATCTTGAAAGCAATAATCTCGAAAAAAACTTGAATCCGACAACCCAAAACACTGTTTCAGGAACTCTCCCACCAGCACAATCAGAATCTTACCATGAAACAATGAGGAAGCAGTCAAGAAGGCAGCATTCTTGGCCATCTAGAGAGGTCGATGCTTTTGAAGAGGACGGAGGAGTTCCTGTGGATTTTTTGCCGAGGATGAAAGCACTAGAGAGCACTGCAGCACTATCACTTGCTACATTCACTTCCTTGCTTATTGAGTTTGTTGCTAGGCTTGATCACTTGGTTGAGGCAGTTGATGAACTCTCCAAGATGGCTAAGTTCAAGCACCAGAGTATCTAATCAAGAATATTAATTTTGCCATGCATTCAAAATATAATATAGTAAAAATGCCAATACTATTTGATTTGGAATATGCTGTGATGTCAAAACAATTAGGTTCCAGTTCAAGAAAAATCCCCGTACCTTTTTATATATTTTCGATAGCTTGACGAAGATCATGTGAGGCTAAATGCATCAGAAATATAGAAATTCGAAGGAAATGAATAGAAACTTCAAATCTTGTGATACTTTTCTAGAACACTTGTGCAATTTTTTCTTTTCTTGATTTTTTGTCGGAACACGTAAAACAGGTAATATGTTTAGTTTGGCTGAGCCATTTAAATAGGCCACTAAGAGAACATGAAGCAAGAGTAACAAAGTAATAATTAAAAATTAAAGAAGAAAAAAAAGTACAGGTTAACATATTACCTATCTTCCTAGCTCATTCAAAGCCAATTTAGAGGACATCTTGGTCTGTTCCAAATAGATGAAGGCTGATAAAGCTATTGAATGCCTTTTTCTCTACCCGTGGACACCTGTATATATCATACGGAGGAACTGTTGCGACAGAATCATCAATGAAATATATGGATTTTTGCCCAAAATAATTATCTCCTTCTCCAACCGCTATTGTCTTAGAATTATGCTTTTCCCAATAAGATTGCATTATTGCCATTTTTCACTCTGCTAATCTAATTTGTAAACTTCCAAAACTCAAACCCACAAGTTTCGAACAACCAACAAGATGGTGCAATTTGTACGTCACAGGTGAATATTGCAACCAGTAACAAATGTCCATTCAACTCTACCAAAGTGATTACTCACGGAAGATTCTTACCGAAATTGTGGTTTTTTGACGGGTAAAGCTTTTGCTACAGGACGGGAATGATCAAAATTTATACGAAAGATGATGCCACATTTACCCACACAAAAGAAGTTACCCTTATAAAATAGTGAACCCTTTTCAGCACATCGATCCTAACTATGTAGGCTTGTCTGGATGCTATTTGTTTGGTTAATAAATTTCAAACATAAAATTTTTATACGACAGGATGTTAACATAATGCTGAAATTGTATCTCCGCCCAGGTCTGCACGGGGCCAATTCTCCTAAGGATATTGTGAAGCTAGAACTAAACAGTTTGGATCCAGAGGGCTGGAAGATGTGATGACTCTCAAGCAATTTGGTTTCCCGAACAGTTTTGCTGGTGGCGGTTACTCTATTGTACATCTGGTGAAAGGATCTACAAGAAACATTTTGTTTTCTGTCCGAGCAGTCAACTTTTAGCGGCCATCCGTGATATGAACTCGAAAACCATCTACTTTTTACTTCTGTAAAAGATATTTCGTGGAATTCCAGGACTTAATTTGTTTGAGGGTTGAAGAATGCAAGTCGGAATGTTGGGATATTCCATGCAATAACCTGCTCTTGAGAGCAGTAGAAAAGGAGCCAAATGCGAAATAGGTTAAAATTGAGCAACTGGTCTATGCACCTGTTAATGCTGGAGAACAAAAGGCTAAAATTGAGCAACCGGTTTATGCACCTGTTAATGCTGAAGATCAAAAGGACCAAAAGGTTTAGTTTCTTGTTAGAATTGTGTTTAGATTACTTATTTTTTTTATTTGATTTTAATTTTTATTCTTATTGTTAAGATTTTTTTTTTATCCGTAACGAAGATTAATAAGGCTAACGTTGTGTTACATATTATGATTTTACAGAGTGAACAGTAACCATTTTAATTCTGGTTTTGAATGAAACCGTCTTAGAAATAAAAATGGCAACTTCGGATAACCAAATTTTATTCTTGGGAATAAAATTTGGAAGATACACAAAAATTAATAAAAATAGAAAATCTAGTGCCAGAGTTCCATGCAAAAGGCCCATGTTGTAAACTATAAACGGTAGCAGCATAAATCATAATTAGGGGAGAGATGCTATTAAACAATTACTGCACAATTTTTAGAACAATTTTAATTCTTCACGAGAGAATACTACATTTGTTCTTCCAAGAAGATAATAATCTCTCTTTCCATCAGACAAAATCAGAATTAACAGTCTTAATTCTGTCATTGAATATTAACTAGGTTAACTAAGTGCTAAATCATAACTTCAGAAAAACAAAGCCAGGAATTAAACTCAAAAACAGAGAGTAAATATAATACAGTAAAGGCTTTATTAAACAATAATCAGAATGTTTTGACAAGCTGACCTGACCTTAGAGATGATGATGGCCTGTATTCACAACAACCTGACCTGACCTGACCGGACATAATATATAAAATATAATTCATGATATATTTACATCAATCAAACACCAAAGACCTGACTCTAATCCTTCCTTTGTTCTACTAGATTTCCCAAATTGTGACACTAGGTGTCAAAGTTCTTAAATATTCTTACTCATAGAACCAATGAATTCGAACTTCTAAATGCCAACAGACCCAACAGACTAATACCAAATAAACACAAACTATCATGGAGAGAAAACAGACATCATCCAGCTCTGCGGCATCCTGCAACCAAATCTTCCCTGGCTCCAATGGATCAACAGCTACACCTTTGCTGCTGCTTGCCGCTCAAGCGAGAAACATCTGCAGCATTGCCATCAAATTGAGAACAGTGGAGAGAAATGAACTTACACCCAGCTCTGAGTCATGAGGCTAGACTTCACTGGCTCCAAAGGGTCACTGGCTGCACCTGTACTGCTGCTTGAGCTGACACCAGAACCGCCTGCCAGCATTGCCATCAAACTTCCACCATGCACCCTACCTTCTGGAACATAAACCGACATGGATTGGACGCTTCCACCCCCAACTGAGGCACCCGCATTTGGAACCCCATGTTTGGAATCAGAATAAGTTCTGCCTGCTGAATTTACAAGACCAGACCCCATCTCCATGATATCCACATTCACGTCTTCAGCGGTGACAATCTCTTTCATATTCTCAGGCTTGTTGAGCTCAGGATCCTGGACTACAGCTCCCAGGGTGAATCCCCCATGTACCCTCTTATCCTGCACCAAGCCACTGTGGAGTGCACAGAGGCCTGTCCTGCCCCTTGCAAAAGAGTTACAGGGACCAGAAGATTGGGGGCCATATTCCGAACCAGGATGGCCCCATGAACATCTTTTCCCTCCACCGTGAGCCTTACAAAAATCAGTGCTACCTTGTGCACTCTTGCCACATCCTTCAAACTTGCATCTCTTGCCCCCACCATGACGGACACAATAGTCAGTTCGTCCCCTAGCACTCTTGGTGCATTCAGGTACAGCACAGCGCTTACCACCACCGTGTGCTACACAGAAGTTGGTTCCTCCATGCACACTCTTCGTACAAACCCCACCACCTTGGAATGCACACCTCTTCCCACCTCCATGGCCCTTACAGAAAGGAGTGCTTCCTTCAGCACCCTTGGTGCACCCTGGAGCAGTGCATCGTTTTCCACCACCATGTGCCTTGCAGAACATAGTGCTCCCTTGGGCCCCTTTTGTGCAACCTAATGTTTGGCATCGTCGACCACCTCCGTGTGAGATGCAAAGACCAGAAAGGCCTTCTGCACTCTTCGTACAATTTTCTTTCTGGCATCTCTTGCCACCACCATGACGGATGCACAATCCAGATTTCCCTCTTGCAGCTCGAGAGCAACCCTCGTGACTGCATCTCCGACCACCACCATGGGCAATACAGAAATCAGTGCGTCCTTCTGCACTCTTTGTACACCCAAGGTATTCACACCGCCGACCACCACCATGGGCTTTACAGTACACAGTCCGGCCCTCTGCTCCCTTGTGGCAGCCAGGTTTTTTACACCTTCTGCCGCCACCATGGGAAATACAACGGCCAGAAGCACCTCTGGCTCCCTTTCCACATCCCTCAACCTGACAGGTCTTGGAACTAGAGCTTCGCTGTTGTCGACGAAGCTGCTGTGTTATCCCAGAAGTACAGGAAACTGAGCTTCTTGGTGTGGTTATCACACTTGATGAGAGATCCGGAACACTGACAGTAAGGTCATTAGTTCTTGGAACATGATTGAAAAAGAAGCTAACCTCCTTATTTTGTGAAGTCTGCAATGGTGGCAAGGAAATTCCTGTTTTCCAATGGTATGATGTTGAACCTTCATCAACATTCAACCCCCCACCAGCCAGTAATGGTATCCCCGTGCCGATTTGAAGTGAACCGGAGCTTGGATGTACACAGGTGATACCAGATTCAGAAGACCCAGTTGAGAGACTTAACATGAGGTCAACCTTTGGCTGCCATTCCACTCCTTTCATATTTGAGTTGGCAGATTTTTTCAGGCTAGATATCTTCTCATTGCCAAGATGGAGGGTGAAGTCCAAATCAAGATCCATAGAGGACTCCTCGTCACTTTCTTTGGCTGAAGACATTGTAGTGCAGGCAGTCGCAGAACTCCCCTTGCTGTCCGACGAACTCGATGATTGACCAAGCCCAAGAGATAATGTAGAGCCAACTTGCTTACCCACAGATCCATCAATCAAACTCCATTTCCGTTTGATTCCCTTTGAGGAAGACATGTAAGGGATTGACGAACCAGTGGAATCAAGACGTAAGATAGTATCTGCGCTATACTCAGCCCCAGCTCCTCCAACTTGCATTGAACTGCCCAAATTTTTTAATGCATTTGAAGAATAATTAGCAGCAAAACCAAAATTATGGAACCCAGAGTCCATTAAGTAATCGCTGAATGCCTTTGTGATAACCAAACCTAACCTAACCTAAATTTAAAGTTAAAACAGAACAGTCAACCTGACTTCCGGAGCAAAGAAAATTATCTACAAAACTAGAGGTTAGATGTCTCTCAAAGCGTGTATCCCACCCCCACTAACAAATCCTGAAGTATCGCATCGGTCCATTTTTACTAAAAGTGTATTTAACCTAAAATTTGGCAGATCAGTTGAAACAATGGCAGATGGTACCAAGTAGACTATATTCCTTCACAACAGAAAAATAGCAGCCGAGCATCCTGCTTCACAACAAACAGCATGGTAAGTACAGGATATCATAGCCTAACCGAAAGTAACATAAAGGAGATTTGTATAACTAGACATCAAGATATTAAGAAACAAAATTGAACTCTCTCTTGGGCAACAATCACTCAATTTTTTAAGAGGTGACCATTCCACAAAGTAAATAAAATTTAAAGAGTTTGACATTCAATTATTCCCATACATGTGCAAAAAAAAAAATGGTCTGTGGTATAGACAAATGACAATCAATCACAACAAGCTGATTAAAACTTAGATTTCATGCAAAATCATGCAGTAGACATATATTCATACTAATAATTCAATTTCATGGACAAATGGCATCATTGGACATTATTAATACAGGACGATAATATCTTTAAAGCAGGGTAGATGGCAAGCTAGTCTCAAACGCAGCTAGATTCATATAGGTAATTTTCTTTAAGAGAAAAATCAACATATAGACTTTTTGAATTCGCAAGAATGTACCAAAAAAAAAAAAAAAATTTCCAAGATCAAAAATCAGCAAAGCCAGCAGAAACCTTGAAATTGGCAAAAGATTGACAGGTAATATTAAAGAATTAAGATGACACAAATAAAGAAGCTCACATCATATAACATTACCTAGAAAATAAGTGAAAAAAAGAAACAGATTTTAAATTAAAAAAACACAGATCTGGTGATGGAAAACAAGTAGCAATACAATTACTTCATTTTGTTAGATTTACTTCTCATTTTGAAGAGGACTGCGGACTGAAATCAATGAGTGATATGTTCTGAAACTAGTGCACAAAAATTCGAAAGACAAATAATCAACTCTTTCAATACAGTTATAAATCTGCAAGTGCTGCACATATTTGATGAAAAAATTTCAGATCACTTAGTTAGCAGTTTTGTGATACTTCGATCGGTTCTAAAGGAAAAATAAGATTCGTTTCTCAAGAAAAAACAAAAATACTTCCAAGAATATAAACTAGATAATATAATTATAAAAATAAATCCTTGAAAACGTGTGAAGAAAAAAACCTGAATCTCCTACTAGTCCAGCACTAGTTCAAGAACTGAACTCAATAACCAGCAAAATAAGATTTTGAATCTCGATAGCTGGAACGAAAACAAACCAAATAGCCAAAACAAGATCAATCGAAAAACTATAGCACTATATAAAGTTTTTACAGCTTTTTAAAGCAGTAACAGAGTTGACAGACAAATAAGAAAACATAAAGAAAATAGACAGAATGAAAGGAAAGAGAATTATAATGTGCCTAATATAAAATCTATAATTCAAGCCATTACTCAGTTCACCAAACTTGACATAGCTGATTTTTCTGCAGTTACACAGAAATGAAACTACAGAATTACAAATAAGGAAAACTTTGAACGTTATATCCAGATTTGTCAACAACGCAATCAGAGTTGTAAAGAAAACTAGCAATAACAGACTCGTTTCAGATTTTGCAGCACAGAAAACGCGAACAAAAAGATGAATTAAAGAAATTACCTTCAAGTGTTCGATGAAATGATTGCGTATAAGAAATTCTAATCGGAGGAACGGAGATGTAAGGATAAGTGATTTTGAGAGGGAAGTTTTAGGGCTCTGTGCGCCGGCTAGCCGTAGAGTGAGAAGAAAATTTTGAGAGAGAGAGAGACGTAGAAATATGGGAGACTGAGAGAGAGTAGTGGATACAAAAAAAGAGAGGTGAGGTGTGCGCGCGTACGAAAGAAATGGCACACGTGCCAAACTTAGTGTTTAGTGATAAATCTAAGTTATAAACCGAGGTTTCTTTTTTTTTCGGTCACAGATGATGACATGAAGTGGTGCTGCTGTTTTTGAGGAGGCTGTGATATAGTAGGCCCTGACCGCCAAGTATGTTAGCTAAGCACTGTGCTTCAAACCAATAACGCATCATGTACAACGAGTAGGTGACGGCAGCAACAATGCAGACAGCAGTTTAACGCACGGCTTTCGCAGCTGGCAAGGTCAGGGTTAGGTCTTCGTGGCGCAACGACATCGAAACCGAAGGAAGAGCAACCTCTTAATCTTAAGCCAACCCCACCGCTCTCTCTCGTCAACCACGAGGTTACGTTTTATAATAGTCAGCAGCGTCTCGTCACCGTTATTTGTGCTCCTCCACGTATGGGCCACACCTTTTTCTCTCGGTCAGATGGACCCCACACGGAAAATGAGAAAACTAAGACGGCTATGTGCCATTACTGGATTCTCTGTTCTGACTGCCTCGGCGGTTTGCCAATCTTTCATCTTACCTTACGGTTTCGAGAGTAGTGTTGGAAGAAAGATAAGATTAGCTGTAGGATCCAAGTACTCTTTACCCAAAAACAGTAAAAGCCAACAAAAAAAATAAATTGAAAAGAGTGGTGGTGATCGAAAGAACAAATGCACCTAAAGATTTTTTTGTACCTATGATAGGTCAATTTTTATACCGACAAAAGAAGTCAAAGAATTGATTCTCTCGTCTTTTCATCTACCAACCGCTAGATCTTGCCACATGGGAAAGTTGTCTCGAATATTGATCGTACGATTACCACTTTCATAGCATTGTATATGGTCCATAATAAAGACAAAATCCATTAACAACCTTCTCCAACTTTATATCGAAATTTATAAATATATATATATATAAATAAATAAATAAATTCAATAAAAGGTCGGTGCTAAAATAATATTAAAAAATAGCATAAATAATAATATTATTATATTTGTAAAATTAAAATTTACATCAAATAATATTACACAATAATATATCAATGATTATTTGTTGTCTTGTATTAAATAATTTTTTATTTTTTTTAAATTTTTTTATAGTACTTTTTTTATTACACACTTTTCTTTTTAATAATGTCGCCGTATTTATTATATTAAGACGGAGTTGAGACACAAATAAAATAAATTTTTACGGGTGAAATCATGATATTTAAAAAAAATACTTAATTTTTTAATAAATTAAAAAGGTTATATATTTTGTTTTGAAAAAAATATATATTAACTACTAATATGATTCCTTTAAAATAAAAAAATAAAATAAGATTTTAGAAATTTGAGTTAGAAATTAAAGTGATTTAATCAAATACCCTTATAAATAACGCACTTTTAGTTAAATATAAAAGGAATAATTTGTTTATAAAATATGGTGTTAAACTTATGTCACGTCATAAATTAAATAAAATATGAATTAATTTTAAAATTATAACGGTAGGTAATACTATTTAATAAATTAATTTTTTAAGCCGACATCCAATCAATAACAAGTGGTATCAAGATAGACACAAATTCATGTGAACTTCAAACACATGCACTTTACATTTCAATAAATAGTTGTCACCCGAAATACAAATTCAAATAAATCTAAATAGATAGGTTTGACTATGACGAAGACATTGCATAATTAGATCAGTAATTTAAATTTAAAAGTGCGAGTAGACAATACTATTTAACAAATTAACTTTTGTCTTTTTGTGTTAATAACAACACTTAATATAAGTGACAATGAAGGCAAGCAACAAAGTGTTAGCTGAAATTCTTAAAATTTAATAAAATTTTAAAATTAAAATCAATTATATATTATTATTTATTTTTAATTTAATAAAAATTACGTTTTAAAAACTGGTTTAAATATCAAAAACCCGTAAAATTGAGAGTCTCCGACAGAGGTGCGACAACCTTCCTTCTTCTCATCATTGTCAACTTTATTTCCTCGGGCATTTTTCTATCGAAGAATATGCTCTATAATATTCGGCATCTAAGTTGCACGTGCAATGTTTCATGCACGATACCCTTTGCTCATGTCATGTGACTACTAAATACTAATCACACTATCCTCAAAGCATCTGCTTTTCAGGTCCCATGAGATCTTCTTATGCTGTCCCATTGCATTTTAATTATTTCTCCTTCAGCCAGCAGCTGCATATGGCAACTGTAATCTCTCCCCACACCAAATCATGACACTTTACTACACAAAAGAAAGAAAACAATGGGTGGAAGGAGTGTTATTGGATTTGGACAGATAAGCAACGTACAGAGCAAGAGTAGAGAGAAAATAAAGTTGAAAGAGTGGGGTTCGTCCACCTCGACAATCATCTGACTTTTTGATTCCCTGTAAAATCTTCGGATGCTTAATGGCATGCCACGTCTCCGAATTTTCCTTCCTCTTCATCTCCACCCTTGTAAGTGAGTGCATGCATTGTTACCCCACTCCCACTTCACTAGGAGTTCTTTTAAAAAACACATAAAGAAGCAGAATTTCCACACACAGAGGTCTATATTTTCTGCTATGTTCCAATTCCTGAAAATCATAGCAAATGCTAACTATCCACTCGTGTTTCACTTCATCATTTGATTTGATTTGATTTGATTTGGTTTCTAACCAGTACAAAAAATGCAGGAAAATACATGAGATATGGGATAGTTGTTCATAAATTCTGAGAAGTTAACTGGAATTTACAAATTCTGACTTCTTCTCAAGAAAGCACAGAAAAATGCATGAATTGTCCAATATTCTAACTCACTATCTCAATCAATGTTGCGGCGGCAAAGACAAGGAAAAGAACACCTCCAATGTAAGCAATTGTCTGTACAGGAAACAAGAAGAATTTTTTAGTTTCCTCAGTTTATAGCATGGTTATGATATGGTACACTGTTACTGTACAGTAAGTTATTACTGGAAACCATGATGCCGATGCCGTACTTTTTGAGAGATCATATCAAAGAAGAGCGAGTGGATGGATTGAAAGGAAAAAATGAAGATGTCTAACACAAACAAATAGGCCCACTGATTAGATTATTCCAACTGGGAAAGTATTCAGGGATAAAAATTATGTGGTTGCCTGAACAAGTTGGTGCATTCCTAAGGAAGCTTTTTAAGGGACAAATACCATGATGATGTCCACTTTACATTCTTCGACTTGACCATTTATACCAAAGAACAAATCTACTGACAGGATTCCTTAAAGCAGTTACTGGTTCTAAACAAAAACTTTCATTACACAACATATCTTCAATATCTTCCACCAAAGCACACATCTTTTGACTGGATTCCAGGTGGAGATAATAGGCCTTGATATTTCCAACTCAACAAGAAAATTTTAAAAAATGAACTTTTAGAATAATAAGTCAGTTGTTAAGAGTTGATTAAACGAAGGAATAACAGAAAGGTAGAATGCTGATAGGAGGGAGGAGTTTGAGAAGAATTTTGACAGTGATCTAAAGTAGATGTGAAAATAATTCTGACCAATCTGAAATAGGTTGAAGCATGTATCTGCCTATTACTGGTTAGCATACTGAATATCGAACTTTAAGATTAGTCCTAAAGTAGAGTATAGTGTATAATTGGAAGAAAAGAGTTACAGATTTTCTAATTCCCCGTATGCAGCAAAGACATGTATGGGTATACTCCTTTGTTAAATCCCTGTTACTCCAAAGTAGAAACATAAATAACCCTCAAAAGTTACATTTGCAAAAGTGTAACAGAAGATATAAGTTTGAATTTACCTTCTCTGATAAGAATGTCCCAAGTACAGAACCTCCAAACACAGCAAGCTGTATAGAATTAGTAAACCAATTAAGCCTGATGATATGAACAAAAGGGAAATAATAACAATTTATCATATTTGCACAAAACAGACATCTGGAAAATTCTAGATTCTATACGAGTCATTTGCAATTTTGATGTGTGGTCTGCAATAATTGGTTTTCACATAATGAGAAATTAGTTGCATTAAGAAAGGCTTTGAAATTGAAAGCAATTTATAATTGTTTACATCTTGCAATTAACCACTAGTTCAGAAAGCATTTCCAAAACCAAGAGCAACATTAATTATTGTGAGAAAATTGTAATTATTGCTAATGTGATAGGCTGTTCCTGGTGGAAGTAAGAAGTTACCAGAGTTGCAACACCATGACCAGCCAATGCTCCTCCAATGACTCCAAGAGGTGAAGAGACTGCCGCAAGTGCTCAACAGGAAGAGTGAAAAATGAGTGAGAAGTTAGTAGAAGGCCTTCATGAGGCAGGCTTTTGAAGGAATAGGGACGATGGAAACCAGATAAGAATGCCAGATTAACCAAAAAGGAACAATCGTAAAATTTGTAATAAATGATTCTTTAAACTCTCATCGACAATAAATTAAATTAAATTTAAAACTTTAAGCCTAGGATCACTAACCGATTGTTGAGAAAAATGAATTGTCACCCTACTCAGCAACAAAAACTAAGATGAAAGCGCTGATGATGGTGTTAGCAGCAGCTAAAATTCCAGCACCATTTCCTGAAAATTTCGAAACTGCTATCTCTGCCTGATTGGAAGCACAAGAAGCACCTTAACTCAGATTAACTCTTACCATGTGACAAATGGTGAAAAACTTAACAATAAATCTGAAGGAAAGTGTTTATTTGCCGTAGCAGGTCATGTCTGAATTCATCATGTAATGAATTTCACCTTCTTTTGTTCATCCTAAGCTTTTAGACCATCATTTGAGCTAGCATCAAGCAACGTTGGAACCCCAAAATATACGTGAATTGCGTTTAAATTTTTTCAGTCGGTTGCTCATTTGAATTGATAACAAACTTAAATTTTTGGTGCCTGTGTTATTGGTCGTACAATATAATGGCATACAGTTCAGTAAATGGCATGTGTATTGGCATACAGTTTAGTAAGGAGACAAACTTTACCAGAAGGCAAACAGCAGCAATATCATTGATCGGCAGATCAGTCTGACCAAACCTGTGCATGAGTTAATTATGTCAGACCTCCACCTCAATAATCCCTAAATAAATAGTAAATGCAAAGATCAAGCTATGATAACAGAATAAGAATTCTAAGGATCATTCACAAGGTTGGATTTCCGAAAATATAATATTATACATAGGAAACGTCTCCTGAAAAATTCTATGAATCACATCTAGCCAATTACTAGAAAGAAAAAATAGACAAATTATGTGAGCATGAGCATCCAAGCTGTATTATTTCTCAGATTTTATCGGTTTTTTTTTTTTTTTTTGCTTCTAATGGCAGAATAGATGGTTAAAATTGTCCTATTAACGAAATCAAATGAAGCAAATGTCACAGGTAGAACCACATGCATAATGCCTCAAAACCATCACAATATGCTGCATTTAGAAGCATGACGTCACTATAGTGTACCTTTAATGGTTTAAAAACCATTTACATTTAACACCCCCAAGTAATTGAAGTAAAGAAAACAATCAGATGGAAAAGTACCTGAAGGGAAGGATTTCATCTACATGCTGAAATGTTCGTCCAAGAATCACAGATATGATAGTCATTGCCCTGCCATGATCAATAAACTCTTCCATTACTGGAAAAGGCATAAAATTTCCAGTTCTATTTCAACAGAGGTAAACTAAACAAATTTGAGTTAAGTTTCACCACTGCTCGCCCCTAAAAGTATACAAAATAAATCATGCATAAATTGGCCTAAATTTATATGAACAATTGAAAATCCTTTATTATTTGTGATATAAATTGGAATATGCTCTTGGTAAAAATATAAAATCAAATAAAATTGCTGGATCACTTTCCAATATCATTAACATGGCAAGTGAAACTCTTAATACCCAGTAAATGACTCAAAATCATATGTTACATGCCTCAAACCTGTAAGGAATATCAGAAACAAAATTTCAAAAATGCAAAGGACCTCTAAATCACCATGCGCGAGCAGAATAACATATGCAAGTGCACCAAAAGTCCCAGTGAAAACAGTTGCAGCAGAGTTCCTAGCAGCTAAAACTGCCTGCGCCAGAGATATAAATTCATATTGAGGTTAGTTATTCTATCTTCGGGGGTATTATAAAAATACATATGAAAGTATATAGACGTTTAAAATGTGCATATGTATATATGTGTCTCGAGGAGAAAAAGATTTGCTGGAGGAAAAATATATCACTTAATGAGTTTTGACATGAAGAAATCCATCTTGTTCATAGAATTGGGTTAGAAAAAGCTCAGTATACGTTGTGTTTACTACTACTGCTCTTACCGCAATAAAAAAGGTCTTGTCCCCCAGTTCTGAGAAGAAGATGAGGAAGAATGCCTGCAACAGAGAGACAACAGAGAGACAAGCAGGTCAATATGAGGATGTAACCAACATAACATGACGAATATCAAAGTAGTTTATATAGATTGCAGTGGACTATCAGTCCATACTAAAAGCTGAGGCAATCCACAAAGCTTGCTCATGGATTTTGAATGCTAGACAAAATGTTACGTTGTCTGAATTGTATGCTTAAAAAATGTATGGTTAATGTAGTAAACATCACGGGACATGCATTTGGTGTAATCACAGAATGAATCTAACCTGGGCTCATGCGTATATCAAACCCATAAAAATGTAAAATAATGCAACGTAATAAAAACTTTAACAGGATAACTATAAGTTCTACCATGTCTCTAAATAAAGAAGATGAAACAAAAAAGTTTCAGGTTTTACATGCAACGAATAAAAGATATGGCAACTGTAGAAGTTACAGAGAGGTTTTCCTAACTGAAGCAAAACCTGTGCTAATATCACCAAGGTCCCCCAAAAAAGGAATAGACTGCAACCCACTGCCAAAATCTGCACCAGCAATTGCTGGTTGAGAGCCTTGCAGCGTTAGCAACCCAAGCAACAGCATAAACTTGATGAAACCACTAAATGTTGGTTCAGAAGAAATGATATCCGTAGCCACTTCGCTTGTTGAGTTATGCTTTGCAGGCGAGTTATCCAACCCACCATCGTCATCAAGCTTGAGCATGGATTCTCCATTCACTTTGCAATTTTGCAGTCAATGTACTCAACCTCCTGCACCAAAAGGGGACACCACTATATGAACAGTGACAACAGAACATGTATAAAACAGAAAGTCAACAACTAGCATATATTAATATAATAGAAAATAGCTAGAGCATAAAATACAACATTTTAGCTCTATTAAAGTCACTTAAACATTTTAGAAAGTGAAAGGAAATATACATAAAGACAAACCAAACAGGATAATTTAGCATGGAAACCTTCAAGTAGTTGTCATTGTCAACTACATTTTCTATTTCTTCTCGGATCAGACGACAGTAAGTCAAGTGCAAACTATCAATTAGTTACTCTCAACAACAACGAAGAGACAACTGTTTCCTAAAACTTTTCTACTTGAAGAAAGAACAGGAAGGACACTACCAAACAATCGTCAATTGTCGTAGAAAGCGCCCAAACCAATCTTCAATTCTGTTTGCACGCCAGGGTCTGGGCTCCCTGCTTAAGAAATCTTGTTATTTCAATCTTTAACAAACTTGCCCCAACTCGAGTTCAGGAATTCATCGTTTATCAATTCTCACGATAAAGTGCTGCTAATCTTCTCTAACGGTCTATTTTGGCTACTTATGAAGAAAAAAGAATATTAGATTTACCTGTAGAAAGTAAGATATGGGCAGCGAAGACAGAGCTTTGAAGTCTACTTCGCAGAAAGAGAATTCAAAGTAACGAAATTAGCAACAGGAAATTTTGATGGCTTAGAACATGAAAATGAAGGCAATGAATGTGCCTTCACACTGCTCCGTGAGAGCGTTAAGCTTCGCATTGTCTGGCACTTTTTCAGTTGCAATGTGGTTTGTCTCTCCACCTCTGGTTCTGTTGTTTCTAACTGTCAATATGGATAGATAGATGCATAGATCTGCATAGCGCCAGCCAATACAAATTCAACCACTATCTTACTATGGGCTATGGGCTGAAGCGTAGCCAATGGCCCAACCTACATATGATTTCAGGCGAAATCGGGCCGTGCAAGGATTATTATTATTTAAGTCTTTTTCTTGGTGAAATAATGACAAAACTTGAATCACAAGTAATCACAAGCTAAATTTTCCTTTGTCAATAAACTAACTGTATCCTTCCTCTCGATAACTTTGTGCCTACGACTAATGCCATCATAGGGCTGCTACTAGGCGTATTTAGGGAAGGAAATTTCCTTTTCTTGGCATGCGACCGACCAATGATTTCTACAGAAACTGTATAAAATAATGAGTGTATACATATGAACATATAATAAATGTGACGGTAGATCTCTTAGCAAGTAAATGATAGATAGTCATGTTCATGTATAATATGAAGTTAACTCGATCGGAAAGAAAACGTCTGAGCACACAGTCAGGCTGCATTAGGTCTGCCATTGAAAGAAACTTGTGATGGAGGAAAAATCAGTAAAAGGTCCTTCAAAATTGAATTTTACAGCAATCTTATATTGGTCACCTGACAACTTGTACGGACAATGGTGTTATTTGATAGTTAAGATTCAGGAATTCCCCTTAAGCGTGCAATTGCAACTTACTTTCTTAGACATATAACAATGATACCCAAAGAAAGAATGGGTTGTTTTCAACCTTATCCTTCATTGTTGTCTTGTTGCCATATTAAGCTTAATTTACATTCTAACAACTATTAGACTGATGTGATATCGGTTTGGTCAGACGTATTAATCACACCGACAAAAAGCAAAGCATAATTGTACCATTTTGAACCATCTGATTACTTTGTAAAGGTGTGGTATATAGAATTCTACAGCATGCATAATGATAATGATTTTTGCATGCTTCAAATTATTATTGGTTCGTGTTCGGACTAATCCAATGAAGCGAATATTGGTTGGTTTAGAAACTTTTCAAGGTCCCAAACGAAGAAATAAAAGTGAAATGAATTGGTTAGTTAAGCAATATGTCCTAACGAATACTTGTATCAGATTTGGTCTTTTGATTTCAGTCAATTTCAATTGATATGTTAAATTGAAAGCCAACTTCGATAGAGCGATCATCACTGATTGTAACCAATTGTATATATGATCAGCTGCCCAAATCATAATATTTAAGAATAAAGAGTACCAAGGACCTAATTCTATACATTAACCACCCATTTTTCTTAACTCCCGCTATCAGCTGTCTGCTACCGTAACTGAAAGTGACAACTACTGTTTTAGATAGCAGCCAATATGTTTTTGCTGATGCAGCCAAATATTATAAACAGTTATTTCATTAACTTGATAAGCCAACTCAAGAATTAATATAAGCAAAGGGCCAAACTGGGCGATTTTACATAAAGTTTCATTGCTGAAACTTCTCAGGAAACAAGAACAATATTGATATGAAAATGGACAAATGCATCGCTCACCACTTACAAATTATTTTGAGACAATGAGATTAATTTATCACCAACATTCATACAATTTAATATCAGTCCGAAGCCGAAAATATACTTCTCCCTCAAAGGAATCAGTCATCAAAGTTGCAATCCCTCTAGCCATGAAGAAATCACCAGTTCCACCAATCACTGAAACATCTCTAGTCTTGTTCATCAACGGATCAGCCCCAGCAAAGTTTATGCTTCCCTTATGCTCTGTAGAATTGAACACAAAAGAGAAACCAAGCCAAGCAGTGAAAATTTCTTTCTTGTCGTAAATGTAAAACCCTTGTGCTCGACCAACTGGAGTTGAATGCAGATTGTTGTCTAAAGTAATGGGATCATCAAACACAACTAAATCACCAAAATGACTTTGGCCTGTCAATATAGTCTTGTTTCCCCAAGCTGGTGCACCTACAATTGCCGAAGTTGCATTGTGAGAATTTTTGCCATTGTAAATTACGTCATGAAAGTAAAATACCAGACTCTTGCATGGTTTTCGTGCTCGAAATTTTCGTGTGGGTGCAGCAGATGATATTGAGACTAAGAAGAGGATAAAGAGAGCTGGCATTAGGGTTTTGGCTTCCATTAATGGATGATTGAACTTGAGAAATATTAATATGCAAAGAACAATGAAATGAGATTTGCTTTCTGGCAATGGGGTTTGTAGCCTTATATATAGGAGTTTGTAGTAGTTAATTTTACCTTTAATCATTTAACAAAGCTTGGCTTTAAAGCATTATTGGTGAATTTGGGGCTCTACCAAAAGAAACTTCTATCTTATCAATTGATGAACTAGTACACTTTGTTAACTTCATGTCCAAGAATAGAATAATCATTTGGTGCACGGGGAGTTTCCATAAAAGGTTCTTAGACATTCCAAAATCGTGGTTTAGGAAATAAAGTATAGTAGTTCAAAGTATCTTGTTCGGTTTAAGCATTAATTAATGACATTGAAAAGATGTTCAATAATTAAGCATCATTAATATTATAACATCCATTTTTAATTATTATTTACTACATAGATATTTAATTAATTAATTAATTATTATTAATATAATATTTTTTGTTAAAAAAATGTGGTACTTTTTGTATTATTTATTATTTAATAATTTATTATCAACATGAATACGATGTACTAAAACATATGCGCGGTTCCTAATGGAATAGGTAACAAAGC